>CM068388.1:31921656-32445524 GCA_034770075.1 Aralia elata | reverse complement strand
TAATCGCGGTGCTGCGCCGTCGTTTGCTGGTGCTGCGGCGTGGAGAACCAGAGGTCGTCTTCTCCGTTGTGTTTCATGGCTTTCTTCCAAATTTTAATTATTAAAAAATAATTTTCAATCATGCATAACCCAATATTAAAACCACATATTATTTTTAGTTATAAGTTGTATTACACATATAATTGAGGAATTAAATTTCAAGCATAATACAGCGTCTTCATCCATGTCTACTGTAACAGGGAAAACAAGCTTACCTTTCTACTCGCCGTTCTTCTCTTTCTTCCGTAATAGACAATAAAATCATAGGACCCCATTAGCGTGCACCTCCCCCTACAAGATTTCTCTCCCAGCCTACTCCCTCTCTATGCTAATTTTAAATCGAAAAGTTTTTTATTTTTTTCAACTGTGTTCTTGAAGAACGAAGTCCCAATTTATAGGAAACTCAGTAACCATGCCAAGCCTTTGTCCAAATTGGTTAACCAACAGAAACGAGACGCAGATGATGGGGCAAAACGCCGCTGATATCTTCAGCCAAGATTTTGCTGTTGCAGAAATCCGACAAGAACTCGTGCACAAAAATCCATCCGCAGTTGGATGATGAGATTTACTAATCATCCCAACGTTAATTTATTTTAATGCCTTTTTCTTCCTAAATTGCAGACCACGGTTGGAAAAATGGGATATGTCCCATAATTCTTGTCCCACATTCAATGCCACCGTAGTTAAATAAATTTAACCTAGTCCACTTCTTAGTTTATTTACCAACGGGACTATATATATTATTCAATTGTAATAATTCGCTTAATAATTTATTAGGTCATATTAATTCATTTACTATAATCAAAATAATTGAATATTTAATACTTACGTAATCATAAGTTTTTAGCTATTAAATAACCTAGGGTAGTCCATTAATTTAATAATTCTATTACTGAGACTCCCTTTAAATTAATTAAATATCTTATTCCCACACTATATTCAATTAAATTGAATATTTAATTATTCGGCACTTTATCAGTTCTTTCAATATTAACACCGTAGGGTTAGTTCAATAATTCAATTAAACCATTAGTGACTCCCCTTAATTTATCCTAACAGTTATGCGAAATCATATAATCACATAAACAATTAAATACACAAGATTTTTAAATAATCATGCGAAACTACGTCATTGAAACTTAAATTTATATTTTAATTAATCTGGAGTTGTTAAAAACGTTAACGGTTATTACCAAATTACAATCCATTGGAAACTACTTTGTTAGGGGATACCGACTCAGATGAGCCCAGAATTGTTGGAATACTTGCCTGTTATTGGATGCCATTGCCAAGGGAAAAGTAAATTAAAACTTCCTTTTGAGCCCATTAGAGTATGTAGAAAAATTTTCAAGCTCCGGATGAAATCATCTTCTTAGAGGGTTGTGACACCCCCAAAATTAGGTACCCATACCTAGAATCTGGTGCTCACGGATAAAGTACATCCATACACCTCTAAAATAATATAAATCAATAAATATAGGATAAATAAACAAATGTTGTTCATTACAAAAGGTTTACTACGGTCCCAAGGTCTATAACCATAAATAGAATACATCGCAGAATACATTAATAATACCAAATTGTAACGACCCTAAATTTTGAACAATCAACCTCTCCGCATCGGTCGTTAACACTACATCCTCATTCTGACGTTACAACATTATTCAATGTTAAACTTAATAAAATGCGAAACAAATTTTAAACTTTTCAGTTTTTTTCTCTTTTGCTTTCCCTGAATCATTTAACCTTTAATCATTTACATATTCTAGAATCATATCTACTTAATGATTCGCTTCATTAGAATTATAATAAAAAACAATTACTTCAAGAATTCAATACCCTTTATCCATCAGATAAAATTAAATTATAACTCAATACAAATTTTTTACAACTCAACATCTATTACATTTAATACATTCTCGCCTACATCATCCAGAACCTTAATCATGGTTAAAATATATAATTTTAAACTTAAAAAATTAATCTTCATGCATAACATCTAAATCATGGCATTCCCAAGCAGCACATCACGTTACCTTGAATCTTTTAACTGCAAATGTGTATTATTTGCAAGAATGAGCCCGACAGCTCAGCAAAATCAAACAGTTTGCATGCATCACATAGCACATAGATAAAATGCTCATTATTTACATCATAAACATTTTGGCTAAACATGGTCATTCATACATGCTCAACACGTAACAAATAGAGATTGAGTTCCATAACTTCAATCAACTTTCTCTATTCAACGACCGTAGTCATAAGTTGACCTTGGTGTTTCGTACATACAATGTATAGAATTCAATCATGCTTTGGCATCATAGGTTTAAAACAATCCAATCATTTCGTTCACATAACCAAATAGGAAACTAAAAAGACTTGTCTGGTTTGTAGATTACCAATTACCATAATAGGCATATACTTATCTGCACTTCACGTATCCTACATGTTATATAATCATGCACCACATTTATTAGTCACATAAAACCACACTTAGCAAATAACACAACCACACATTTCGCATATAAAGAAATAAACAATAATGAGTTATAATTGTATTATCACTTTAGGATTCACTCTCATCTAATTTTATTTTAATATCCTCGGATTGTTTTCTGGTTATCCAATTCATTTCAGAAGTTGTTAAGCTTTAATTTATAGCAATATCATTCTTAAGAATTCCTAAAAATCCAAATGTTAAGTTAAGGTTCATCAATCTTTATGTTTTATTAATCATCGCGTATATGCTTAGCATGCACTCGATATTTAGTATTTATTTAGTGCATTAGTCCTATGTTTAGACATGGATTTAGTGGTAACATATCATGGTAGAGCAAAAGGTAAAAGAATTAAAAAACCAAGAAAATTTTCATTTTCAGCAACTATCCGCCAGGGGCGAGAAAATTTACACACAAAAATTCTCGCCGGGTGTGAGACTTCGCTAGGGGCGAGAAATTCTTCACCAAAAAATCTCGTCGGGGCGAGGAAGGAAATTAGCCTTAATGAGCTCGCCAGGGCGATGATACTGGATTCCAGCTTACTGCCAGTTTTGCGAAATGTCGAATTTTCTCAACCCAAACAAACACGAATTTTTTCAAGCATCAAATACCAATATAAAGCATACCCAATTATTATAATCTTTGTAAAAACAAAATCCAACATTGTAACAGTGATTCTAACATCTTAAACAAACTTAAACATAATATTTTAAAGGCTTAAAAATCACAATTCATACTAGGTTTTTCATATTTCCCCACATTTTAGCGTATCCTCAATAACTCTCTCGAATTCGTTTTCTGAACCCAAATTGTTTATTCAACTTGCATTCTTTTCGTATTTCAACGAATTTCCAATAACCCACGAACAACAATTTCAGATTCTATACCTAAATTACTAACCCAATTTTTAGTCTCAAAATCGTCCAAAACATAACTTATTTACACCACAAAACTTCAAATTTCTTTATTTTAAAACATCTTTTTCATGGATTTGCTGACCAAAAAAACACAAAATATAAAAAACCATAAAACGATTTGTTACGCCCTCACTAACATTGAAACAACCAAACATATTTCATAAAATTCTTCATCAAAAACCCCTCTATTTAACAAAAGAAAATTTCATAAAGAAAAGGAAACCTAAGGTTTTAGAGTAATTTTTATCCTTTGATTTCTTTCATTATCACTAGGTTAGATGAATAGGAAGAGGCTTGCTAAATCGTCTCCCTGTTGGATGTTTCTTAAATCTCTTCTCAATGTTCTCAAGAATTCTCTCCAATTTCTTCCTCTGGTTTTTTGGTTTGGTCCAACATGATGCAAAACTTTACGTGACTTTTTGTTTCATCAGTTTAAGAAAAAACCATAAGGTCCACAAAGGCCTTGTTTGGCCAATGCTCTAAAAAATCCATTTTTCTCTTTATTTTAATAAAATTCTTCTTATTATATGGTATTTCGTCACCACTTTAAATTTAATTTAAACTTATTATCTTTAATAAATTCTAATTAAATTCCTTTACTAACAAAATTATATAATATCCAATTAAAATAATTATAGTTATAATTTTATTTAATAAATTATTATTCCTCTAATTATAATTATTAAATTAAATTATAAAATTCTCTTGACAATTAGCAGTTACTGAATATACGCACAAACACTTTATTACCCACTCTTTCACATCAATTCACTTTTTTAATTAAAGTGAATTACTCACCATTATTTATAAAAACTTAATTCATAATAATTTTTTTATTGTCCACAAAGAGCTGAACAATCCAAATTATATTAATTTCAATCATAAATTTAATTTTCAATTTACTAATATTCAATACAATATCTTTTTTTTTTTAGTAATTTTCTTTCTTTCACTTCAATGGTTTAATTAAATATTAAAACTGCGTTTCCCAAATACACGAATATATAATTCTCTTCAACATCGCACCACTTATTTCATACTATGAAAACACATATAAACGCATACTCAAACTCAAAACGTCTCTAATAAGAATTTTATTTATTAAATTCTATTTTATTAATCTCTGATAAATCTGGGTTATCTTCACGGTTACATAACAGAATAGTACACATAAAAGTCCTTAAGCTTTCTTATGCCTTTGGTGCTTTGGAACTCTCCGGCTTAACTTCAAATGGGTTCATGATATAGCTAAGGGGTGTGAGCAACTACTTTGCCCAGCAAGTTTTAAAATGAATTGAAAAGTTATATCATGAATGATATGAGAATAATCATCGCATAATTTGGAAAATTTAAAGAACATTGACAGGAAATAAGCTAACAATATAATCAACGTTTAAAATTGAAGAAAATGAATTATTGGATTAATTACTGCTGAGTGGTCCAATAGACCATTGAACTTTTTGGCCCAAAGGATCAGTCCATTCAAACTATACGTTTTTAAATGTTATGGCCCTGTCAAGTTAGTTACTTGAGGGGATCAGCTCTCTAGTTACCGTATGTATATACATAACATTTTATAAACTGCTGACTTGCCTCGGGATCAATACCGACCCCATTAAAATTCCCCCTAATAAGGGTTTGTTGCTTCTCTCAGTCCAAGAATCCCACACCAACAATCAGTTTTGGATAGCTTTTAGAATAATAACTGTGTACCTGTCTATGCCGAAAACCAAATGGCGGTAGGACTATTTCCTTAAAACCGTTCATGAATAAAGAACGTTAATCGTTTCAGACAGTTCTAACAACATATAATGGAAATCAAATGCACAAGGTGCGAATATCCAATAATTATCTTTGATGGGGAGTAATTGAACAATAATTATTCCACGAGTATGGTTTAGAAAGTAATAACTCTATTTAAGTCTTATGAAACTTAGGCAACAATATAACAACACTTGTATTAAATAGGAAACTTTGGCCATAATGTAAAGGTTGAGTAAGTTTAAGAAACTTGCAATAGTATAGATATGCTGGCTCATATCAACAAAATAACTCGCACAATAATTAAAAGTTGTACGGTTGAGGAAACTTGGGCTCCATAAATAAATTGAGTTAAGGTAAGAACACTTGCCCAACACAGAAGGTTTAGGAAAAGCATTAGGAAGCTTGCATAATCATTCAACATTTGTATAGGATAGGAAAAACCTGCTCATTATAATTCGAATAAGGTTTAGGGAAACTTGCCCTGAAGAGCTGCTATCATATTACAACACACGCCTCCTTATTATCCTACACAATTAGGTACATATTCACCATCACAATTCGTTACATACTAGATACCAAATATTTGTGTATACAACTATATAATGTCTTCATTCAAATAAGAAACAAAAATATTTAAACAAAGAGTTATGCCCCCACTAGTTTCGGCGTTACGACTGTTGTACGTCTGTACGCCTCAAACTTTGCCTATGCGAATGCCCAAGCGATACGCAATAGCGTTATGGCCTAGGCATGCCATTCGATTATCTAATATCATTGGTTAATACTAAGTCTCATTATTATACAGAACATTCATGGTTTCAGGACTTAGAACATTTGTCATTATTGTCGGAAGCATTACACATTGCAACACGCGCGATGACTGACTGCCCTCGTTTTGCAACAACAATCCTAAAAGAAAACCAGTCAATTTTCATCATTGATAAAGATGTAACTATTCAATTTCTAATTTGATGGAAGTTGTAGTTTCTATATCTAAGCCTTTTTCGGTCATCTTTGAATCGTCCTTAATCCGAGTTCGTAATGGGATAAGTTAATGGTCAGTTTACTAAGAGGTGTTTCATGCTAAACATTTTGGATTCTGCAGTTCGCAGTCGGCGCGAGGCCTCCGTGAGAATCACTAAGGGCTGCGCCAACAGGGCAGGCTGATGGCCTCTGTGAGGATCATGAAGGATGCGCCAAACCAACCAGTGAGCTCTAGTGAGGCCTCCGTGAGGAGCACGGTGGCTGCGGCACTGCCCAAGTGTTGAGTAATTGCTTCCTACACTGCGATTTGACCCTTCTTCACTCCACCTTTATAACTTTCTTCTTATACGTGTTCAAACATTGGTCTGTTACGGGCCTCTATGGACTCCTAAGATCTAGGAGCTACAAACATATCAAAAATGTAGAGGATACCCACATTTAACATTAACTTGACCAAAATCTTAGGCCAAAGTATCAACTCCATGGCTATATTTTTCGTGGTTCTTGGTGGTTCTTGGTGTTCTTCATAAAAAATCGATTCACCAAAATCTTTGTTTTAATCCCTTTTTTACTCCATTCCAACTAGGTTAAAACTCATAACACCCATAGAATTACAACATCCATTCACAATAAATGCATTTCAAATAACTACGACATCATAGCTACTAAGTCCTCTCAAATCGTCCAATATTTTTTGTCCATGCTTTCTTGGTCCAAAGTCCATAGTTTCTTTCATGGTTCTTGCTCCATTAAGCCAAGGTTACAGTTTTGTTCCATTTTTATTCCCCTTTGGATGTTATTAATGGCTGTATATCGTCTCTTAACAACATATATAAATAACCACAAAACAACAAAAACAACAAGAAATCGTTTCAAAAAATCATTCACGAGGTTTCAGAGCCTCAAAACTAAGCAAACTTGCAAAAAATTAACAAGAACTCGGAATGGAATGGATTTGCTTGATTGTTTACCCTCTGTCAATCCTTCTAGTGATTAAAAAGATTGGCTAGGGGCTTGCTTGAGTTCTTATTCCATTGCTTTGGCTTCCTTCTCTTCTTCACCCGTGCACCACCCTTCCTCCCCTCCTTCTAGCCATCATTTCCTAACTTCTTCCGTCTTCTTCCTTCTCTATTTCTGCAGTAACTCTCTCCTTCTATCTCTACTAGGGCTAGTAGCTGGACTAGATACAGGAATGGAAGAATAAAGGAGATGGCATGGAAGACTTGCAAATGGGGGCTTCAGGAGAATGAACTGGAATGGGGGAAGGAGAATGTTTGCTATGTTTGGAAAACTCAATGCAAATTTGTCTCCCAAAAAAATAGGTTTGCCCCACCACTCCTCTCCGATGCTTCTCATTTGATTGGGCCAAAATGGTTGGATTGATTCCACTTGGTCTGTGACACGCCAAATTACATACCCCAAATTACACACAAAATATATCCGAATACTTCCCACTTTTGTACAAATATTTGGTAAATAAACTCCTTACCCAGAATTAAAATGTGGACTCCCTTAATATTATTGGGGAGCATACAAATCAGTATTCTGGGATTTGTCCGAATATTCGGAAACCCCATTAATAAATTTCGGATACGGATAAAATTCATGTAATCAGCTCAAATAAAATTTACGACGTTTATGAAAATTATTCATTCGCATACCCGCATTAACTCAATGATTCAACATCAAAAACGACACAACATATATTATTGGCCTAAATAGTAGCCTCAGGGAAAAACGTGCCCTTTGAATTGTGATTTAAGCGACGCTTACCGCGAAATCAATTATTCACTTAAACAAAACAATAAAAAACCAACGTAAAATTTCAGGCATTCACATTAATCCAGGTTGGTCACACTACCTTGTAAAACAAGCCAACACAAAATAATATTTAATAAAATATCATATATTCATTAATATTCATAAATTCGAATTACAACAGGGGAAGTCCCCCACAATTCCCAGTCGTTACAAGGGCTCTCCCACATTGGAACTGAAAACCTTTCACCAACCACCTCTGGTATGCATATTTGGGTAATTCGTCTTACTTTGCATGTATATAGTTTCGTCTACCACTTAACAATTGCCTAAAGTAAAGTTGTTGCGAGTCCCCTTACAAATATAAAACTACAATCGGATGGACCATCGTAGACATCCAAGGGGATAAGTCTGTCATTCTGTATGCATAAGATCTCTTGGAAGTAGATGTGAATACCACCAATAGAGTAAACAACGGCAGGCTTTAACGGAATTATGAAAGGAAGTGGTTGGAAAAACGGATCTCCTTGAAATGGCTCGACGCTGGAATTATGTATCCCATCTCCGACAGCCACCATGGGTGAGCACCCGTACAGTGTGTCCCTAAGAAGGCGGGTGGAGGTTTATGGCACGTGGTTTTAGCCAAATGAGCAAAAATGAACTGATATTCCGTTAATAAGGATAGTGACCGACTGGAGAGGGTTTGTTAATGGATTACAAAAAAACTTAACAAATCAACCCGTAAGGATCAGTTTCTCGTACCCTTCACTGTATCAGATGTTCGATTAGATTAGCAGGGACGAGTACTACTGTCTCTTGGATTAGATATTCGGGGTATAATCACATTGCTATTTGCGTGGGTGGGGGGGTGTCTGTAGGATCATGAAAAAGACGACGTTCACCTGTCCGTATAGCACAATTTGCATTTAGGAAGAATGTCTTTTTGGACTATGTATACGCCACCAGTAACTTTTTTAAGATTGTTGTATAATTGGCAATTTTCTCAGATATATTAGAACGGAATGTTGAGGTATTCATGGAAGAC
Source organism: Aralia elata (assembly GCA_034770075.1). Lineage (NCBI taxonomy): Eukaryota > Viridiplantae > Streptophyta > Magnoliopsida > Apiales > Araliaceae > Aralia > Aralia elata. The sequence goes on along the minus strand of CM068388.1, from coordinate 32,436,519 downwards.
TTTTTCAGTTTTCGTGAGATTCGTTTTAACAAATTGGGTGGAGGAAACTTAATCTTGGTATTGAAACGCTGTGGGGGGTTTGGACTCCCCAATTAGTGCATTAAAATTTTGGAAAAAATGCCCCCCCCCCCCATTTCCATGGGTACTAAGAAGGGGTCATCCTTGGGCATCGGTTTCAGCTACGGGGTAGGAGGTAGCCCAAAGCTACAGATAAAGACGATCGAAGAAAACTTGCCACCACCTACTTCAGTTAAGGGGATTCGAAAGTTTCCTCGGTCATGCTGTGATTTTCATCGCAGATTTCGAAAGGACTTCCCCAAGATCACCAAACCATTATGCAAATTTATTAGAGAAGGATGTTGCCTTTTAAGTGTTGACGAGGGTATGATTGGACATCTTTTGAACAATTAAAAAAGGAAAATTGACGATAGCACATGTGATTTGTTGGCACCGAATTGGACTATGCCTTTCGAAGTGATGTTGTGATGCCAGGGACTATGCGGATTGGTTGCTGTTTCGGGCAATCGTAAGGATACAAATTTATTCATGTAATATATTTACGCTAGCACAAAACACTATCTGATACTCAGCTGAATTACACGGACTAACCGAGAAGGAAATACTTGCAGTTGTGTTTGCATTTTGACAACGTTTCGATCTTACCTCATCGGAACGACTAAGGTTATGGGTTTTACGGAATCATTCTACTATAAGATATTTAATTTCAAAAAAAGATACGAAACTGAGGGCTTATTAGATGGATTCTTCTACTTCAGGAAATTAACTTGAAAATACGGGGATAGGAAGGGTCAATGAAAAATAAGGTGGCGAAACCATCTATCCGAAGGTTAGGACAATAAGGAGCACTGATAAGGAAGAGCAAATTGATCATCAATGAGTTCTTCCATTTTGAGCAGTTGTTCGTGATTAACATAGACGTTCCGTGGGTATGCCGGACTACGTCAACTATTTTCGTGAGTAAGGTGTTTCCTCTCGGACCCTTGAACAAACCAGAAAAAGAAAAACGTTTCTACATGATGTAAAAAGGGTATATGTGGGGATGAACCATTTTTGTTTCAAGCACATGCGCAGATCAAACTGGATACGGACGGTGTATTTCGTAAAGTAAAAATGAGCGAGCATCCTATATCCATTGTTCATGATTCGATTGTTATGCAAGGACATTTATTGGAAGTGAAAGCGATAGAAAAAAATAACTGCTAAGGTTGTTACAAGCAGGATTCTAATGCCCCACGTTGTGTATAGGATGCCAACCAGTTTTATGCAAAAATGCGATAGATGTTCAAATGGTGGGTCAAATATCTTAAAGGGCCACGAGATGCCGCTTAAACACACGATTCTAGAAGTGGAACAATCCTTTCTCTTTGGGGTATCGATTTTTATGGGGCCCTTATTTCCAACATCCTTCAGCAACGCGTACATTCTTTTGGCAGTAGATTACGTTTCAAATGGGTAGGAAGCAGTTGCATTGCCTTCGAAACGATGAAAAGGTCTATATTGACATTCCTCCCAAAAACACTACCTTCCAGACGGTTTGGCACGCCTTTAGGCAATCCTATTGCTGAGGGGAGCCATTTTTGCAACAAGTTCTTTACAGCTCTCTTATGCTAAGTATGGGGTAACCCATAGGATCTGCCCCCTACATATCACCCCCAGCCAAGTGGCCAGACAGAAGTATCTAACAGAGAAGTGACAGAGAATTTTGGCAACACGATAGTGCAATCCGAACTCAGAAGGATTGGTCAGTGAAGTTGGATGTTGCTCTATGGGCTTATCGGGACAGCTTATAAAACTCCGATTGGGATGTCCCACCGTTACCAGCTTCGTTTATGGGCAAAGCATGTCATCTCCCGGTTGAACTTGGAACATTAAAGCATTATTGGGCTATTCGTAGATAAATTTTGATCTTCAAAAGCTGCATGCAGGAGCTGAAGAGACTTCTACAACTAACAAGACCTGGATGAATTCTGCCTACAGGCTTATGAGAATGGTGAAGTTGTCTAAAGAAAAAAGTCACACGATGGCATTGATAACAAAGCTCCTTGAAAGCACAAGTTCGAGTTGGGCCAAGCTGTACTCCTATCCAATTCACAGATTGAGACAGTTTCCTGGGAAGCTCAAAAGTCCAGGTGGTCCAGGGCCTTTATATCGTCCCAAACAAACCTTTCCCCCATAGCGCCGTTAAATTGGTTGGTCAAAAATCCAGATGAATCATTCAAAGTTAACGGGCAGCGCTTAAAGCAATTACTTGGGTGTGGGTGATTTTCGATCGCCAGAAGTCCTCAATTAATTCCTCACCGACTCAAGTTTGAAAACAGGGAGCGTCGTCACGGCTAAAAGACTCTAAATCAAGCGCTTGGATGGGAGGCGCAACCTATACATTTATTTTTGTTTCATTTCAGTTTTTAGTAATTTCTTCGAATTTTGTAGTTATGCAAGTTATTTTTAGTCATTTTTAAATTTTATTATTTTTATGTTTCTATCGGTTACACGTCGCTGCTGAAGTACTTAAAGGTCAAACTTGGAATAGAAAAAATTTGCCAGGATGCAAGGGAGTTAACGCGGGGGCCACGCCCAAATTATATGGGAAAGCTGCGCGGGCGGCGCGTCGATGTTAGAATGTGAAACAGTTTCTCTGCAAGGGATAGCGCACCCGCGCCCAATCAAGGCCATTTTCCAGTGCGGCTTGCGCACGACTCAAAAACCTAGTTTTTTTTTTTTAAAAATCACTAAGCAACCCGACCCAGCCCTAATTTCTTATTTCCCTTTCCCCTCTTGGGCTCCACGATGTTTTCCCTCTCACTCTTCCTATATCTATTAGCCAAAGGCTTTTCACCCCTCAAACTTCCTATTCCAAACTTTCCACCTCCCCTTACTCACGATACCCACAAAACCGAACGATTCGTTATAATAACCCAGGAATTTCAAGTCCTTTATATGTATATGCCATTATTGATATTTAAATCACACTTTGTGTTTATATATCGTGATTTAATATTGTGATAACTATATGTGAAAGGTGGTATATGATTAAAATAAATATATATACTTATAGTTATGGGATATATATATTTATAGATTTTCATTAAAACAGGCTAAAGGCTTCATAACCTAATTATAACATTAGGGTGAGATGCTAAATTACAATAACCCTACAAGGGTTATGGTAATAATGAATAGTTAGTATTCTAATATTATATACTAACTTAAATGGGTAATTTTATTATTGCAACTGGTGATTAATAATTTTTAAACCTTAATTAGGGTTACTAAGTTAAGAGATAGGTGTGTAAATTTCAATTTTAAATTCCATAAGATTGGAAAAAGAGAAGCCTAAATAAACCTAATTAGGGTAATAAATATTTAAAATTGTTAAACAACTATTGTTTATTACATAGCCCAAAACAATTAAATGAGAAGCCCAATAAGAATCATAAAATGCAAACCAATACTTAAGCCCACTTGATTTAAGGGAATTTTAGACTTTTGATTTATCAAATTTGTGCATTAACAAAATAAATGCAAAATTGAAGGAAATAATTGGGGCATGGGATGGACCGGCCCTATTAGGCCTTTTAAGGCAATAATATTTATGCAAATCTTGTTCCTATAATTAGTAACTCCTTACATCAAGTACATAGTGTGTCTATCTCTCATTGGTAGGACATATCTACTTAGCCATTTTTAATGGACATGAAGAGGATAAAGGCAAAGCCTTTTATCCAAGGGATAACAAAGATATGCGGGATATTTAGTTTCTTACTCCTAATTGTATCTAAACTATATTGATAAGATTCACCCCATTCTTGAATCTTTCACGTTTTATTTTTCTCCTTCATTTCTCTCCTATTTCTTCGTCTTTCAATTTTTTCTCCTTAAACTAGCAAAATATAACAAGAGAGAGAGAAGAGTTCGGTTTCTTGAGGGAAATGGAGAGGGGTGCTAGCTTTGATTAATGCACCCTAAGTTCTTATCTTACTTTGGTCGATCCAAGGAATAGTTGTTACCTAGAACAAGGTTTAGGTCTAAACCCTAAAATCTTCATTTCCTTCATTCTATTTGGTGTTTATAGCAAGATTTGATAGGGTTTATGAACTAATACCCCTTAGATACCCTTAGTATCTACATAATCATCATGTTATGGATACTCAAGCTATTCATTGAGTGTTAGATCAAAGCATTATTGAGGTAAGGGAAAGTGAGCATATGTTCTCCTAGGGGTGAAATGCAACCCTAGTTTTCCTTCCACTACATCTCTGTTGTATACTTCAAGTTTTACAACTTGAATTTGTGATCCGTCGAAGGGGAGTGCTAGATACATGAGTTAGCTAGTAAACCCAGGTGGTAGAACACAAATCCAATAATGTTTGAAGCCTTGGGGGTTGTTTTCCCAAAACAGTCCAGCTATGGAACTTAAAGCTTTAAAACCCTAAAAGCCTGTTATCCATGTTTTTCCAAAGGCAGTTTCAGCCAGTTATGTGTCTTTTAAAAATCTGAGAAAAAATCATAGAGATACCTTAAGAAGTTTCTACAAGTAGGAAAAAGAAAAGAACACGTTTCGATGTGTGGTTTGTGTGTAATGGTTTTTACCGTAAAAAGACTCCTAAATATTCTTACCCGGATTCCTCCCTGTGTATACCTTGGAAAACATCTGAAAAGTTTACAGTATGTTTATATATTTATGAGAGTGTACCCTGAAAGTTTCAGAATTTTCTGAGCAAAACTCGATTTATGAAAAATGTAACAAGATTCAGAGGTTTTGAGTACTTTAAATATAGTAAATCACTTTCTAAAATTTCAGGAAAATTTGTGAATCATTATTGAGTCATATACTGTCCAGATCCAGAAGATAATAAGTTTCAGAACTTGTTTGCTATTTTTCATAATAATGTTATAGTTATGGTTTAAAAGGGAAATAAATGGTTAAATGATGTCATAAATGAGAAAAATAGGATGTTAAAGCTTAGGTACTCCTATTATAGTGTAATCTGACCTATGTGAGGTATTTTGGTAATCTATTATAAAAAAATAATATTTATGACCTATTATGAGTATTTAATAAATTGTTTAATCAAGGGTAAAACAATTAAAATAAATTGTTTATTTCGCCTAATAACTTATTAAAATAATACTACTATGATATTTGTAATATAAAATTTTGATATTTTTAGTAAATAACGAAATATTAAGATTAAAAATTTATGGAAATATTATTGAATGGTTAATAATATTTGATTTAAGCATTAATAGATGATTAAAATATTATTAAATGGCTAATAATATTAGATTAAAATATTATTAATCATATGAGATTAAAATATTATTAAAAGATTAATAATATTAGATTGAAGTATTATTGGATGATTAAAATATTATTAAAGTAAATAATAATATTCGAAATTAAATAAAAATGTTATTAAAAAAAGTAATAACATTAGTAAAGGAATAAAATATATATTAGATAATTAATAATATTAGTAAATAAATATTATTAATTGATTAATAATACTAAAGAATAGTAAAGTATTAAAACATTTTATTAAGATGTTAATAATATTAGTAAACGAATAAAAGTGTTATTAGTGGATTAATAATACTTAGAGGTGAATTAAATATTATCAAGATTAATAATATTAAGTGAATTAAAGATAGTTGTTATTTAATAGTAATATTATCGAGGCATGATAATATTGCTAAGAACTAAATGCAATATGTAATATATATGTGATTACATAATGTAATGTTATGCTATAGCTAATTGAAAGATTAACTATAGGTCTCTCAAAGGAAGATAATTAAACTGCCTAGCAGATAGAATTTCATTGCGTAACAGTAACCTACAAACGAGGCAAGTTTTCTATCCTTACTCATATTTTATTGAGCAAGTTCTTTAACCCTACTCAAATTATATTCGAGCAGGATATTATTGTATTGCAAGTTATTTATTTAAGCTTGAACCTTATTTCCAAGCATGTTTTAAGTAGTTTAATTACTTTACAATTATTTCACATCTATGATATTTATTGATACTCGCACTTAGTGTACTTGGGTTCGTACAGTCTTGAACTTGTACATTATTCAAAGTTCTATAATTCATGAACTGTTTAAGATTGAGTCTGAACCTTCGTTCGGCCAGACAATTGCATGAAATTTTTAAAAAAGCTATCCAAGTCAATTGATGGTATGGATTCTTAGACTGAAGTGAACACCCCCTTTTATTAGAGGGGAGTACCTCACGTATCTAATATAAGATACAAACAGCAGAGTTGAATGTTATTGCATATACATAGCGTACGCGAGGTTGATCCTCTCAAGTACATATTCTGTAGCCAGTAACCAAAGGGTCAATCAGCTATTGATTCCATTGGAAGTTTATTGTTCAAAGTCTACTTGACTATCATTCATTCTAAAAGCAATTACTATCCTTGCTTCAGATAGTCATATTGTTGAATTCCTTTTCATATATATTCCGTTAATCATGATATATCATTTATTGTTGTATTTAAACTTATTGAGCAAACTAGTTTCTCATCCTTGCTATATCGTGACTTTTATTGTAGTTAAACCCGAGACTTCAAGAAAAGGCAAGGGTAAAAAAAAGATGAAGTAATAGACTTCAAGTAGCTGACTTTGTTTTATGCTTAGTTTAATTTACTGTTTATGTAATTTGAACCCTAAATGTTATTCTAGGGTATGATTGTATGGTTGTATTAAGGTTTTCGAATCTTGGGACTAGTAACACCTTTTGAGTGAACGACATATGTTTATCTTATTCCGCATTTAGTTATTATATGTTGTTTAGATGATGAATCTTTGTATTGGATCGTGATGACCGAATCCAGGTGTCTGAGACCCGAATCTGGGGGCGTCACATTCGTAATCTAAACTCTATTACCCATATTTTCCCACCTCAACTTCCAGTCCCAAACCTGTCACCAACGTCTACACAACCACGTTCAACATCAACTTCTCCACACCGCAAGTTCATCATACATAGAGATTGGGGATTGCCAACTTTTAGCGGGTAAATTTATTGAAGAGCAGTGACCAAAGATTGGGGATAGAATAGCAGTCATACATAGACATACAAATGGATTTCTTTCTCATTAAATATAATTGATCTTCTCTGAGAATTTGGGTATTTTCTAAATTACAATTGGAGTTACTATTGCTGTTAAATTTGCAAATACTTGTGCTGTGATTGAATTGGGAGAGAGTGCTTAGTAATAGTTGTGCAAAAATACAAGCAGAGTATTGATTTTGGGGGCAAAAGAGTGCATACCGAGTGTTTGTGAAAAGTCTTGAAAGAGCACATTGTGGAATTTGCATAAGTTTTGGGAAAAGGTTTAAGGGCTACAACTTTTGATATTATCAAGGTCTGACATTGAAGTGATAAAGGCGTCTAAAAGGTAACGAGGTGAGTCATCTAGTTCCCATGAGCATACTGAGCCCAAAGCGTTTGATGAGACCAGATTCGTTAGTGTTGATGCTAAAAATTACTTCCAGCGTGTCCTGTTGGGTAAGATATTTGTGCTAGAAAGAGGACTCAAACCGGATCCCAGGTTGGATGGGCAAATGATGGCTATGATCAGGGGGATGGGATGGTTGCTATTCACGAAAACTCCTTTACCAACCCCAAAATCGATTATCTAAGAATTCTACATGAATGCCAGGACAACAAAGGATGGAATCGCATTCATAAGGGGTTCTCAAGTGTTGTATTCCAAATAAAGCATTAATGCTTTGTTTCACTTGCCAAACGTCTAGCCTAATGATCCTGATTGGTTATGCTTACAGAGATGGGAAACGAAGTTAGATGACATTATGCGGAACCTGTGCAAGTCAGGCACTATGTGGACAACCAAGCAGGGCACTGATCAAAAACTACATTTTCCACACACACGGCCCTAAGCAGATATGGAAAAGTATGGTACAGTTTCATCTGTGCCAATCCGATGCCAACAAAGCATTAGAACGATGTAACTAAGGATAGGGCCATTTTGCTTTATGGCATTATACGGGGTAAGAAAGTGGATATAGGTTATGTCATCAACCAGTCCATTCGCCGATATCTGCAAGGAGGCACATCAGGTAGAATCTCGCATGCCTCATTCATTACTAGATTATATGTTGCCGCTGGAGTGCAGTGGGATGAGGGTGAGCCATTGCAGTTGCCGATGAACACAATTGACCATGCCACCATCCAGAAGTACAAGGTGTGGAAAGGGGGCCGATCTCTTTCTCGAGGGCAGGATTCTTCCTTTCTGGTCATACTGTAGAGGTTTCTGAGCAGCGATTTGAGGCTTCCGAAAACGTCGGTATGTGTTTCTCAGGATAAGCTGACTAGGATGGAAAGGCGAATGCAGCGAAGGATGGATGCAATTTATACCAGTGTAGATGAGATTAGGTCATTCACTTCGTAATTTTTAAAGTCCCTCTCGCAGGTATTCACGTAGTTAGGTGTCTAAGTACAGTTCCCCGCATATGGTGCCACCCCAGCTTATCCTCCCCCAGATACACCTTTGGACAATGATGATGGGGAGGACGAGGATGATGCTTCGGATTAGGGGAGTTTCTTCTAATCTTTACTTATTGTTTATCCAATGTGGGCATTGTCTGTGAATAAGTTTGGGGGGGAATTGCATTTGCATTTAGTTGATATTCTTATGTGTTGTCATTTTATTATATATGTTTAAATTTAGTTGGTTTTGCATGTTTTGTAGTTAGTAGTTAGCTGCATTGATGCATGTTGCATGGATCTGACCAGAAATGAGTATGAATTCAGTTTGGCCGATGATAAGATTGGTATTGCATGATTGTCTTGATCAGTATTGATAGATGATGCTTAGTCGTAATTTTGAATTATGATGTTAATCTAAGACTGTCTGAAGCTTATGTAACTAGAAAACACTTAAGATTTGACTATTTTGATCAACTTGGTTTATGAGTTTCATAATTTGTTTCTGGGGAAAATTTTTGGTTAAAATTGAAGAAAATTAGTGAATTGGCGGTAAAAGCTAAATTGAGGTAAAAAGTGAAGTTTGGGGGAATCTAGAGGATTATTATTAAAAAAAGAAAGAAAAGAGGAAAAAAAGGAAAAATATATATATATATATATATATATGAATAAATACATTGACTAGTTTAGTTACGTGACCTCTGTTACTTGAGTAACTAGATCCGTATGGGTGTCTCAACACTTAGTGCCTTAAAGCCAACTGGTTTGGGAGTCATCTACATGGGTGACTTTGAAAAGCCTAAGAGAGTCAGACATTGCACAGTCGATTGTAAATACGAGATGGAGCGTAAAACGCACTCGTGGTAAAATAAAGTCAAAATAAACCTCTTAGGGACCCTTAGACTTGGTGATTACTTGGTTTTAGCTAGACCTATCGTGTTCACAAGGATACTTGAGTTGGAATCGTTATTTTTCTTCTAGGAAGTGTGTTATGTGACTAATCTTGAACTGTAGTTGGTTAGATTGGTTAATGACCACACACACTACATAGGTGATGATAGGTTTAGATTGATTGATTGGTTTGATTTATTGTTTGGCTTTTGATTAGATATACTATTTGAGTACGTTGGTGATATCTTTGAGGCTTGTTGTTGGATAACATATTGGTTTATTACTGGATTCGTAGGCATGATAGGTAGTAGATTACATGTGCATTATTGTGTTGTATTGTATTGCTTAGGGACAAGCAATGGTTCAAGTTTAGGGGTATTTGATGAGTAGGTTTCATACCTACGAATTGGATATCATTTGACTCAGATTATTGTTTGTTTTCGTGGTTTTACGTTTCTTTTCATGGATTTTATGTTGTTCTTGTAGGATATGTGCTTGGGAACTGATTTGGTAGCTTTTGGATGGAAGCAGCATAAAAGGCTTAAGATTTGCAGGATTGCAGAGCAGCGCGGTCGAGCCCAATTTGAACTAAGGAGTAGCGTGGCCGCGCCACACTTCAGACTTAATTTTCCTCCTTCTGCCAGAGCAGCGTGGGCGTGCCCAATTCTAGCTTGTTTCAAGCGCGGCCGCGTCAGTTCAGGAGTTGACTAAGACATGTTTCAGAAGACTATATATTGACTTTTAAGATCAGTATTAATTATTCAACTTAGTAGACAAAAACCCTAGTTCTGGAGATTTAGATTGGAAGACTTGAAGCAATTGAAGGAGTACAACGAAGTCAGCGGAGAAGCTTCAGGAGAGATTCAAAGATTGCCAAACACAGTTTTCTTCTCTTTTTTAATTTTGAAGTTGTATTTAAAATGCTTTATCAATTGAGGATTGTGGTTATTAATTCAATGATCATGAACTAATTTCTTTTTAAGATTGCAATGGATCTTATTGCGTAGCTTTTATTAATATGTTTTCTTATTAAATATTGTTAATTCTTATCGGATTGTCTATTGTGATTTGCGCATAATTGCTTAATTGTCTGGCCAGTAATTACCGTGATGATCTATATGAACTCGAGAGATGGATTATAGGTTTAGATCTGATCATAATAGCATGTGATTGTATTTTCTGCATGTGATAGAACTCATAATTTGTGTCTAGAATAGAGATATACCTATACGTCGCATGTAATCTCATAGGGAACATGTGCTTTAAATCCTTTTTAATTGTAATTCACATAAAGATATAGTGAATTAGTTAATTAGGGTGTTCACTTTAATTCTATCATCTATGGATTTAAGTTGATTCGTCTATAATACATCGAGAGATGGTCATAAATATTGATGAGTTCTCGATTAACAGTCCGGAATAATTTGCATAATTTGACAGAAAGTGTATTGATCTAAATGAAGCAATAAGTGAAGTTGTAGTCATAAGTCTTCATAATCTGTTTTCAAACTTGTGGTAATTAGCATAGTTTAATTAATCTCTTATTTTTTATACAAATCAAATCTTTAATCAATTGTTTAATAAGATTGAGTTAATACAAAGTTAATAGTTGTTAGTATAAATCACAGTTTTTCTCTGTGGGAACAATCCTCTCTTATTATTATATTACTTGTGGACTGCGTATACTTGCGTATTTTGCTAGTATAGATTTAGGCAAACAATTACCTCCTAGTTGGGACATTTTTTTTCTCGCTCGAGTAACTGAGCCATATCCACGATATCTGAATACAAACAAAGTTTAAAAGAAATAAGGTGTTGACGAATTTTAAGTTTCAAACCTCGTAAAAACATCCGAGTCGTGTGCTCTTCGTCGTCCACCAAGTGGGGTGCAAACTGGGATAACTTAGTAAACTTGGTCTTGTACTATGAGACAATCATGTTATTCTGCTCCAATTTGATAAATTACACCTCCTCCATGTGGCGAATATTCTTTGAAAAATATTTCTTATTGAACAGCTCTTGGAACTATGCTCAAGACATCTCGAGACGTAAATGATGAGTACGTTTGACTGATTTCCACCAATGATTTGTCTCTCCATGCAATATAAAGGTGGCAAAAAGAACTTTTTGTTTATCGGTGCATCACAATACATTGAATATTTTGATCATCTGCTTGATCCACACCTCTACCTTGAGTGGATTTGGTTTCCCAAAAAACTCAGGTGGTCACAATTCCTTAAACTGTTTTACAGTGACCAACCATGCGTCACCAGCATTTTCACCAGTATTATGAATAGGAGTTCCTCATGCCTAGCCCTGCATGAATTGTATAATGCCCCTAAGAAAGACATTGTACATCATGTGATTACTAGGGTTATTTTTTTTTTGGGGTTATAAGAGGATTATTGCCCCCTGATTTGCAGCTTCTTGATTTTTAACCTCTTAGTTAATAGTTGGTTGGGTCTCAATCGTTATTGCCTCCTGAATTCCATTGTTCATCTCCTAGTTTTCAGACGTCATTCTGACATACAGACACATTATAATGGTTAGTTAAAAAAGGGCTAAATACACTTCTATTACATCAAGTACCATCAAATTCATAATTTGGCTCCCAGAGTATTTAGGCTTACAATTTACTACATATAATACCTAATTTCATACAATGTATCCCCCAAATTCAGATTCCGGCCAAAAGTGGCTAGAATACCCAACCCGTCTATGAATCTGATCGGGTCTTCAGTGTTTTATACCATTTGACTATATAAATATACGGATTGACTTAATTTAAAAAAAAATTTAATACCGTAATTTAAAAAAAACTAACAAATGCCCAAATCCCTTCTTCCTTATCTTCATTCCCAAATCTTCCTCACTAAATCTCAGAACTACCTCTTCTCATCTAGGGCACCCAAATCTCAAAGCTTCGTTGCTTGAAATCAGTATGCATCACTTCGAAAATTCATCTACTATGGAAGCATAGTCGCCAATGGTGGTGGTGGTCGTATTCTTCTTCTTTGTCGCTATCACTTTAATTGGTTTAGCTTTTGGTTCCACCTCCATCTAAGCTTTGTCTCCATCGGCAAACACTAATGCCAGACCCACTGCAAACTCCAGATCCACTCTCATCTCCTTTATTTTTCAATTTTAAGGTATGTTATTGGAGATTGATGGTTGTGCCTACTAGAGATTAAATAATTATTCTGATAAATCTAATATTTTAGTTTAAGGTTAGTATTATGTGTGATGAATTTGAGTTTGAATGTCATATAGATTTACTCTCCAAATCCAAATCTCCCTGCAATTAATGTCCTTTGATCTATAAGCATATTAATGATTTGAGTCCAATTGATTCTAATTTTATTGGGCCATAAATCAAAATGAAGGTGATTGCTACATATTTGTTTGTTGTATTAGGTGGCAACACCAACCTAACTGTTGATGATCTGAAAGGTAGTCTCGGTTCAGGTACTACAATTGTTGTTTTCTAATTTCTTACACTGTGGAGTTGGGTTATACTATGTTTTTTAGTAAAATCGTATTGTATACGGTCAAATCATATACAATTCCTATCTGGCCGGCAATTTAGGTATTCTGGTCAATTTTAGCAAGAATTTGAGTTTGGGGGCTACATTGTATGAAATTAGGTACTTTATGTAGTAAATTATAAGCCCAAATACTTTGGAGCCGAATTATGAATTTGATGGTGCTTGATATAACAGAAGTGTATTTATCCCTTAAAAAAATTGATATGCCACTTCTTACCCCAACACCCAAATCGACTAATTAAGATAACAAAATTTAACTTAGGTAGGACACACTAATGAAAGAATTTACTAGTCTCTCCCCTCCTAATTCTAATTCCAGATATTCACTATAGATCATATCTCTAAACTCTTATACCAACTGTGATGGACCTAAATTCGGGCTTACATATATGAAGCCCCCAAAATAGGGTCCACACAACCCAATTTGAGTTGCCAAAAGACAAACAATCAACTTATAATAATACAGTACAAAATACAACAAGTCATTCTAATTCCTCAATACAATTATTGTCAAATTATTTTACAACATAGTGAAGACTACTATAGTAATTATCTCGGACCATTACTCTATTTTCCGGCTAGTACCAGCTATACTCTCATTTCCTGAAAAGAACAATGGAACAAAAAGAAAATGGGTGAGCTCAAATATCCCAGTAAAGAATATCATGACTACGATAATGAAGAATAAATTATCTTTACCCTTCAATAGGGATAAATTAGAGATTTAAAGATAATATAAGTTTTCAATGATAATTGCAGCGGAACAAGTAATCTAGTAGAAAAGTCAAGTAAACCATAATATCTACTATCTTTAAAAGTTCACCATCAATATTTTATCCCTATAATACCAATCAACAGTTCATGTTCATAATCATGCAAATCAACAGTTCATCTTTGCACTACGGGCTAAAGATATTCATTTGTAACACCAATCAATAGTTCTTGTTCATAATCATGCAAATCAATAGTTCATCTTTGTACTACTGGTCAAAGATATTCATTTGTAATATCAATGGTCATGATCATGCCAATCAACACTCCATCTTTGCACTACTGGCTAAAGAGAACTTTCACCACGTGTCCTTGCCATATAGACCAAAGACACTCAACAATCATATCGTCTTTGCACCCAGGTCAAAGGCATTCACCATAACTTAATTCTTTAATGATTAGTACAATTAACAGTGATATAAAGAATGAACGGAAGTTGTAAGAATAATAAGATAAAAGAATAAACATTCGAGATTTGACATTTAATATGTCCAACAATGTCCAAATTGTCAACACGATATCCAGAAATTTCATTAGAGTTCAAGAATAGAATAAATATGTTTCATAATTCAACTATAACGTGTAAAACGCAATATGAAGATTCAGGTGAAAAGATATTAGATGAAACAAGTGTAAAGTGCAATAGGAAGATTCAGGTGAAAAGATATGAGAGAAGAAAATTTACCATTTGAGGATAACACTGTAGAAACAAATGATAATTTCTTACCATAAATTTAGGAGTATGACATAAATGATATCCCTTTCCTTAGCATGTGATTAGATACTGCTTTGATCAACTTATATGTATATTTATAATTTAATTAGTAACTACCACATATAAGTTTCATGGTGTACACTAACTCGTATATTATGAAATTGTCAAAATGGACTTGATGGTATAAATTTATGTAGTGTACAAAACAGAGTATTTCAAAATAACTTTTGAAAGAAATAAGTAATATTTCAAAACAATCTTCTAGATGAAGCTTTTCAAAATAAATCTTCTAGAGGAAGAGTCTTCTAAAGGAAGAGTTGTAAAAACTATGTGATATGTATATGAGTGCTTATGCAACTTTTATAAAAACTTACCTGAACAATTGTTTACAAACCAAACTTAAGACAGCATTAGCACACTCAGAGACACTTACACTAACGATTTAGAGAGTGAAAGGAAGGACTAAGCAAGAGAGTTATGAAAATCCTTCTGCTTAACCCCCCTTATTTATAGCAAAAACTTAACCCACATCAACATCACCACACGTTACACATTTTAAGACACTTTTAATCTATATTGTTCATCACCAATCCACACGTTACACATTTTAGAACACTTTTAATTTATACCGTTCATCACCAATCCACATGTTACACATTTTACATAACTTTTAATTTACACCATCTATCACCTATCCACACGTTACACATTTTCAGAATACACGTTACACACTTTAGGATTATTCCTACACACGTTTCACACTTCAGGACACACGTTACACATTTCAAGATTATTATTCTTTATGACTCACCTTTATTATTATATATCCATTTTATGTATTATTATCTTAATATATTAATATCACAAAAATTATAGACTAGCAATTTTGACAACCAGATCGTTCTCAAGAAAGAGGGGGCCTTCTGTATAAACGACGCACAATTAAATAACCCCTTTTATTAACAGAATTTTAGGCATTGCCAATAATGTTAACTAATCTAATAATATCATTTCAAATAATATAAATTATTGTGCCGTGACAATTATTGATTTAATAATATGAAATACTGTGCAGTTGTTACTGTGACAATTATTAAGTCAATAATATGAAATACTATGCGATTGTCACTGTAGCAATTATTGAGTTAATAATATGAAATACTATACAGTTACTACTGTGGTAATTATTGAATCAATAATATGAAATACTGTGTGACTACTACTATAGCAATTATTGAATCAATAATATAAAATACTATGCGATTGTTACTGTAGCAATTATTGAATGAAATACTGAGTAGCTACTACTGTAGCAATTATTGAATCAATGATCAGAAATACTGTGCAATATCGTGTACTACTGTGGAATAACGTGTGTTACTGTTCTTTTATTACCAGGTATTTCAATAGTTAACAGTAAACGTTCTGTCGCCAATTTTTAAAAAGGTTATTTTTATCGCTTTCTATATCCGACAGTTATTCAGTTGTGGGGCCCGTCAATGATTGATTTTTTCGGCGCCGTCGTACGAATATTTCCTGACAAAAGGAATATTTTTCGACAAAACGAATATTCCCTGACAAACTATTTACTTCTTATAATTTGTACATATTACCCATAATTATAACATTTATTAAATCAACACCTTACTGTTTAGAATAAAAAATTTAAGTCATATTCAAAAAAATTGGGGTCTTACAACATAACCTAATTTGAGTAGCTAAAAATACAAAACATTTACATAAACTCCCATAATTATAATTATTACAATATTGTGCATAACACGGTAATACACTTACTATGTCAACACTATAATTATTGGCATACTATTTTATAACTCAGTGAAGACTACTAAACTACTAAGTCGGACTATCACTCTATTCACATATTGTCCCCGCTAGCCCCAGTTACATTATTATTTTCTAAAAGGAGTTAAGAAACAAAGCAGTGAGCTCAAATAACCAAGTAAATGATATCATAAATAAGATAATGGAACATAAAATTATCTTTGGTCTTCAATAAAATCAGAGATTTAGAAAATGCTACACATTACAAGTATTTAACAAATAATTGTAACGTAATGAACAATCAATTAAGAGAGTCAAATAGAATGTCTACTATTTTCTCCAATTTAAAATTCATCATCATGATTTCATTATCTGTAACACTAATAGTTACGATCATACCAAACAACAGTTCCTCTTTGCACTCAGGCCAAAGATAACTTTAAATACACTCTACAATTATATCGTATTTACATCAAGGCTAAAGACATTCACAACAACTTGAGTCCTGGTGGTTAGTACAATAATTATACACGAATGAACCAAAATAATAAAAATAAAAAAATAAAAAAAAATAAACATCTACAATTTATTTATGTTTAAGGAATAATTTAATTTATCTAGAGACTAATGATGTCCAAAATATCAGAATGGGTTCAAGTCCAAGGGTAATGTCCAAGGTTCACAAGTAGAAAATTCAACGGTAAGTTTCACGGTACAATAAATATTTAACAATCTAAAATGTTCGCAATTCAAATAGATAATTCAAGTCCAAAATGTTCACTGTCCAAATAAAAAGTTCACAGTTCAAATATAATAGTTAAAATTTGACAGAAAGGTTAAAGTCAAAAAATATTAGATGAAGCAAAAACTATGAAGAAAATATTAATGAATTATTATTTTAGGAATTTTCATAGTTTGATATTACGAGAGGTACAAACAAAATATTTTCTTACTGCAGTAAGTTTAATTATTGAGAGATGAGGGAAGATGATATCTTTTACCTTAGCACATGACTAAATTCTATTTTTTTTATATAGTTGATCAACTTGTATGTATATTTTTGATTTAATTAGAAATTACCACATATATAGTGTATATTAACTCGTATCTTTTCAAATCGTCAAAAGTGACTTGATAGTAATTGTAAAATAAATTGGTGTAGTGCACAAAATGGAGTGTTGTAAATTTTAAAATAATTTCGAAAGAATAAAATTACTTTTCAAAACAATATTTCAAATGAAACTTTTCAAAATGAATCTTCTAAATAAATAGTCTTCTAAAAGAAGAGTCATAAATATTGTGTGATGTACAACTATTACTTTAATAAAATAAAATAAAAAACTCACCTGAGCAATTATTACACTCCTACTAATATTTACCAATATTTAAAGTATCCTTAACACACTCAACGAAACACTCACACTAAACAATATTTAGAAAGTGAGGGGAATGATAAGTAAAAAAGTTATGTCAACCTCTTATGTTAAACCGTCCTTTTATAGTCAAAACTTAACCAACATCTATCACACATATATCAACCTTTAAGTTTACAAGTGTCATATTTATATAGTAAGTTTAAAATTTATCACACATTGACTTTAGCATAATTTTCACATTTCAAGATTATCTTTAATCTACCACACATCGTTTTAGTACAATTTTCACATTTCAAGATTACCTATAATCTACCACGCATAAATTTTAGCATAACTTTCTCATTTCAAGATTACCTTTTACTTTAATATTTATTATTATTATTATTATTATTATTATTATTATTATTATTATTATTATTATTATTATATTTATCCATCTTCTGTAATATTTACTTTATGTATTAATATCACAGATATTTATGTATACAATATTTTTTACCTCACGTATTAATGAGTTTGTCTAACTTTTCAGTACTCGTGACTTTTAATTACGTAACTTTTTATTATTAACCTTACTACAATGACAATTATTGGTTCAATACTATGGAATACTGTAGTGATACTATGTGTTACTATTTATTTATTGCCGGGGATTTTAATAGTTAAAGGTAACAGTTCTGCTGACAATTTTTATTGACGGTTATTTTATCGTTTTCTGTATCTGACAATTATTCTGTTGTGGAGTCCACCAATAATTAGTTGTTACGGTGTCATTGTACAGTACCGAATATTCTTTAGTTCTTTGGTATCTCCGCCGACATTCTTTTTGTTTATTATAATTTATATATATCATCCTTAACTTTAATTTTTCTATCGATTTAACATCTTGTTGTTTAGAATAATATATAAGGGTAAATTAAGATTTTTTAGTTAAAAGTTAGGGTCTTACACTTTAAATTTAAGATTTAGCTCCCCTCCATTACATCTTCTATTCAATTTAATCCAATACACCAATTATTTGATTTTAATAATTTTGTTAGTAATGATTAAAATATGTGAATAGATAGTTAATGGTATTAAAATCAATCCTACAAAAAAAATTTAAAATTATAAAAAATATTTTCACCGTTAAAAATTTAAAAGAACTTTCAACCATTAAAATTTTGATGAAAAAATCACAAGTTCATCAAATAGTGAAAAAGTATCAGATTACTTTTATTTTTGAGAACAATTATGTTATTCAATATAATTAATAATTTAGTTGACCGGTATTGATTTCAATTATACTATCTACAATCATAAAATTATGATATATTAAATGAAATTGAAGAGAAAATGTAATAGAGGGATCCAAGTCGTTAAATTTATAAGACTAAATTGCTAAGTAAAGATCAAATATTTATAAGTAAGTCATCTGATATCAACATTAGAAACCTTTCACCCAATTCACATGTATAATAGAATTAATTAATTTAAAAATTTTCAATTTGCAAGTTGTGAAAAGTCATTTGCTTTAAGTGTTAATATCGTCATGCAAAAATGATACCGATAAAGTAAATATATATTTAATCACATTTTTATAATTATTTTAAATATTCATATCACTTTAAATAACATATTTTTTACTCTCTTAATATCAATTGATTTTACTTAACCCTAAGAGCTTCAAAAGATTATTAATGTACGATGTCTTAATTGAAAATATTGTTTGTCTAATAACAACTTATTTTAAATACAATTTATTTAATTTACAAACGCAATTTTTGAGACTCAAATGCAATGCACCAAAATTGCAAGTTAATTTTTTTTTTGACAAAACCATAGAATAAGAACAGTGAATAATTCTCATTGATAAGTGAATCAAATTACTGTCGTAACCCTTGCCTTATGATTTCCATGAGGTCAAGGGTTCAATTCTTTCATTCATGGATGTGTGAGTAACTTAGCAAAAAATAAATAAATAAATAAATATTACAAAAACACTAGAGTTAAGATGATACTTTCTCCTGTCCCAAATTGAAACTCAAAACTCGAGAACATAAATATTCCTAAAGAAAATATACAGACTCGCGTAGTTCTTTAACACGAGTAACAAAAAGGAGGCCATTGTGATAACTTCACACCTAAATTTAAATAGATTTATTTTTATTGATTAATGCCAGACAAACCTTTTTCACAGAGAGATTATGAAAAAAAACTCCATAGAATGAGAAAATTTCAAACTAGGAGAAAAAAGCCCTATAGATTGAAAAAAAATTAAACTAAGAGAAATAAAATTTCATAAAAAGAAAAAATAAGAATAATTAAACAGAAGAACATAATAGTTTTTTTAATATAGATTAGAGACCCTTTTCATATCTGAAAATATGGAGAGTAGGTTTTTTTTAAGAAAGAAAAGAGTGAAGATAGGAGAGTTTTTAATTGCAAGTTGATTGATTACGTATGTAAAATAAAATTAATTAATTTTAAATTTCTCAATTTGCAAGTTGTGAAAAGTCATTTACTTCACCCTAAAAGTTTCAAAAGATTTTATATTAATGTTTGGTGTGTCTTGATTGATGTGGGGTCCATACGCAATTGATTGAACCTCCAGAATCCAGATCATGCAGATAACTCAGATTTAAAAGAAGATTTTGGTTGCATGCATGATCCATGATGCATGATGGTTGGTGGGTCATGCAATAATTTCACTTTGAAAACCACATCTATAATTGTAATAGGATGGGAATAGGAAAAGCCGAAAAGATGCCAAGGATAAACATTAGTTGGTGGCTGTCAAAAAAAGCTCTTGAAGAAGTTCTCAACACAACTGTGTGGCAACCTTTTGCTAACATAATAAATACTTTTATCCTTATGTCACGTTTCTCAGAAGGTTTTAGAGGTTTATTCCATGCAGAAGGCACACAAGTATTTATTGAAGGCGTATTTAGATAAGAGTATGAACAAATCTCTAAAATATTTTTTAACATGATAGAAGACGATATTTAATTCCATATGGTTGTGGTACAATCTAAAATAATTAAGAATCATGCGGAATATTTTAGGAATGTTCTAAAGTACTCAAGATAAATATAGAACATGTAAGTAACTATAAGCTTGCACATAGAATTTTCTAAAAACTTACTTGTAATCTTAGGTTTTAGAATCAGAGACGGAAGGAGGGGGGGCGAGGGGGGTCAACTGACCCTGGTACCTCCGGCCCTCCAGCGTAGCTTCAGACGATTTCGCCGTTCTTGACCCCCCAAACTTTAGCTCACCCACGAAACAAATCGACCTTCTGCCTGAATGAACGTACACCGGTCCGACCTTTTTCTTTTAACAGTATGGGCAGGGCCCTTTATCGACCACCGCATCCTTTTTTCTGCTAGCTTTGGCCTTCACTATCTCTCCCCCTAATTAATTAATGTATTTTAAAACTACTACTATTTTATAACTAATAATTAGGACTAACATTAATTAATATTCTAAAAATTAACACACATTCTTATTATATAAATAAAGTGTTCAAGTGCTTGCATTGGTGTCGGCTTTATTTTATAGTCTACATGGTCATTACACCACTTATATCGCACAGATCTATAGGATAAACAACTGCAGTTTTACCAAAACTAATATTATTCCTTCAATTTAATATATAACATTATTAATGATTTTTTGAAATTAATTTTTAATATTTTTAGATTCATAAATTAATATAAATTTATCTAACTTTAGTCATTACAATGATAAATCTTGTAAATTTCTATAAAGTACTAATAATTATAAATTTTAAATGAATTATATCAATTTTGAATTTAAAAATATCTCAATTTAACACTCAAAAAGTCAATAATTATCTTATATTTTGGAACGAAAAAAATTATGTTATTCTATAGATGAAAATATAAATATACAAAATAGTGGATGAAAATTCACCCACATTCTCGGTCTTATAAAAATTCTCCATACCTGCCCCATTTCCTACAAGGATTAAATTTTAATAACCATCCCCATCTTCATGGAGATTTTAAACTCCATGAAAATTTTATATCACTGCGGGGATAAATATTTTGTGAATTTTGTAAATAAAAAATTTAATTTTAGTTATATTTATAATAATACATACATGAAAATTAATAAAATTTTAGTACATATATGATAAAATTAAGAAAAATCAAATAATAATAATATATACACACACAAGGACATATATTTTAATTATGTAATATATATACTAGTATAAATATTAATATAATTAATATATAACTATTTGGGGGCAGGTACGGGGCAGGGATTGGGGTGAGGGAAGCAAATATCATCCGCTCCCCATCCCCATAAATAACATTCGGTGATTCCCCATTCCCATAAATAACATTAAGTGATTCCCCATTCCTGATCAGAGTTAAAATCACCGTCCACATTTGGAGTGGGACATGAGAATCACTATAAGGACGGGACAAATTGTCATCCCTACCCTTATCACAAAAAAGGCCAAAGTGTATATTTAGTTACTCAATGTTTATTGCACTTGAAAGTCCAAATGGACTTATTAATTTTATTACTGTAATAATAATTTATTTCAAACGCAACTTACTTAACTCATAAACGTAGAGTTTATGACTCAAATACATCACATCAAAATTAGTGCGGTGCCTTGAAAAGTTCAAATGCTACAAACGATATCACCGCAAATGATGACCCCACAGTAGCTCATAAACCTCACATAACTACACTGAAGATTTTTTTTTTTCATTTAAAAATAGTAAACCCTATTTAAATATTCTTTTAAAGAGAAAATAAGTTTTATATAATTTTTTAAATTTAAATTGTGTATTTTTAATTATTTTTATGAATTACTCCCTTCGTCCCTTAATATAAGTCGTTTTAGAGAAGTATTTTTGTTTCTTAATCTATGACGTTTGAGAATTTCAAGTAAGCATTAATTGTTTAGTTTCTAATATTATCCGAAGTATTAAATATAACTTTGGTTCTCTCACTATTTTTTGCTCAATAAATAACATTTTTTTTTAATATAAGGACAATATAGACATTTGATATTATATTTAATGCTATATAATCATTTCTTTAATACTTGTCCTCTTAAAGGTACATGTTAAACACACAGTTCAAGAGTATATTCCCTTGAACTGTGTGCATATTCCCTTGAATTTGGTACAAATGTATAAATCAAGGGAATATGCACACAGTTTAAGGAAATATACTCTTGAACAGTGTGCGAAATTCCTATATTAAGGGACAGAGAGAAATTTTTTATTATAATTATTTGTTTTTTCAATCATCTTTTGTAGAACAGATTAATTCCCCTCCTCACTGGCATATGCAAGTCAGTTGGGATTCAATAATTGCAACTCTCTCTCTCTCTCTCTCTCTCTCTCTGTTCCTCTCTCTTATTAAATGAAAAGGCACCAATGTAGACAGGCTTTTGATGCATTATTTTTGGTAATATTAAGGTAAAAGGGCAATGTACATGAACATAATAAATTCAACCAAGTCACTCCACTAGGAGATCCTATAAAATAAAGCCTCAATAATTACAATCTCTCATAATTGACTGACGATCTTCCCCACCATTCATTTGTTTCTCATAATTAGACAGCATTTTAGTGTATTTTTAACAGTCTCTATGATTGTATAAACATTTTCAAAAGGGGAAATCAAGAAGAGGAAAGCCTTACAAATTTATATGTCAACCGGAAGAGAAGTTGTTCTGTGCAGCAATGGTGGAGTATGGAAACTTTTGGGAATAACAGTCTTCTGCACTAGGAAATTCCTTGATTGTCTCGCATTTTTGGACCCTTTGTGCTATTAAACTGAAACAGCTCTCCTGGACATGTTCATGGTGTATATAACTAGATCTTTTGTCTGAATTTGAAGATTTTAGGAGGATTCCCTTGCAGTTTTCTTGCATTGGACTCGCAGCAGAATGACCTTGAATCCCATTTTCCGCTTTGTGTTTTCTGGTACTTTCTGAATTGGAATGATATTCTGAAGGTTTTTGTACAAGTCCCATTTGTTGATCTCTAAGTTCCCTCAATCCCATTTGGTACTTTGCTTTAAGCCATCTCAGTTCGTTCTGAATTTCAAGCTCAGAGTCATCTGAGGTGTCATGGGACAATGAAGGAATCTCTGCAATAGAATGTGAACCCGACGAAGATTTGGTGAAATTTTTGACACTATTGGGAACTTTGTCGTCCAAGCTTATCTCTTTATCGTCGAAATTTGCATGTTCTTCAGCAGAATGGCTGTCAGCAGAGTCTATTTCACTGCATTCAACGCTTTCATGTTGATTCCAATATTCTTGATGGAAACCATTGGATGGGCTCAATAGGACTTGATTCTTTGTGCTATGAAAACCATTTTGTTGAGGACTATCAACAGCATATGTATACTCTTCAAATCGACCATGCATAGAAGCACAACCGTTTCCACAACAATTCATAATTTGCATATGCCTGGCACTAGAATTGTTCGACAGAAAATTCATGAACGAGCCAGTAGAGGTATGATTGGAAGCACAGTTCTCACAAAAGCTTGAATTTGCAAAGCGAGGGGTTTCTTCAATTCCTGGCCCTGGTTTCCAACCGGGAACCAAATTAGCAATTTCCCCATCTATCATATCTGCTATTTTAGTCACATCCTGGTCAGTTATATCTAGCTCCCCAACCATTTCAGTTGCAACACTCAATGCTGTATCAATTTCAATGTCGAATGAGAAGTATATGTTCCTGATGCGGTCTGCAACAAGATGAAACAAAATTGACAGATAAGCAAAGGCAAACAATTCATGGAAATGACAATAAAGAAATAGTCTTTAAAGTTTCTACCTTCTTTATCCGAAATTCTGAGTCTTAAGAAAATGCTGCCATCTTCTCTACGCTTCCCTTTGATAGTAATGTCTAGGTGCGCAAAATGTTCTTCATGTTCATCATCGTTGTACTCAAAAAGATCAATTCCATTTTGCTCAATATCAGTTGGTTGATAACCCCATCCATTTTGGTCATCAGAACAAACACCATTTGAGTATTCATTATAGGAGCTGTTGTTAAATGAGTTTCCTTTGTAGTCTAGTTCAGGAAAGGGGTGCCTTAAAACAGGATCGACATGACCTAGGTCTCTTCGGCATTCTATTGGTTGGAAATTAATTTCACAATCATCAGTTTGGAGAAAAGGGTCATTTAGAAGCTCCCTCGCGGATAGTCTTAGCGAGACATTAGCCAAGCATTTCTCGATGAATTGACGTACCTCTGGATCTTTCACTTTGTATAAAGCATCAGGCTTTTTCCCCTAAGAATATAAACACGATAAATAAGATATTGACAAATAGAGAGAGAGGACAGAGAAAAGAACGAAAAAAGAAGGGGGGAAGGGGGGGGGGAGAACTTACGGAGATAACTTTCTTATAGATATGAGCAGAATGCTATTTTGGGGGGGGGGGGGGGGGGAAGAACTTACGGAGATAACTTTCTTATAGATATGAGCAGGATGATGGCATTCGCTATATGGATATTCAAAGGTCACCATTTCCAAAACACACATCCCGAATGAATATATATCAACTAATTCATTATATTCCTCTTCATACACTTCTGGAGCCATGAATTCGGGGGTACCTGATTAAAAGATGACCCAATTCTTAAAGTTTCAATTTTATATACTTACTCCCAAGTCCCAACTATGCTATCTAAGAACCAATCCAAGAGCTAAAACATAAAGCATACCCCAAAAAAAATTTTAAAAAAAATAAAATAAAATAAAAACAAACGAACAAGAGGGATTTTGGGGATAACTTAACTAAACTTAACTTGAGCAACTAGCAATTCAAATATGGTATATCTAAGAAAATCCGAGTTTGAATCAGTTGAACATACCAACACAATGAGCAGCAGTAGATTTCCGGAGCACAGCCGCAAGGCCAAGATCACCAATTTTTACTTCCCCTTGGTTCCCATTCACAAAGATATTGTCACACTTGAGATCTCTGTGAATGACTGGGGGATCATGGCTGTGAAGATAGTGAAGTCCTCTCAAAATCTGTCTACACCAATGCTTCACTGCTCTAATGTTGACTCTCTTGTGCTTTTGCCTATATCTAACAAAGGATAAAAGGAAAGAGAACCCAGATTGAAAAAATTCTAATAAATCTCAAATACCCACAAAATAGAAGAATCTAAAAAAAAAAAAAAAAAAAAAAAAATATGAAAAAAAAAACGGAAATTTGATTATGTTAGTACTTACTGTCTTAGAGTTCCAGAAGTGAACATTTCAGTTACAAAATTGATGTTCCTTTTAGCAGTATCAACCCAAGAAGTGTAGAATTTCATTATGTTCTGATGCTTTAATGTTTTGAGTAAATGAATTTCACAATAGAGCCTCTCAAGATCTTCCGGGCTTTGCAAGAAATCAAAAAGCTTGACCTGGTTCCAAGCAACTTCAATCCCTTCATACTCATCAAACGCTCTATAACTGCATCAATCAATACAAAAGATAACAAATCAACCACAAATTTATGTGAAATTTGCACCCCAAAAATCCAACAATTCAATATTTCAATAAAATCTGAAATGAGGATCCAACAAATCAATCAAATACCCATTTCTGGAAACTCCATAAAAGACCCAAAAAAACTCCAAATTCATAAGAATCTGAAATGGTACTTGATAAATCCATCATCACCCTTTTTATGAAAGAGCTCACTATGAAGTCAAAGGAATCTGGAAGAATAACTATGCAGGAAAATGAAAAGGAAGATCAATAACTATCCGAATATTCTATATTTTTCAATAAAATCTGAAATGGGATCCAACAAATCTATCAAATACCCATTTCTGGAAACTCCATAAAACAACCAAAAACTCCAAATTCACAAGAAATCTGATATGGGAACTTGATAAATCTATCAAATACCACTACCCTCTTCATGAAAGAGCTCATAAAACTATAAGCTCAAAGGAATCTGGAAAAACTATGCAGAAAACTGGAAAGGAAGATCAAGTATATTTCATACACAGTTTTTGAAGCTCCTTTGCCAAGGATTTCATTGTACTGCAACAAAAAATAAACCCAGAAGTTAAAACTCAAAGCTAAGAGCAAAAAACTTGAAGAGAGAGAAAGGAATACAGAGAGAGGAATTACTCTGCCGTATCTTCCGGTTGGATCAACTTCAACAAACTCGGAGTAATCAGGTTCAAGATGAGCAAAACCATTCATTCTCAAATTTATTTATTTTTCCTTTTTTTTCACTTGTTATACTTTCTGTTACATCTTCAGTTCTGACATCTATAGCTCAAGAGAGATCCATTTTTGATTATCCCTTTTCTTAGAACTTTTAGAGAGAGAGAGAAGGAAAGAGAAATATAGCAGGAAAAAAAGGACATCAGGACAACGGAGTACAACTAGACCATGTGATTAAATTTTGCCAACTACGAAGAGTATTCACATAAATAGAAATTTATGTATGAATTTGGCACCATTTTTACCAGAAGCACTACTTTTGTGACTAAAATTAGTTCAGTCAATATTTTTATTCAATCTTAAGTTTTTATTGGAGAGATAAATGAATTCAGTTGTTCATGAACAAAATTGGACTCATACTTTTTATGTTCGATTAGATTCTATTTGATTTTATTTATCAAATCGAGTTGGAATAAGAGATTGTGTTCATTTAATTAAACATGATTAAATATATAATATTTGACTCAAATTCGACTAGTTTAAGTTTAATTCATTTAGAAGTTAATTAATTAAAATAGGATTCTCTTAACATATGCACTAAAGGCACATGCTAAGCACACAATTCAAGAGAATATTCTCTTGAACTATGTGCATGTTTTCTCAATTTCTGCATTTGCACCAAGTTCAAAAGAATATGCACACAGTTCAAGAGAATATTCTTTTGAATTATGTGCTTAGCATGTGCCCTAAGGATACATGTTAAGAAATTCCATTAAAATAATTAATTTTACGTATTATATTTCAATAATATAATTAACTTCATAATTATATAATTTAGTTTAACTCTATTAAATTTGATTTATAAGTGAGTTAAATTTGAACAACATATGAGATTTACCTTAATAGTCAAGGTTGAGGCCTTGTGACCTTAAAATCTCACATTCGTTTTCACCTGATTGAGTTTACTTTTTCAGTGTGAAGTATTTTTATTTTTTTTGTGTAACATTCAAGTGTTTTCACTTGTTTGACATTATTTTTTATGTAAAATGTATTTTTTTTATGTGAAGTATGTTAAATACTCAAACTCAGATTCATTAAAACTCTTCTACCGTCCTAATTTTTATAGACAAGCTATAGTAATAAAATGGTCTAAAATTTTAGGCTTGGAAAAGAGGCAGGTATATTTCGGATGATCCTTCCCTATATCCATTCATGTTAATAAGTACATTCGTTTTAAATTCAACCTGTCTTAAAAAAATTAATTTTAAAAATAATTATACATACGTTTATAATTGGTTGGAGGCGAGAGAATATTATCTCATCCTCATCTAAATTTTAAAAAGTTTAAAATTTAGATTGTATTATAAGATCGAAATCAGTCGGTCCGTCTAAGTTGAAAAAAATTGCCAAACCTAAAAAATTCAAACACGGTGATTTTAAAAAGAAAAAGAAAAAACAGATCAAAATTTTGAAAGAACATACGGGCCCACCACCAACCCCACAACGTAACATGACAAATTGGAGAGAAGATAGAGAGAGAAAGTTGGTGGGAGAATGAAAACTCCAAAGAAAGGCCTGCTGCAGGAGGGGGTTTGGTTTAGATTAAGCTAAAAATTTGATGATGATGATGATGAAACATAGGGACCCACATGCGAATGGGTCTCGTGGACAGGTTGTATGGTGGATTTCGGGTACGTACATTATTGCCGTGACGGAAAATAAAATACTAAAAATATCAAGTACGGAACTATGGGTACGGACTAGACTTTCTTTTTCGTCCCACTTTTATTAACTTTACCTAATTGGATAGCTTTACCATTGAAAGTTGCAATTTTTTTAGTGAATAATTAATTATGGGAATTGATATTGTTATAGGTATTTTTAATATTTTTATATGATTCTTCTTAGGTTGAATGGCACATCTGTTCTTTCAAGTTGTCATTCACTTTCAAAATCGTCCATAAAATTTATTTTTCGTCGGTTAGGTCCTTAAAATGATAATTTTTGACATTTCCGTTTTTTTTACCCAATTTGACCACAATCCGACCCATTTTAACCAAATTTTGACCCGACCAGACCCAATTTCACTAATAAATTTTTTTTAAAAAAAAAAACTAAAAAGTTTTAAAATTATTTTAAAAATAATTATTACTTTAAAATTCTTTTAAAAATACTATTTTATTATAAAATATTAAAAATAATAATTATTTTAAAAATTATTAGTATTTTAAAATTAATTATTATTTTAAAAATAATATTTTATTTTAAATTCTTAAAAATAATTATTATTTTAAATTTTTTAAAAATTATTATTATTTTAAAAATAATATTTTATTTTAAAATATTAAAAATAATTATTATTCTAATATTTTTAAAAATAATTATTATTTTCAACAACTTTTTTTTTCATAAAATGAGTGGAGTTTCATAAAATATAGATTCAAAAAAAAATATTTATAAATATTTTTAAAATAAGTATTTTTAATATTTTAAACTAAAATATTATTTTTAAAATAATTATTATTTTTTATATTTTAAAAGAAATATTATTTTAAATTTTTTAAAAAAATAATTATTATTTTCAGGAAAAAATATTAGAAACTTTTATTTTTTTCAAAAATGAGTAAAGTTTCATAAAATATAGATTCAACAAAAATTAAAATTTAAAATTTTTAATTCTTAATTATTTTTATGAAAATTTACACATCTTTTAAAAAATAAATATTTCTAGTTTTGTTTTAAGAAAATAAAGTTTTTTTTATTTACTTTTTTGAATCTATATTTTAAGAAATTTTACTCATTTTTAAAAGACTAAAAATTTCTATTTTTTTATGAAAATAAAGTTTAATCTTTTTGAATCTATTTTTTATAAAACTTTACTCATTTTTTTAAAAATTAAAATTTTTTCTAATTTTTTTCCTAAAAATAATAATTATTTTTAATTAATTTTTTTTTTTTAAAAAATTGAATTAGTTTTTTTATTTATCTTGTACTCTTTTTTGTATTTTACATAAATATTTAAAATAATAATTGTTTTTAAAATTTTAAAATAAAATATTATTTTTAAAATAATAATTAATTTTAAAATATTAATAATTTTTAAAAATATTTAAAATAAAAATTATTTTTAATATTTTAAAATAAAATAGTATTTTTAAAAGAATTTTAAAATAATTTTAAAACTTTTTTGTTTTTTTTAAAATTTTATTGGTGAAATTGGGTCGAGTCGGGTTGGGTCAAAATTTGGTTAAAATGGGTCGGGTTAGGGTTAAATTGGGTAAAAGAAACAGAAATACCAAAAAATGTCACTTTAAGGACCTAATTGACAAAAAATGTACTTTAAGGACGACTTTGAAAGTGAGTGACAACTTGGAGGGACAAATGTGTCATTCAGTCTTCTCCTTAATACGAGAATAAAGTGGACTTCATTTTTATATAAAAATTATTATGTGAAAAAATTAAAACATGCGTGAAAATAGTATTTACCTAAATTATTTATAGACGACTATTAAAATAAGAAAAAAAATATTTAACTTGTCACGGTGAAACTTAGCTATTGATCATGCTCATGCTCAAAATGACCTAATATTAGGTAATGAAATAGAGAAATGTATGTAGTCTCGTTGATAAAAATGATAAAAGGACAATTATGTCATTAATAAATAATTGTATCTATAATAAATCTTGGTTATTTTGTTCAAAGGAATTCGCCTAGAGACCAGAATTCCATAATATCATGACCTCCATTGATGCCCGACCCACCCCTATTGATTTTACTACCCTTCAAAGCCTCTATTTTAATCAGGAGATGTTACACCAGAACGTTTAGTAGCTTTGTTGTTCTTTCCCCCTTGACGACTGCTGATCCGAACCCCACACCATCTGCCCATATTGCTCAAAAATTCAACGGGCCTCGCAATTCTACTGGGTACTCCAAGCCTAACCTGCGGAACAATAAAAATAATTAGGAATGAACTATTCTGGAAATTCCAATGGCTCTCGTCGTAATCTGGGTTTTCGAAGACCAAATGATCGCGGCATAAGTGTCAGATTTGCTACCATTTCAATTATACTGCTGCCAATTGTGATCAACGATATAACCATGCCCAACAACCAAGTACTAATGTTGCCTCATTTTATCAGTCTCAATCACCCATGCAAGCATGGTTTCCTGATACGGGAGCCACGTACCCATCACGCTACTCCAGACATAGCCATGCAGATACCTATACCGATGCTGATACTTTGCAGGTTAGAAATGATAATAGTTTATGTCGACGCCGGGAGGAATCGCTTAACGCGGGGGTTGTAACCCTTTTCCGATTTTAGCCTTTTTATTAGATGATTTTTTGGAAAAAGGTCGGCATTAATGTCGACGGGGTTTTTAAAGATTGTTTTTACGATGAGCCAATTTAACCAGAGTCGCCAGTTGGTATATTTGAAATGGATGTACCAACTCATCCGAGTTTTTGTTTTTTATAAATCGCTGGCTCATATGTGACTCCGAATTAATTGGTCTGCGAATCGAGATTCATAGAGTTCGGGGGCTTGCTTAAGTGAGGGGAAGGTGTTAGGCACCCCTCGACTTCCGTGAAGCACGGTTACCGCAATCTTGATGCTTTCCTATCCTTTAATTCATGAAATGTGTGTGTGCGCGTGTGTGTGTGTGTGCCTATGTAAATGTTGTGATGAGTTTGCATAAAAGAATCATTTGGATTATTAGGGAAAATTGTGTTTTTCTTTTGAGAATGCCTTAGAATGTCCATCGGCTTAAACGAGAAAGCTTTATGAGAAAAGGATTGATTTTAATTGGCAAAAACTAGGAGATTTTCCTTAGGTGTCGTTTTGGCTAAACAAAAGTTTTAAACCTTCGTAAAAATAGGAATCGAAATCTATACATTGCTTTCATAAAATGATGGGCAACTTCTAGGATATCTTTCACCCTACGCACCAAGATTTAATAAAAAACGTTGTTTTATTTTATAAAACCATTTTTTGTGACATTTGAAAACGACTTTCTTTAGCCTTCTCGTTTAATGGAAATCGACATTCATTAACACCTCCACTTTTTTAGCTACGTGATGCTAACCTCCTAGTTTGCTTGATTTTAAGGAAAAACCTTCATCGTTTAATCTTTGAAATCATTTTTTGTGTCACAAAATCCAATCAAGCATAAACACGCGTCGGGGCTATTCATGGGCATGTAAGCCATCAAAATAACCCCAAACGCCCACAATCACAAGTTTCACTATTTCGGGGCCTTAAACACGATTTTCGCCTTGGCGTCGTTTTAAGGCCCGACGATTACATATTTACAATAACGGATACATCCACCCGATTACATTCAAAAAATGTCCATCATTGGATTTGGACCACGGGGTCGCATTCCTAGGCTCACATCCGAACTTATTGCACAACCACCAAATGGATATAATGAAAATAAACAACACGGGATGCCTAACGCTCTAGGATATCTTACAATGACGATCGAAATACACTATGAATGATACCATACCATAATAGCTAAGATTTTCACCAAACGGATATCATCGGGCTATTAGGGGGAATTTCATTCCGATGAGACCCTCACTAATAGTCCCTAACCCATGGCTTCACAATAACACATGAGAAAAAACTACATTTAAGGTAATTCGGATGACCAAAAGATTAACAAAATGGTATAACAAAATGCTAAGAACAAAGGGTTTTCACCTTGCAATTAATCCCCACAATATGTATGAATTTGTGTATTGAGTAGAGTAGAAAATATGAGATATAATCTCACAAAATTTGGTACAATTCCTCACTCTTTTCACTCTTTTCTCTCCTAATTTTTGCTGTTTTCTTGCTGTTTTTTCTTCTTCTCCCGAACTGCTGCTGCTGCTGCTGAATTCTCTCTTTTTTTTTCTTCCTGTATGCGAACTGGCCTAATATAGCACTGCCAAGGGCAGCCGCAGATCTATCTGCGGCTGGCCGCAGATATATCTGCGGCTGGCCCTTGGTTCTCCCCCCAGCCGCGCGCTCGAGTCCCGTGCGCTTCGAGTCCCGTGCTGCCTCGAGTTCCGTCCTTGGCCGCGAATTGATCTGCGGCTAACTGTGCTGATTTTCTCGTTTTCCGTGCCTCGTCTCGATTTTCGTGTCGTACCGTTGGTTCCCGCTGACGGGTTTGCGCTCGGCAGTCCGGAAACCGTCGGGAAACGTGCTACGTCATCCGGGTAAGCACAGTGATCAGTAACTGACTCTCGACATTCGCTTGTTGTCGTGTCGGCTTCAATATCATCCCGTCGTGGTGGTTTTGAGGGTTCGTCTTTATGTCCACCCTTTATTCTCGTGTGCCGGGTCAATTGACGATTTTACCCTCCTGTCAGGGTTAGTATAGGAAATGCAAAAATCGGGTGTCTACAGCTGCCCCTCTTTATCATGTTTATGAAATGATAAATGAAATGAACAGGATAAAGAATAGACACTCGATGCATGAATGACAGTGCACAAGAATGACAATACATACGTGATTTGCTTGGATCTCGGCCCTTCCCAGGGTTGTTGTTGGTTTGGATCTTAGCCCTTCCCAGGGTTGTGGTTAGTTTGGATCTTAGCCCTTCCCAGGGTGTTAGTTTGGATCTCAGCCCTTCCCAGGGTGTTAGTTTGGATCTCAGCCCTTCCCAGGGTTTTTGTTTTGGTTGGATGCCTTCCCAGGTTTGCTCACCACTCTGTCGCGGTTTGCTTGGATCTCAGCCCTTCCCAGGGTTTGTTGTTTTTTGTCTTTTTTCTTTTGTGGATATCAGCCCTTCCCAGGGTTGCTCACCATCTTGTTGTGGTTCGCGTGGATCTCAGCCCTTCCCAGGGTTTGCTCACCACTCTGTCGCGGTTTGCTTGGATGCCTTCCCAGGTTTGCTCACCACTCTGTCGCGGTTTGCTTGGATCTCAGCCCTTCCCAGGGTTTGTTGTTTTTTGTCTTTTTTTCTTCTTGTGGATATCAGTCCTTCCCAGGGTTGCTCACCATCTTGTTGTGGTTCGCGTGGATCTCAGCCCTTCCCAGGGTTTGCTCACCACTCTGTCGCGGTTTGCTTGGATGCCTTCCCAGGTTTGCTCACCACTCTGTCGCGGTTTGCTTGGATCTCAGCCCTTCCCAGGGTTTGTTGTTTTTTGTCTTTTTTTCTTCTTGTGGATATCAGCCCTTCCCAGGGTTGCTCACCATCTTGTTGTGGTTCGCGTGGATCTCAGCCCTTCCCAGGGTTTGCTCACCACTCTGTCGCGGTTTGCTTGGATGCCTTCCCAGGTTTGCTCACCACTCTGTCGCGGTTTGCTTGGATCTCAGCCCTTCCCAGGGTTTGTTGTTTTTTGTCCTTTTTTCTTTTTGTGGATATCAGCCCTTCCCAGGGTTGCTCACCATCTTGTTGTGGTTCGCGTGGATCTCAGCCCTTCCCAGGGTTTGCTCACCACTCTGTCGCGGTTTGCTTGGATGCCTTCCCAGGTTTGCTCACCACTCTGTCGCGGTTTGCTTGGATCTCAGCCCTTCCCAGGGTTTGTTGTTTTTTGTCTTTTTTTTTTCTTTTTGCGGATATCAGCCCTTCCCAGGGTTGCTCACCATCTTGTTGTGGTTCGCGTGGATCTCAGCCCTTCCCAGGGTTTGCTCACCACACTGTCGCGGTTTGCTTGGATGCCTTCCCAGGTTTGCTCACCACTCTGTCGCGGTTTGCTTGGATCTCAGCCCTTCCCAGGGTTTGTTGTTTTTTGTCTTTTTTTCTTTTTGTGGATATCAGCCCTTCCCAGGGTTGCTCACCATCTTGTTGTGGTTCGCGTGGATCTCAGCCCTTCCCAGGGTTTGCTCACCACTCTGTCGCGGTTTGCTTGGATGCCTTCCCAGGTTTGCTCACCACTCTGTCGCGGTTTGCTTGGATGCCTTCCCAGGTTTGCTCGGTGGCTTCTCCGCTGATTGGACGGTTTGTCGCCGGTGACAGAGATATGGCAGATGATCTTCCGGAACGTTCCTGATCCTTATTATTCTTTCCGGTGTCGGCGGGCTTTGCGGAGGGCATTCTGAGCCATTAGGTCCCTGTCCGTCCGGTGTTCACGCATCTCGATTACTACCGAGGCTGAGAGGTATGCTGCTCTTGTTGAGAGAGATGCTGCTATTCTGGCCAGGGATGTTGTTCATACTGATAGAGACGCCATTGTATTACAGACTAAGGCAATTATAGATGCTCACTCTGAGACCGTTAGCCGAGCCATTGCTTATTGGATCGCGTCGACATGATGGGGCAACAGATTGCAGGGAATGCCGATGCCTCAGATCTATCCACCACTTAATCTATCCTGCTTTGATTAGTTTCAGATTGGTAGATCATTTTATTTCCTGCATAGACTATGTCAGTTTCATCGGTTATCAAAAAGAGAAACCTTGTAACAAAATGACCTATTTATATAGACAAGTATTTAGATTTAGTCGTTTTCCCCTTTTGTCGTATCGTTGCCTTTCATTGGACCCTCATTTTATCCAGCTAACCATGATTTTGATATTTCGCCTTCTTTCTCTTCTCAAGTCTTGACGGGGACTTGTCAGATATTGCCGCATATCCTGTCGATTTCATCGGCTGAGCCTTAGATTCGGGATAACTGCTTGGTTGGGTTAGGGATAGGTCATTTGAGATGAAACTGATCAGGTGGCTGGTTTCGGGAGAGTTTCGAGGGTATAGGAAGGTTTTTCTGGCTGTTGGGAATCAGTTTTGATAGAAGAAAGTGTTATTTGGTAAGGAATGGGACCGTGCCATGATGGCTGCCTACGTACCCCGACAAGTCGGGAGATCAGGTCCTACGTAGTTCGTTCTTCCAAAGAACGAGGAGAAAAATGATGAGAGATATCCCTTTTTTTTTTTTTTTTTTTTTATGCATAGAACCGTTTCACCGAGTCGGAATTGAGGGGTTGTGGAAACACCTCCCCATCCATATCCTGCAGTATGAGGGCTCCTCCGGATAGCACTTTCTTAATCACGAATGGTCCTTCCCAATTCGGGGCAAACTTCCCTTTGGCTTCGTCTTGACAAGGCATGACTCTCTTTAACACTAGGTCATTTTCTTTGAATTTTCGAGGTCTTATCTTCTTGTCGTATGATCGGGAGATCCTTTGCTGATATAACTGACCGTGCAACACAGCGGCCACCCTCCTTTCATCAATTAGGGCCAATTGGTCGTACCGACTTTGCATCCAATCCTCCTCGTTTATCTGAGCATCAATCAAGATTCTGAGGGACGCCATCTCAACCTCAACTGGCAGAACCGCTTCCATTCCGTATACCAGAGCGTACGGGGTTGCCCCTGTAGAAGTACGTACCGACGTTCTGTACGCCAGCAAGGTGAGAGGTAGCAGATCCGGCCATCCCCGATGATTAGCGGACATTTTCGCCATGATCTTCTTGATATTCTTATTTGCAGCCTCCACTGCCCCATTCATCTTAGGACGGTAAATGACAGAATTGAGGTGCTTGATCTTAAATTGGTCGCATAATCCCTTCATGAGGGTATTGTTCAAATTCTTGGCATTGTCAGAGACTAAAACCTCAGGTTGCCCGTATCGGCAAATGACATTATTCCTGATGAAACCGACGATGATCTCTTGAGTTACTTTGGGGAAAGAAGCTGCTTCTACCCATTTAGTGAAGTAATCGATCATGACGAATATAAATCGGTGGCCGTTGCTTGCTTTGGGCTCTATTGGTCCGATCACATCCATACCCCACATTGAGAATGGCCAAGGGGAGGTCATACAGTGCAGTTCATTGGGAGGCGCATGGATAACATTACCGTGCGCCTGGCATTGGTAACACCGCTTGACGTGATCATCACAGTCGGCTTTCAGCGTCAACCAGTAATGCCCCGTTCTCAAGATCTTCTTGGCCAGCATCGGCCCACTCATGTGTGGCCCACACACTCCACCATGTATTTCGTCCATAATCTTTTGGGCCTGCATTTCATTTACACATCGTAGCAATCCCAAATTGGCATCCCTCTTGTACAGTGAATCTCCGCTCAGATAAAATTTCATTGCCATCTTTTGAATTCTCAACCTCTCCGCTCGGCTGGCTTGGTCGGGAATGGATCTATCCCTCAGATATTCCCTTATGTCGTGATACCAAGGCTGCTTTGGCAGAACCCCCTCGTCCGATAGTACCGCCACGTGCTCCTCGTATGCCGGGGCGTTCTGCACTGCTATCTCAATCTGTGGAACGTTCCTACTCTTGATTGTGTGGACTAGAGAAGCTAAAGTCGCCAATGCATCGGCGAAATCATTCCGTCCCCGGGGGATGTGTCGGAAAGCGATATCTTCGAATTCTTGCATCAGTTGGATAACACAACGGTGGTATGGAAGCAACCGGAGCTCTTTAGTGCTGTACACCCCGATCGCTTGTCTGATTACCAGCTCCGAATCCCCGAACACTGCTAACCTTTTCACCCCCATATCGCGAGCCAAACGGAGTCCCAATATACATCCCTCATACTCAGCTGTGTTGTTTGAGTTACTGAACTGTAATTTAGTGGCTACGGGGTATTGCTCTCCTGTGATAGAGACCAGGACTGCTCCGGCTCCTGCCCCCTCCGCATTCATGGCACCATCAAAATACAATTTCCAGAACTGCCCCTCGTCATCTTCTCTCGCGCGCAAGATCCAGAATACGTCTTCGCCTGGCAAAGGAGTGTCTAAAGGCTCCATTCCCCCTGATGGCGCTTCTGCCAATTGATCTGCAATTCCCTGCCCCTTCATGGCTTTCTGAGTTACGTATACAATGTCGAACTGCTGTAAGATTAACTGCCATCTTGAAAGTCGACAGTTCAGCATGGGCCGTTCAAAGATATATTTCAGGGGATCCATCCTTGATATCAGATACGTGGTGTGCCCATGGAGATAATGCTGTAATCTCATTGCAGCCCAAGCCAAAGCACAACAGGTCCTTTCGATAGGGGTGTAATTCTGTTCACATCGGCTAAATCTCTTGCTGAGGTAGTAAATGGCCTGCTCTTTGCCTGATTCATTCTTCTGCCCCAGCATACAGCCCATCGCAATGTCATTGACTGATATATACATGAATAGAGGGATCTCATCCTTCGGGGGTACCAGCACGGGTGCTTCCGTCAGCTGCTTCTTAATGATCTGAAAGGCTTCCTGGCATTGCTCATTCCATTCTTGGGAGACATCTTTTATTAACAGCTTGAAAATTGGCTCGCACGTGGTTGTCAAATGGGATATGAAGCGGCTGATGAAATTTATTCTTCCCAGAAATCCTCTTATCTCCTTTTCAGTGCGGGGCGTCGGCATATCCACAATGGCCTTAATCTTAGCTGGATCCAACTCGATGCCACGATCACTAACCAAGAATCCCAAGAGTTTGCCCGATTGCACTCCGAAAGCACACTTTGCCGGATTGAGCCTTAAATTGTATTTTCTGAGCCGGTCAAATAGCTTTTGGAGATGGGTCACATGATCAGATTCTATCTTTGACTTCACGATAATGTCATCCACGTAGACCTCTATCTCCTTGTGCATCATATCGTGGAACAGGGCCATCATAGCTCTTTGATAAGTAGCCCTTGCATTTGTGAGACCGAAAGCCAACCGTCTATAGCAGAAAGTGCCCCAAGGGGTGATGAAGGCTGTTTTCTCCCGGTCCTCCTCTGCCACCATTATCTGATGATACCCCGCAAAGCAATCAACGAAAGAGTACATCTCGTATTGGGCTGTGTTATCCACCAATATGTGTATAAAAGGTACTGGGAAATTATCCTTGAGACTGGCCTTGTTCAGATCTCTATAGTCAACACATACCCTCACCTTTCCTCCAGGCTTAGCCACTGGGACCACATTGGACAACCATTCTGGGTAGGTGGACACCATGATGATTCCAGCCCTGAACTGTTTGATGATCTCCTCCTTTACCTTCAAGCTCCATTCCGGTTTTAGCTTTCTTAGTTTTTGCTTGACGGGCTTGAAACCTTCCTTGATGGGCAGCTGGTGTACCACAATGTCGGTGGATAATCCGATCATGTCCTCATGAGACCAGGCGAACACATCCTCATACTGGCGTAGCAATTTGGTCATTTCTATTTTCTGGTTAGGGGTCAGGTCTGTCCCGATCTTGAGCTCTTTGGGTTGGTCAGGGGTTCCGATATTTATGGTGACGGTTTGGTCTAAGTTGGGTTTGGGTTTATCCTCGACCCACCCTTTGATCTCGTCAGGCGCGTCGTCGTAATCTGTCTCGTCCTGCTCAATACCCATTAAATCGAAATCCAGCTCGATATCAAAATCATAGTCATCATTCAAATTTGAGGGATCGCTTGTTAAGCAAGGAATACTCAAATTGGTACACCTGACATTGAAACAAAATACTGTCATATATATAATTCATCTTTCCACAATGGTTGCTCTTAAAATAACATGACAAAATAACATAGTTATGCAAAATATAAAATAAAGAACCAAAACTGGTAGACATTCATCCCCCGCTCTCCGGGGTCTACCACCCCAACACCGTGCTTTACCCTTGTCTGGATATTATTGGCTCCACCGTCCAGTTATCGGTGGTCAGATCAATCGGGATGCGACATATGACAGGCGGCTGTGCACCAGAGACTTCCTTGACGACTACCGCCACATCGTATCGGTCCTCCCTCATAGCATTGTTAGGGATAACTAACCCTGCCCAATCGATGACAGGCACACTCTGTTGGGCCCACGACGTTGTGGCCGTATCCTTCCCCTCTCCAATGTTCATTGATGGTCCAGAGATATAGCATTTGGTTTCGAACTGCTGCATGACCTCCCGCAGGAAACTCTTCCTTTTGACTGCCTCATCATCCGCAGGGGTCAAATCTTTACCTTCTAATTCGGACACGGGCT
The DNA here is from genome assembly GCA_034770075.1 of Aralia elata. NCBI lineage: Eukaryota > Viridiplantae > Streptophyta > Magnoliopsida > Apiales > Araliaceae > Aralia > Aralia elata. The sequence goes on along the minus strand of CM068388.1, from coordinate 32,396,897 downwards.
TGTCCGTTCCTTGTTCATTATGGTCCCTCGGCATTAGGATTCCAGTCGATCGAAATGGGGCTTCCCTTTGAGAGTGGTTCCGCTCTATGCCTCCATGATATCCCAACCCTGCCCTGCCTGTCTGGTTGGGCAGTTGAATAGGCGTGGAAATTCCTTGGTTGTCTTTTCCCAAACCCTGCCCAGGTTGAAACTTCATCTTCATCATTTCTCTAGCAACGAAGGTGAGCTCAGGGGAGGCTTTCGATTTTATGGCTGGAGCTCCCAGACCTCTATAGTGGGGAGAGCTGATCTCCAGTGCTTGAAAACTGGCAGGCGCCACGGATTCGTCCACATTGATTACTGGCAGACCATTCTTGGACGGGAACGGGTCATTACGCTCTGCGGAGATTGTTACCAGATTCCCGCTGACGATGAACTTGATTTGTTGGTGTAGTGTAGAGGGAACTGCCCCGGCCATATGTATCCATGGTCTTCCCAATAACATGTTATAACTGGCCGAGATATCCAATACCTGAAAGGAAATATCGAAAGTACACGGCCCTATCTCCACGGGCAACTCTATTTCTCCCAATGTATCCTTCCGGGATCCATCGAAGGCTCGCACCACCACGTGACTGGCCCGCAAGCGCTTGGGATTAATGTTCATTTTTCTCAGTGTACTGAGGGGACAAATATTCAGTGCTGATCCCCCATCAATCAATACCCCATTCATGACATACCCTGATGAGATCACTGCGATGTGCAGCGGTCTCCGATGCCCCCTTCCCTCTTTCGGGATATCATCATCTGTGAATGATAGCGCATTGTTCTCTAGCAGATGGTCCACTAGGCGGCCGAAACTTTCTTGGCTAATTGTCTTGGGAATGTGAGCCTCCCCTAGGATTTTGGCCAAGATTCTGCAGTGGTCGTTGGACGATAACACCAAATCCATGATCGACGTTAGAGTCGATTCCTCGCTCACCGTCCTGATCCCCCTTACTTCCGGATGATCCATCTTTTCCAAGAACTCCACGGCTTTTTCCTCGGATATCCTCTCGTTCTCTTTTCTCTTACTTTTGAGAACTCTTCCTGGAAGATACAAGGGATTCCCCTTTGATGTTACGGAAGCACAACTGGCCGCCTCCTCTAATACACCCCCGTAGTTCCACGGTACTGTTTTTAGATTGCAAATAGGGATCTGTGGTCTTGCTGCGATGATGAGAGGTTTTGGAGCCGCTAACTTGATAGGCCCCCTGTGATACTCCGGCTTGCACCCGTCAACCTAATCGGTGCCCCCTGCATATTCTCCTGACTACCCGTCATGCCAACCATCCCATAAATCCCTATCATATAATTTCGCCTTGGCGGTCCTTCGGTTTCGATGGCTTCCACCATATTGACCCCTCCCCCATCATGCTTCGGTAGGGGATTGATCTTAACATTTGGCGGCTCGGGCTGCTCCACCACGATTTCCCCGCTATCAATCAGGTTTTGAATTATGTGTTTCAGCGTCCAACATTCCTGAGTGTCATGACCCGGGGAACCCGAATGATATGCACACTTTTTACTGGGGTCAAATTTTCTTCCCTTCGGGTCACATGGAGGTGCCAAATCGACAATCTTCCTCTGTGATATCAATATTGCCAAAATCTGCTCAAGAGGATCCCCAAGCGGGGTGAATACCCGCCTCTGTGTGGTCTCAAACCTCCTTCGTCCGTCCGTTCTGGGATTATCAAAATTGGGTTGCCGGGGCGGCACAAATCTCTGTGTTTGTACAGGAGGGCTATTCTCCACCTTCCTGGATGATCCCTGCAGCACGAGAGAGACATCTTCCTCTTTTCGCTTTTGGGGCCTGCGGGAAGTACTGCCATAATTCCCACTTTGGATTTGTTCCGCAGCCGTTTCAAGAGCTGTGAAGTCCCGGATTTTACCCGATTTCAACCCCATGTCCACCATTTCTCCGTGTTTTATCATCTCGACGAAAGGTCTTCCAACCCCTGATATGACCCTCTCATAATAAGGTGCTTCCTGCATATCCACAAAGGTCATCACCATCTCTGACTCACTCATTGGAGGATTCACTTGTGCGGCCATACCCCTCCATCGTTGGGCATAGTCCCTGAAAGTTTCCCTTGGTTGCTTCTTGATTTTTGTCATTTGATATCTATCAGGGGCCATCTGTGCCTGAAAGCTATACTGTGTCAGAAAGGTATGGGCCAGCTCCTCCCAATTATGAATCCGGGCATTATCGAGACGGGCATACCAGATCCTCGCCTCCCCCGTCAAGCTTTTCTGGAATAATTGCATCCTTAATCCTTCGTCTTCCGCATAGGACCCTAGTTCTCCAATATATATTTTCAGGTGGGTGTAAGGATCCCCTTTCCCATTGTATTTCTCGAATTCGGGGATCTTAAATTTCTCTGGATATCTGGCTCCGGGGAAGACACACAAATCTGCATAATTAACCCTACCCAGGGAGCCTATGCCTTTTAGAGATTGGATGGTCTCCTCCATCTGCTTCATTTTCCTGCGAAGGTCATCAGTATCTCCCTCCTCTGGAATCGTGATTACTGTCTTGTTGAGGGCAGGAATGACCTTTGGGAGGATCGGCTCGTCCTTAAGCTGATGTTGGTTATTTTTGAATAGGACTGCATCATCCTTAGGAGGATTCTGGTCACCCCCTGGCGGTGGTACATTATGCGGTCCCAGGTTTGACGAATCCTGTCTGATTAGGAATTGTTCTTTTAGCATGGTGGCCATTTCCATCATCTGCTTTTTAAAATCATCAAACTCTTCCCGAGAGATGGAACTATGATTGGGAAGATCAGCCATTTCAGAGTTAGAGACCTGGGCTTTCTTAGACTGCGAACGGGTTTGAGGAGCAATCCTGCAGGCAAACAGTTCGAAGTTTCAGTCTTGGGCAATGAAAGGATGCGGATGCATGCTAAAGCTGTAAATTTTTTGTGTTTTGGGTTTTTTAATCTTTCCCTGCAAAAGAGAAAGTTAGTAGTCTTTTAGTGCAATAACAAATGCTAAACATGATTTTATTATGCTTCCCTAGCTGTTTCCTGCAAAACATGGAGGTCAGTATTCTCTTTTGACAACAGGGGAGGTATATATGAAATGGGATCATGACATTTTATACGCTTGAACGTAAAAAGGGCATGAAGAGACTTTTCCTGCGTTGGGTTTATCAGAGGCTGACCTACCCTAGGGTTACTCTCACGGGCTTTTCGGCATGAAGGTTCCCAAATCTTCGCAATCTACTCGTTTGAGCCCTTTCGATTGGAGCGGATTTGAGTGGTGCGTTTCCTGAGCCATCTCCGGGGAGCAGCCCCATCGAGTCCAGTAATAAGCAACCGACGGGTTCGCCTCAGGAGGAGGTACTCTCTCAACATACATTCACATTCATCGTCCTCACCGCATGCAAATGATTACTTTGAAGTAAAGAACAACCCATTCAATCATTCATTCATTGGACAACAACACACATTTACACAACAATAAATAAAAGACGTCAAAATGTCATACGCACATACACAATTATAAATTTTAAAGGATAGGATAGCATCAAGATTCGAATGCGGCTTAAGCCCTCTAATGTCCCCAGCAGAGTCGCCAGCTGTCGACGCCGGGAGGAATCGCTTAACGCGGGGGTTGTAACCCTTTTCCGATTTTAGCCTTTTTATTAGATGATTTTTTGGAAAAAGGTCGGCATTAATGTCGACGGGGTTTTTAAAGATTGTTTTTACGATGAGCCAATTTAACCAGAGTCGCCAGTTGGTATATTTGAAATGGATGTACCAACTCATCCGAGTTTTCGTTTTTTATAAATCGCTGGCTCATATGTGACTCCGAATTAATTGGTCTGCGAATCGAGATTCATAGAGTTCGGGGGCTTGCTTAAGTGAGGGGAAGGTGTTAGGCACCCCTCGACTTCCGTGAAGCACGGTTACCGCAATCTTGATGCTTTCCTATCCTTTAATTCATGAAATGTGTGTGTGCGCGTGTGTGTGTGTGTGTGCCTATGTAAATGTTGTGATGAGTTTGCATAAAAGAATCATTTGGATTATTAGGGAAAATTGTGTTTTTCTTTTGAGAATGCCTTAGAATGTCCATCGGCTTAAACGAGAAAGCTTTATGAGAAAAGGATTGATTTTAATTGGCAAAAACTAGGAGATTTTCCTTAGGTGTCGTTTTGGCTAAACAAAAGTTTTAAACCTTCGTAAAAATAGGAATCGAAATCTATACATTGCTTTCATAAAATGATGGGCAACTTCTAGGATATCTTTCACCCTATGCACCAAGATTTAATAAAAAACGTTGTTTTATTTTATAAAACCATTTTTTGTGACATTTGAAAACGACTTTCTTTAGCCTTCTCGTTTAATGGAAATCGACATTCATTAACACCTCCACTTTTTTAGCTACGTGATGCTAACCTCCTAGTTTGCTTGATTTTAAGGAAAAACCTTCATCGTTTAATCTTTGAAATCATTTTTTGTGTCACAAAATCCAATCAAGCATAAACACGCGTCGGGGCTATTCATGGGCATGTAAGCCATCAAAATAACCCCAAACGCCCACAATCACAAGTTTCACTATTTCGGGGCCTTAAACACGATTTTCGCCTTGGCGTCGTTTTAAGGCCCGACGATTACATATTTACAATAACGGATACATCCACCCGATTACATTCAAAAAATGTCCATCATTGGATTTGGACCACGGGGTCGCATTCCTAGGCTCACATCCGAACTTATTGCACAACCACCAAATGGATATAACGAAAATAAACAACACGGGATGCCTAACGCTCTAGGATATCTTACAATGACGATCGAAATACACTATGAATGATACCATACCATAATAGCTAAGATTTTCACCAAACGGATATCATCGGGCTATTAGGGGGAATTTCATTCCGATGAGACCCTCACTAATAGTCCCTAACCCATGGCTTCACAATAACACATGAGAAAAAACTACATTTAAGGTAATTCGGATGACCAAAAGATTAACAAAATGGTATAACAAAATGCTAAGAACAAAGGGTTTTCACCTTGCAATTAATCCCCACAATATGTATGAATTTGTGTATTGAGTAGAGTAGAAAATATGAGATATAATCTCACAAAATTTGGTACAATTCCTCACTCTTTTCACTCTTTTCTCTCCTAATTTTTGCTGTTTTCTTGCTGTTTTTTCTTCTTCTCCCGAACTGCTGCTGCTGCTGAATTCTCTCTTTTTTTTTCTTCCTGTATGCGAACTGGCCTAATATAGCACTGCCAAGGGCAGCCGCAGATCTATCTGCGGCTGGCCGCAGATATATCTGCGGCTGGCCCTTGGTTCTCCCCCCAGCCGCGCTCGAGTCCCGTGCGCTTCGAGTCCCGTGCTGCCTCGAGTTCCGTCCTTGGCCGCGAATTGATCTGCGGCTAACTGTGCTGATTTTCTCGTTTTCCGTGCCTCGTCTCGATTTTCGTGTCGTACCGTTGGTTCCCGCTGACGGGTTTGCGCTCGGCAGTCCGGAAACCGTCGGGAAACGTGCTACGTCATCCGGGTAAGCACAGTGATCAGTAACTGACTCTCGACATTCGCTTGTTGTCGTGTCGGCTTCAATATCATCCCGTCGTGGTGGTTTTGAGGGTTCGTCTTTATGTCCACCCTTTATTCTCGTGTGCCGGGTCAATTGACGATTTTACCCTCCTGTCAGGGTTAGTATAGGAAATGCAAAAATCGGGTGTCTACAGTTTAAATATTGCTCATGTGGGTTCTTCCATAATTTCTACTCCTACCACTTCTTTTAAGCCCAATGACATCTTGCATATTCCTCCCCTCACTAAATCTCTTTTATCTGTTCAAATATTTACCTCTGATAATGATGTCTTTTTTGAATTCCATCTTAATATTTTTCATGTGAAGGATCACAAAATGGGGAAAACCATTCTTTCCAGATCGAGTAATCATGGGCTATATATACTCCCTTTCTAGTGCTACCTTTTTAGCAAACACGTCTCCTTCAGCCTTTCTTTCCACCAAGGCCTCTTCCGGTTGTTGGCATCATCTCTTGGACACCTACACAATTGTGTCCTTCAACAAATAATTAATAATCATGATTTACCAATTTCTGCTAATAAGTTATCTTTGTGTGATCATGGTTGTCAACTGGGAAAGTCTTCACAACTTCATCCACCTTTCACAAACCACAAAGTTAATTCTGTACTATATTTGCTTTTGTAATGATCGAGGATTTTCAAGTTTCATTATTAATTAAATAAAGAATTTAATTTCTAATGAATTAATTTTGTACGGTTTAAATTTAAACCTTTGTGTGATTAATGATCTATGTGATTAATTGATAGTTAAAGGAGGTCCCGCTAATAGTTATTTAAATTAGTGAAAGAACCTAAGAGTTTTTATATCAAACAATTGATAAGATAGTAAGTTAATTAAATATTCAATTAAATTGAATATAGTAAGTAAATCGATTTTGTAAATTAATTAATATGAGTATTAACTAATGAGAATTATGTGATATATGAATAATTAATTTTAATAGTCCAAGTAGTAAATAAATACTAGTGGACTAGCCTAATTAATTAATTAACCAAACACACTCATTTAATTGATTTATGGACTTGGATATTGTTATGTAAATTAATTAATTTAGCCCAACATGTAGCAAACTAATAGCCAAGTATGGAAGTATTAATACTTGAATACTAGTGGCCAAAATTAGTTAAAGGTGAGCCCAAAAGGAATTGAATTAAAGTCCAATTGTTGGTCCACTTGAAAAATACTCCTAACAACTTTATTATTTTATTAAAGCAATAAAAGAAAATGAAAAATTAGAGCCAAAATGGAAGGGGCTGTCGAAAATGGGGGCCCACTTGGGTGAGTTGTTGAATTTTAAAAGCTTGCTTGTAAGGATTTAAAAGAAGTACAATGGAGCATGCTTCTTTTCAACCACTTTGCCTTTAACTTGTGCAAGTGAGCATGCTAGCAAATGATGGTCAAAGAGATAGATATAACTTGTATATCTATAGATTATGTAAGACATTAGTCTTTTGGAAAGCAAAAGTTAGCCATTTGTTCATCTTCATTTTTTGTTCAAGTTTAGAGAGAGAAAGTAGAGAGCTTGAGAGCAAAAAATATTAGAGAGAAGAAAAACCAAGAGGGACAAAGAGAGAAGGTGCACGGCTTGTGAGGAGAGTTCTTGGATGTTCAACAACTACATCTCCTACTTTGAGAAGCAAAGAAATATAGCTTTTAAGATCAAAAGGTATACAAAACCCTAAAAACCCTAATCTTGGGTTATTTATGTAATTTTATGTTAGATAAATGGAGTTCAAGATTTAAATGGTTAGAAGCATGCTAGAATGGTAGATATATAGTTTGATGAGTTTTAACTTGTGCATTGGTATATGTTTGTGTAGCAAAATTTAGCAAAATGTTTGAAAACATTTTTACCGGGAGAAAAATCATAGCATGTTCATAAAAATTACACATTTTGAAATCTACAATTGATTTTTATGATTTTATTTTTTTCTGGTACTTGAGGGATAAGTTATGAGTAAAACCTAGTTGAAATTGTTTAAAAAGAAGTAAAAATGAGTGAGATATAACTGTTTTACCAAAACACCCCAACTGTTGGTACAATGTAAGAATAGTGTACTTTTGAGCGAATTTCAGTGACCAAAACATATCCAAATTTAGATTTTGATGATGGAATATTGTAGTTCGGAAAGATACGAATTCAACGAGACCGACTAAACCTTAATCGGAGTTATAAATTTCATTTTATTTATGTTTCCGTGAAGGAACCCAAATCTGGGAACTAAAGGAACAAACTGCTGATTTGTTTATTGTGAACCGGTCCTGTTCACAAGAACTTCCGGCGATCGATTCGGGCCTTTTCCGGCTGGTTCTTGGGTCGGGTCTTAGACCAAAATTTTTCTAAAATGATAAAGAATATTATAATATTTAATTTAGAATTTTTCAGTGTAATTAAGTAATTATTATTGTAATTAATGATTTAAACTCTTTTAAATCATTTAAAATTACTAACTAATAAATTTTTAATGCTATCAATTGATAATTACACTAATTAAATACTGTTTAAGTATTATTAACTATTTAGTTATTATTTAATTAATATTAAGTAATAATTAAATAGAATTAGTGTTACTAAGCTAACTATTTATTATTTAGTTAAGATTAAATAATAAATAGGGTTAAAGAATTAACTAATTATTATTTAATTAATATTAAAGAATGATTAAAGAATGTTAAAGTTAATTAACTAATTATTTATTATTTAAATAAGATTAAATAATAAATAATGATAATTACTCATATGTTAGTTAACTAACATAAAATTTATAAATTAATTATTTATTATTTAATTAATATTAAATAATAAATAAGGGCAAATAATTAATTCATATTAAATAATAATTAAAGACAAGTGAGATTAATAATTTGATTACTCATTATTTGATTAACAATACATAATGAGTAAATATAATTATTTATTATAAAATAATAACTAAAGGTAATTAATTAATTACTATTTAATTAAAATTAAATAGTAATTAAATGAAGATAGTGTTAATAAGATAAAGAGAATTTACATAGCACATTAATTAAACAATTATAATAAATTGTTTAAGGGTTTAATAAGTGTTTATCACTTAAGAAAAATTTATTAATTAATTAAATCATTGATATAAGATCACTTAAATGTCTTATAGGATTAATGATAGTATATTAAATTATGGGTGCTATGTGATTGATTTATTTGCTAAATAAATAGCATAAGTAAGCATATTGATATGCAATTATACTCAGTACTAATTGACAGACCAATATTATTAATGCTAAGTCATTCAAAGAGTATTAATTAAAGCTAGATATCTGTAGCTCGTCAGACAAGCAAGTTCCCTAACCTTATTCAAATTTATATTGAGCAAGTTTCTAATTTTAAACTTCTTACATTATTGCAAGTTGCATAACTCAAACTTGAGTTATTATTTCAAAGCATGTTAGTGGATAATTATTGTTGATTATTCCACATCCATAATAATTATTGATATTCGCATTTTATGCAATTGATTTTATGTTCTATTATTTGAACTGTGAAATAAATTAAAGTTCTTTTATTCCTGAACTGTTTATGAGATAGATCTATGCTAGTTGCATCAACTAGATCAAACATGTAAATTTGTCAAATCAAATCTGTTTTAAAAGCTGTTCCAAACCAATTGATTTGGTTAGGACTTTTAAATTGAGAAAAAGAATAACTTTTAAGGCATTATATTAGAAAACAATTGTTTGCCTGTTTATGAAGTGATTATGCATACTCGCCGGGTATGAGTGGTTGATCCCCTCGATTACCAAAACTTATTTAGAGGACCAGTTTAAATACTGACAACCTCTGTATACGTTCATGATCATTGTTGACCACTTAACTTAATCTTTCATTTATTGAAACTAAATTCTTATTCTTTCACAATCTATATACATTGTTGGAAGTTCGAAAGTTAAATCCCTTTTTAATCATGATATATCTCCTTTGTATTTAGACTTGCTAAGCAAATTAGTTGCTTACCCTTATTATATCATGACGTTTATGCAATTGATTTCATGTTCTATTATTTGAACTGTGAAATAAATTAAAGTTCTTTTATTCCTGAACTGTTTATGAGATAGATCTATGCTAGTTATATCAGCTAGATCAAACATGTAAATTTGTTAAATCAAATTTGTTTTAAAAGCTGTTCCAAACTAATTGATTTGGTTAGGACTTTTAGACTGAAAAAAAGAATAACTTTTAAGGCATTATATTGGAAAACAATTGTTTGCCTGTTTATTAAGTGATTATGCATACTCGCCAGGTATGAGTGGTTGATACCCTCAATTACCAAAACTTATTTAGAGGACCAGTTTAAGTACTAACAACCTCTGTATACGTTCATGGTCATTGTTGACCACTCAGCTTAATCTTTCATTTATTAAAACTAAATTCTTATTCTTTCACAATCTATATACATTGTTAGAAGTTCGAAAGTTAAATCCCTTAATCATGATATATCTCCTTTGTATTTAGACTTGCTAAGAAAATTAGTTGCTTACCCTTGTTATATCATGACGTTTATGCAATTGATTTCATGTTCTATTATTGAACTGTGAAATAAATTAAAGTTCTTTTATTCCTGAACTGTTTATGAGATAAATCTATGCTAGTTGTATCAGCTAGATCAAACATGTAAATTTGTTAAATCAAATCTGTTTTAAAAGCTGTTCCAAACCAATTGATTTGATTAGGACTCTTAGACTGAGAAAAAGAATAACTTTTAAGGCATTATATTGAAAAATAATTGTTTGTCCGTTTATTAAGTGATTATGCATACTCACCAGGTATGAGAGGCTGATCCCCTCGATTACCAAAACTTATTTAGAGGACCAGTTTAAATACTGATAACCTCCGTATACGTTCATGGTCATTGTTGACCACTCAGCTTAATCTTTCATTTATTGAAACTAAATTCTTATTCTTTCATAATATATATACATTGTTGGAAGTTCGAAAGTTAAATCCCTTTTTAATCATGATATATCTCCTTTGTATTTAGACTTGCTAAGCAAATTAGTTGCTTACCCTTGTTATATCATGACGTTTATTTTAGCAAAACCTGAATGTTCGAAGAAGAAAGACAAAGGGAAAGGAAAAGTGCAAGAATAGATAATGCATGTTTAATTATGTTGTTATCCTACGTAATTTATTATGTAAACCTTTTTAGATTAACTTAAGGTATGTATTAAGTTAAGGTTAAGAAGACCTTGGGATGATGTTGTAGATCATATTGTAATGAACAATGTGTGTTTATTATTTTCGCTGTAGTTATAGAATGTGTATGCTGATGAATGATCGTGAGCACTGAATCCGAGGTTCGAAAACCCGGATTTGGGGGCATCATAGGTTGGTATCAGAGCTGTAGGTTATGAACATTAGGATGCGAAACCTAGGTTATAACCTTAGAAAAAAACTCGTATAGAGTATGCTAGGAGGTGGATTGTGGAAATTCATCGAGTCTTAGTTGTACATAATAAAATATCATTTCATTTCATCAATGAATATATTTTATTGTGACACTGAAGTGATTTATTGTTTGTTTTTGGTACTGTGATTATAGGATGTCGGAGGAGAGACAAGATAGTCACACAGTTGATTAGGAGCAGGTAGATCCGATAGAGGAGCCAGTGGAGCACGAAGTGATGGAACATACCCCTCGGGATGTCTTGATAGGGGATTTATTGGCTAGGAACAATGAGTTGGAGGGTAGACTTGCCCATTTGGAGGAACAAGACCTCACACATCAGTTTATGGAGCAACAATATAGGGATGCAGCTTATCAGGCTCAAGCTGAGTTAGCTAAGCTGAAAGAAAGGTTGGAGCAAGAGGAAGTGAAGCTAGGGGTGTTGAAGATAGAGCACCAGGCGATGCAGTTTGAGTTTGATTTAGAGATCACTGAAAGAATTCGGGTTGAGTGTGATACTCGAGAATTTTGAATAATATTATTATTGACTTTTCTATTTAAGTTGAATATTTATTCAAATATGAGTATATGTGATATGTCACCATAATAGTGATGCAATAAAATGATATCTTGATTATTTAATAGAGGAGTGATTTAATAAGAAAAGAAATTATTAATGTATCTTAATTAATTTTCGTGTGGCTAATAATCTCCTTTCATTTAATTAAATATTATGTGGCATGATATTTTTTTATGTGACATTAGCATGTGTGAGTATTCATATAAATCATTAAATAAGGTGGAATATGCGTGACATTTAAATTACATGAACATCCCATGTGACATTTTGTTGTGTGATGTACATTTAAATTATATGGGGTAATTAATATTTGCTACATGATAATTATTCCCATACTTAAATATTATTACAATAAATGTATTATGAAATAATAATGTATATTGAATATTTGGGTGTTAGCGATTAACTAGATTTCGCTATAATTAATGTATATGGATTTTATGATATGTGTACATGTGACTCTATTTGATACAATGTGGTAACATTTAATTATTCTCATATGACCTAAGTTACATTTTAAATTAAAGTATGCTAACTAGCCTTGTTGGAATGTCTGAGTTTTTGCTTTGTCCCGAATTGAGTGCCCCCATCTAGTAATCAACCGTATATAGGCCATTGGTCTATCACCCACTTTGCTGAGAATTGGTGGAGAGCTAGAGCTTGGTGATGATGGAGGGGGGGAGTGGTCCAAATAGTGCCTCACCACTATTCCACCAAATCTCCATTACCCATAAGTTTCTTTCTTCTTCCTTTGGTTTGAATCCTTGGGCAAAATCTAAACATGGACAAAGGAAACTCTATAAATTGAGACCTCCTTTTCTTTATTTTGGTTATAAGAAATATGAATTGTTCAAGTAGAGAGTGAGTGTGGTGAAGCTAAGGAGTAATCAGAAATTGAGGTGGGAGATTTAGGGTACTCAATTAGCTTCAAGAGGTAATTTCTCTTTGATTGTGTTCTTGCATTCTATATATAAATTTCGAGGGTTTTACCATGAATCTCTTGTTAGTTGGTTAGTAGTTGATGTATATGAGTTGTCAAGTTCATATACATGTTACTACAGTGTTAATCATGTTTTATGCTATCAAACTTGAGTTCCATGAGTTCTCAGAAAATAACATGTATGCATGCTCATAATGTACCAAAAATGATTGAGCTAAGTTGTGGTAATCTGTAAGTGGATAGTATACATTGTTAATATAGTCAAATACGAAAACAACGAAAGTTAAACGAACCATTTTGGTTCAGAAACGAGTTTGTAGCATGATCAATCGCTAAGTATGCGAAAATATGAAGAAATAGCATGAATGTTGAATTTAATCCTTGAACTTAATTGTTTACTTGTTTTAAGTTGTTAGAATCATGTTAGGTATGCTTAATATCATGGTTATAGACCTTATGTAAGATGGGTATGCTCAGATCATTGTTTGAATTGGTTTTGGTTTTTGGAAATTTTGCCATCCAGGGAGTTACCTGGTTCTACCGAGGAGCAGCGCGGCCGCGCTACTCCCCAGGCAAAACCAGGCGCGACCGCGCCGTGCACAGAGTGAAATTAAACTTTTGATCCTTCAGGTGTCATGAGCATGTTAGTTTAGCTTGAATAAGCCCATGTGTGTATCTGGTGTGTGGTCTAAAATGGTCTTGCATGAAATGAGTTGTGTTAGCTTGGTTCTAACAATTTTCTAAAAGAGAACTTAAAGTTTTGTAAAGTAACACTTAACGAACTTTGTATCTTTGATATTCTGAGCTTACAAGCATGCATATATGGTCTAAATATTTGTATAAATGCATACAGAGAGTCACATAGAGATGTTAAGCAAGTTTAGTTAGACTAACGTGAAGATTTTCAAGAAAACTTAAGACGTGAGAACTATTTTTATCAAATGCTATGGAAAGTTGTGTTTTAACCATACAAGCATAATTGTTAGGATTCATTATGCCTCTAGATATGAATTTCATGAGCACCATTTAGCTAAGAATTATTTTGACATGTACGAGCATGTTTAAAGCATAAATTTCAAGTATAAGCTATGTGTTTAGTATGTGCATATGCTGTTTACATCCGAGCATGCGTATTAAGTATTGTCTAGTCATATTATAGGACATTTCGACCATAATAGCGGACTATGTGTGAAATGGACTTGTTTGGCCTAAAGTGTAGAAATTCCGACTTAGGACCATGAGACTTCCAAATGGATTTAAATGAGCATGCTAGAGTTATAGACCAAGTTAATAAGGACATAAACATGCGTATCTTGATGTATAATAATAACTAGTATGCTAAGAATAAACTAGGTTCAAGCATAATGAAATTGCATTTTCTGGTCTGCCCAGAGGGTGGCGCGACCGCGCCACTCCTAAAGGCAAAACCAGCGCGGCCGCGCAGGTTGCCAGAAAAGCCCAGTTGTTTTAATTTGTAAATAAAGTCTTGCAGCATGTATGTATGAATGTTTTAAGCTGTATTGCATGATTGAACTGATATAGTATGTGTTCGAGCTTATGTTGATGCTTAGGGTCGAGGTATTCTAGATTTTCTAACTCATTTAGCTAAGATGAGAAATTACGAATATGGACTTAGTAGTCATGATTCCACCTACGTGACTGTGTATTAAAACTATGTGGTGCGTAACCACTTGTAAGAATGTTATACTAATTAAGGAACCGACTTATTAGTGATTAGGTCGTTTCAACGCAATTTAAGTTAAAGATAGAGTATTTGTAGCTGAGCAAACAGGCAAGTTTCCTTTAACCCTACTCAATTTACATTCGAGTAGGATGTGGTATATTGTGCAAGTATTCGAACCCTTTCTCTTTATTGAGCAAGCATGTAAACTTGTATATTCATGTATCATACAAGTATGTGACAATGACTCTTATGCTTTATAAACTGTCATTCATATTCTAAAGTTTGGTTTAAGATTAATATCCCTTAAACCTCATTGCGAGTATTGGTATTCATTAAATCATTGAATGTGATTATAAAAGTTGTCTAAACCATTGTTTCGGTTAGACTAATATATATGTGTTAGAAAGCTATTCCAAACCAATTGTCTTGGTAAGGACTCTTATCTATTGAGATGAACAACCCGAAAAAAAAGGGGAAAATTATATATTGTCGGGGAACCGACGTGCGCACTTATAAGCATGTGACAGTTATGCATAATCTGGGGTACTACAGGCTGATCACCTGTGTACTTATTTTTATTGGATTTTCAGTATAAAAACTGTTAATTCTAGCAGGAGTTCTTAGTCCTTTGGGACTACTCAGTGTTTTACATCTCGAAATTTGTCAGGATTATTTCTTGAATCTTATTGAGATTATCCGTTCATAACAACTTTATTCGAAATAATTAATAATTCATAATATTCTCGAACTATCCCTTATATTCTCGAGACATCAAACTTTTAATTGTTTACCCTTGTTATTACATCACTTACTAGGCAAATTTGTTGCTCATTCTTGCTTTCTTTAAATCTTTCAGTTAAGGCAGAGCGAGGTGAACCTTCAGGCAAGGATAAGGGAAAGGGCAAAACTACGGAGTAGCTTTGTTCTCCCTTAGGCAGGAAATTATTTTACTATGTTGTTTTAAGTTTCTAGATTTGGTTATGTAATAAGCTTAGGCATGGATTATGTATTAGTACTATGTTTCAGTTAAATTAAGACTTTTGGATAGTATTGTGGTATCGGTTGCGAGACATTGGGACGAGAATAATTATATTAAATCAATGTAATTTATTCTATCTTTTCCGCTGCATTAGTTTTATGTCATTATTGTGTTAGAACGTGATGAACCAAATTCGAGACAGTGACGTCAGAATTTGGGGGCGTCACAGGTTGGTATCAGAGCATTAGGTTATAAACCTTAGGAGCAAAAATCCTTAGACTATAACCTTAGAAGAATTTAGGAACTAGGAGGAGATAAAACTCATATAGAGTTTTTGTGAAGACTTAATAGCATTATGAAATATAATTTCATTCCATACAATGAACTTATGTTCTGTTTGACCCTCTGATGGAGTTTATTGTTTTGTCTTGTGTTTGTGGCTGTAGGATGTCAAGCGTGGGAGGTAATGGTTGGATTGTCGAGGAGGAGCCACGTGATATACACGTGGTGTATGAGGCACCAATGATAGATGAAGAGGTGGAGTCTGACCCTGAAGAACCAATAGAGATAGAGTCTGATCCCGAGGAAGAACCCATGGAGGAGGAGCCTGAGATAGACCCTGACGAGACTCCTATCGAGGATCGCATATTGGGAGAGTACGAAGAACGGATCTTAGAATTAGCGACCGAAGCTCAGGATCGAGAGGCGGAAATCCAGAAGTTGAGGGAGGAGAACGATCAGCAAAAACTAAAGATGCAGGAGATGGAGGTGGAGCTTGCACATCGCAAGGAAGCTGGTATTCAGATGGGAGCCCTTTTTCACCGTTCGGTAGCTCGGAGCGTAGAATTGGTGGGAAAGTTGGAGGAGTCCGAGCAGAGGGAGTTGTCCGAGAAGGCAGAGAAGGAGGCCCTTCGTGCACAGTTAGAGATGGAGGTGATGGATAGGATCCACTTCCAGGAAAAGTGGGAGGAAGCCAATGACAGAGCTAACGACCTAGAGGATGAGGTGAGATGCAAGAAAAGGAAGACGAATAAGATGAACTATGTTTTTCGCACAGCTATGGAGAGGTTAGTGGATGGTGTGTACCACTACCCGGCAGAGCAGGGGCAGACACGATGCACTGTGAGTCGGGATTTGGTAGCACATATCACGCAGCAGGAATTTATCCGTGTAGTGGAGCGCGAGATGTTGGGATGAAATCTAGCGATTAGTAGTTTAGTAGTGTTAGTAGTATATCTAGATGTACATCGTTATGTAATCTCCGATCTACTGTGTGAGATACGGAATTGTTATGTGAACCCTTTTTGATGTTAAGGGTAGTATGTTGATATTTTCCCCACCTTTTGTAATATTAGGGGATAGAGGTAACATTTATAACAGTATGCAAGAAATCATCATGATGTAACAACTTGGCATATAAATATAAATGTTTTTGTTTCATCACGGTGTTATTAAATTTCTGCATTAGAGAAATGCCTGAGTTTTATGCTTAGAAAATAAGAGTAAAATCTTGTGTTGCAGAAAATGCCGCCCAGACATAGAATCGCCGAGTTGGATGAGTCAGTCAATAACAAAAGGAACCAAGCGGACCCCATTCAACGACTAGTAGACTTGCTAGGAGAAGCCCTGCGGGGAAGGAACAACGAACCAGTACACCCCAACCCCCTAGCTGCACCAGTAACGAACTTCAAAGATTTTAAGAGTGTAGGACCGCCCGAGTTTAGGGGAACTACCGATCCCATCGAAGCACAAACCTGGATCAAGGAAATGGGAAAGGCGTTTACTATTGCTCAAGTGGGAGAAGATCAGAAGACGATATTCCCTACTTATATGATGAAGGGTGAAGAGAATTACTGGTGGGAAGCCAATCAACAAAGAGCGGGTGAAGGAGTGATAGCCTGGGATAGGTTTACCACTCCGTTCTTCGAGAATTACTTCCCGAAGAGCATGAAGAATAAGAAGGAGATTAAATTCTTGGAACTGAAGCAAGGAGAGATGACGGTAGCTCAGTATGCGGCAAGATTCAATGAGCTCGCACGATTCGCTACACACTATGTCGACACCGAAGAAAGGAAGGCTAGACGCTTTGAGTTAGGGCTGAAACCTTGGTTATTCAACAAGGTGTCAGTTCTCCAAATCGATTCGTTCGCCACACTATTGGAAAAGGCGATCATTGCTGAGGGAGGTAGTGAGGCGTTAAGTCAGTACAACAAGGAGAAAAAGAATAAGAATTCTGGAGGAGAAAGTCGTGGGGGAAGTAGCAGTGGAGGAAGCAATTTAGGAAAAAGGAAATGGGACAACAACAACAACAACAACCGAAACAACCAGTCGGGAAGTTATCAGGGAGGATTTAAGAAAAGGGCTGAAGTATGCTCTAAATGTGGAAAGAACCATCAAGGGGATTGCTGGAAAGGGCGCAGTGTCTGTTTCAACTGCGGCCAAGAAGGGCACATTGCACCCCATTGTCCAAAGCCGAAGAAGAACCGAGGATGTTTCGGTTGCGGCTCGACTGAACACCAGATCAAGGATTGCCCGAAGAAGGGGAACACCGGGGGAAACGGCAACCAAGGGGGAAGCAAGCTAATGATAGGTGGACCAGCACAGCCTAATCGCTCGATGGCCCGAACTTTTAACATGACCATCCAAGACGCAGTTGCTGCAAAGGACGTGGTGTCAGGTATTGTACCAATCAATAATATAAATGCATATGTATTATTTGATTCGGGTGCTACCTGTTCCTTTGTGTCTGAAGATTTTGCTACACGTTTGAACTTACCCCTAGAATGTTTAGAGAATCCTTTGAACATAGAGATTGCAAATAAGGAAGTAATTTCTGTAGAGTTCGTTTACCGAAATTATTCTGCAAGCATTAGAGGTCACGAACTCAGTGTAGACTTGATTCCGATAAGACTGGGAGAGTTTGACGTGATATTAGGAATGGATTGGTTATCCAGCCACGCTGCGATGATCGATTGTCGAAAGAAAAGTGTGAACCTTCAGACTTCAAATCGGTCTAAGGTAGTATTTTATGGTAGCTCATCGCTTAAGCAATCCTGTTGTCTTACGATGATGCAGGCCAAGAAATTGTTAAAGAAAGGATGTGTGGGTTATTTAGCCTATATTGCGGATACTCAAAAGAAGGGAGTAGAAGCGAAAGATATATCAGTAGTGAGAGAATTTCAAGACGTGTTTCCTAATGATCTGCCTGGCCTTCCGCCAGACAGAGAAATCGAATTCGTAATAGATTTAGCACCGGGAACTGCACCGATTTCGAAAGCTCCGTATCGTATGGCACCAGTGGAAATGAAGGAATTGATGATACAATTGCAGGAATTATTAGATAAGGGTTATATTCGGCCAAGTGTGTCTCCTTGGGGAGCACCAGTGTTATTCGTCAAGAAGAAAGATGGATCGATGAGGCTTTATATCGACTATCGAGAGTTGAACAAAGTAACGATTAAGAATAGATATCCATTACCAAAGATAGATGACCTTTTCGATCAATTGAAGGGAGCAAAGTGGTTCTCTAAGATAGATCTACGAACGGGTTATCATCAACTAAAGGTACGAGAGGAAGATATTCCGAAGACGGCGTTTCGAACCCGATATTATAACGATCGGGAATTTTAGATTTCCTTGTAACCCGAGTTATGTATGAATAAAATGAATTTATATTTTTATTTATATTATTATGTGTTATGTGCTCAAAGTTGTGTTGCAGCCTAGATAATGTGCATGTATTAAATGTTATGTGTTGTTGTGTCGTTAGAGTGAATAAATCGATTTTACAAAAATTCATAAAATAACTATTAGCGGGACCCGCTTCCCGAGGCACTATTCACGAGCACTATTCACACCCGAACTTTTTCGTCTATTTCGATTTTTATTAATTTAGATGAGGCATATATGCTGAGGAATAATTTTTCCAAGTGTCAGAAATTTTATTGGAGCTGATACGTGATTTAATCTGTATCCGAAATGTATAGTATGGGTGTTCCGAATAAATGGACAAATCCCATAATAAATATTTTTATGTGTCCCAATAATTTATGGGAGTACCCATTTTAGTTTTGGGTAGAATTATTTACCAAATTTGGTACAAAAGCGGGAATATTCGGGTATATTTATCTATATATTAGAATTAATTGGTGAGACATTTAAGCCTCAAACCAATTGGGGGAGGCCACGTGTATATTGAGAGCCAATTGGGGGGAAAGGAATAAACATGCACAGTACACAATTCATGGGGCTGTTAACACTTTGCCTAAATAACAATTCAAATGGCTCGGGTAAACCATTTTCTGCATACCCATACATTCTATATGCTCCCGAAGCATTCTTCTTATCCCCCCTCAGCTCATTCTCCTCCTCCATTCCAGCCATACCCAACTGTTAGCAACTTAAGAGGGAGAGAGAGTTATTTTGCTAAGCAAGAAGCTCACTGCAGTTAGAGGGAGAGTAAGTGTGCGTGTGTGTTTGTGTGTGTGCGGCAAGGACGTAGAAGGCAAGCAAGGAGAAGAGGAAGGGAGGCTTTAGTAGAAACGAGCAAGGAGAAGAGCAGCCTAGCAAGTCATCTCAACCTACCTGAAGCTAACAAGGAGAGGTAATCAAACTACAACCCATTTCTTCTCCATTGGAGTTTTCATGAGTTTTTTTTTGGCTTTCATGCTTGCGGGTTGGATTTTGTTAATTTTTGTTGTTGTTGGTTGTGTTGGAGGTTCTTAAGAAGCTATATAAACCATTAACACCTTCAAAGTGAAACAAAAACAAAGAATGATTTGGACCCAAGCTCAAGGAGGAAGATAATGGACATTAATGGACTGTTTGGACCTTCGGACAATTAGAGGACTATAAAGCCTAGATGTTGTGATTATTATGATGGTTTGTTGTTGGAATATTGTACTTCTATCAGTTGTGAAGATATACCAATTTGAATGAACCAAAATGATGCTAAAATGAAGTCACAGTAGCCATTTGTGTGAGATATTTCATGGTTGCGAAAAACAGAGCATGCAGTTTATGTTTTAGCTCAGTATTTGGTCATGTTAATGATTATGGGTTGTCTTGAATTTGTGATATGTTGTAGCCTTGTGTCTTAGGAATCCATAGAGTCCGTAAGGGATGAAATTGATCGAGTTTAGGGGGAGATATAACACCTGGAGCAAGGCGAGGTATGACTGTATCGCTGCTTGCAGGAACAGCAGTTCGCTACTGCAACTGCTACTGCATGGCGACTGGTCCGGGTCGGGTCGGGCCGGATCGGGTCGGACCCAGTAAATTTTCCCGTGGGTCTAAAACTTATATTTTTGTACAAAATGATTAAAAACGCTTATATCTTGTTAAAGCTTTATGTGCTTAATTTATACCCGTGTCGACCTAAACGATGTTGTCCTAAGGCGTAAATTGAATTAACGGATTACAAATTACGCTTGGATTTCCAGGGGGCCGCCAGCTCACCGGCGAGCTGGGCAGCCGCTCGCTCACCGGGGAGCGAGACCAACGACTGGGTAAGCGTAATGGCAATCAATGTATTTTAATGATGTGATGACTGTAATGAACCTAGTTCTTATGTGACTAATATTTATGATGATTTTAATAAACTATGTAGGATATTTTGTTGACAGACGATTAACGTCAAGTTATTAACGCACGTACAAGGCAAGTTCCTTACTCAACCCTTATTTAATTGTGCGACTTTTCCTTAACTTATTTATCTATCGAGCAGGTCTCCTATCTTATTCAAGTTATTTTCGTGCAAGCTTACTTACCCCACTCAAAGTGGAACTTGAGCAAATATTATTTGTCGAGCAAGCTTTTTGAGTTCTTGATTCCGTTCAAGTTATTTATCGATTTAGCAATTATTGTGCTAGTATTCATACCTTTATTCAAGTACTGCAATGAAAGCCCATTTCATGCAGTGTCACATATTGTGTGATTCCAAAGATTATGAAGTGTTATTTATTCAAGATATTATTGATGCTATTACGCATGCTGTTGAACCTTAAAGTTCTTTATTCCATAAACTGTTTGAAAGCTATGTCAAAGCTAATTGCTTCAGCTAGACACTTATTGATTTGTCTATTGAAGTGAGGTTAAGTCCTCCAACAATTATTGTTGTTAAGTAAAATTGTCCGATCAAATTGTTTTGGTCTGGACTCCCATGTAAAGCTGAGTAGAACAACCCTCGCAGCAGGGGAAATTGTATAAACGTCGGGGAACCGACACACGCGTAAATGGAAAATGTAAGGCTTATGCATAACGCCAGGTATTTTAGGCTGATCACCTATTGTACCAGTTTTGTGGATTATCGGATGAATTTCTAGTAATTCTAGAATAGAGTTCTGTGCCTTGGTGCACCCTCAGTATTGAATAGTTCCCTTCTTCAGGAAACTTTGAAATCCTTGGATACTTCAGAAATCCTTTGGTCCTTAGTGGCCACTATTACGGTGATGAAAGAAGTTGTTTATTTCCTTGTGTTAGCTAAATTTTTACTCCTGAGAGCTATAAAGTTATTCATGTGATTATTCACTGCTATTATACTTGCGGGGCAATTTGTTGCTCACCCTTGCTTTCCTTAAAATATTTCAGTTAGCGCGGCACGTGGCGAGAGCTCAGGAAAAGATAAGGGAAAGGGGAAAGCTACGGAGTAGTTGTATTTTGTTGTTCTAGAATTACCGTTTGTATTAAGACATATTTACCCTTTTGTATTATGTTATGTTTTGTAATAGTATTGGTTTCGAGACTTGGGACAGGTTTATTTATGTTATATCAATGTAAATATTCCTTTATTCCGCTTTAAGTTATCGATTGTATAATTCTTGTTTTAGGTAGTGGCGAACCAGGTTCGTGGCTCAGGTGACCCGGATTTGGGGGCGTCACAGATATGGACACTATGAATTTTTAGTGATGTCGTTCGGTTTGACCAACACCCCAGCAGTGTTCATGGACTTGATGAATCGAGTTTTCAAGCCATACTTGGATAAGTTTGTAGTAGTTTTCATTGATGACATCCTAATCTACTCAAAGACCAAAGAAGAGCACGCCGAACATTTAAAGATGGTGTTGGAAGCACTAAGGAAGGAGAAGATGTACGCAAAATTTTCTAAGTGTGAAATCTGGATGGAGAAGGTCCAATTCTTGGGACACGTGATAGACCAGAATGGGATTTCAGTGGACCCTGTAAAGGTGGAGGCTGTTAGTGGTTGGGAACAACCAAGGACGCCGACAGAAGTAAGAAGTTTCTTAGGGTTAGTCGGGTACTATTGAAGATTTATCCAAGATTTTTCTAAGATAGCAACCCCGTTGACCAATCTAACGAGAAAGACGGTGAAATTCGTGTGGACGAACAAATGCGAAGAAAGTTTTCAAGAATTGAAGAAGAGGTTAAGCGAATCACCTGTATTATCCTTACCAGATGGTACGGGAGGATTTGTGGTGTATAGTGATGCGTCGCATAAAGGACTCGGTTGTGTGCTTATGCAACACGGCAAAGTCATTGCATACGCGTCACGACAATTGAAGGATTACGAAAAACGATACCCTACCCATGACTTGGAACTAGCAGCAGTAGTTTTTGCATTAAAAATTTGGAGGCACTACCTGTACGGAGAAAAATGTGAGATATATACAGACCACAAAAGTCTGAAGTATATTTTCACACAGAAGGAGCTAAATATGAGACAAAGGAGGTGGTTGGAATTAATCAAGGATTATGACTGCAAAATTCTTTATCACCAGGGAAAGGCCAACGTAGTAGCTGACGCGCTAAGTAGGAAAGGAAGGGAGAAACTGTTCACATTGACAACTCAGGAGGAGTTAATAAGAGACATGGAAAAATTAGAAATAGAAGTTGGGGAACCTCGAGGGCCCAGTGAGAAGTTGTTTATAATGGAAGCTCGTCCAACATTATTGGATCGAATCAAAGAAGCACAAGAAACGGATGAGGAGTGCGAGAAGATAAAGAAGCAGATAACAGGAAGTGAGGAAGAAAAGTTCTGAATGGATAAGGATGGTATTTTGAGATTCAAAACTCGAGTGTGGGTGCCAGCTATTGCTGAACTAAGGGAGGAAATTTTGCGCGAGGCACATAGCACGATATATTCTGTTCATCCTGGAGGGACGAAGATGTACCAGGATCTACGACAACATTTTTGATGGCCCAATCTGAAGCGAGAGGTTGCAGAGTACGTCAGTAGATGTCTCACTTGCCAACGAGTCAAAGCAGAACATCAGAGGCCGAGTGGCCTACTTCAATCGCTGGAAATACCAGAGTGGAAATGGGAGCACATTACGATGGATTTTGTGGTGGGACTTCTAGTCACACAAAAGGGTTTTGATGCTATTTGGGTTATCGTGGATCGATTAACAAAGACATCTCATTTTTTACCGATCAAGATTCGTTTCAACCTTAACTAATTAGCAAATTTATACGTGAAGGAAATAGTGTCGCGACATGGAGTGCCGGTGTCAATCGTTTCCGATCGAGACCCGCGCTTCACGTCAAATTTCTGGAAGAGCCTGCAAGAGAGAATGGGAACACAACTGAGGTTGAGTACCGCTTATCATCCTCAGACAGACGGAAAAAGTGAAAGAACCATACAGACACTTGAAGATATACTTCGAGCTTGCGTAATGGATTTTAAGGGAAACTGGGATGACCACTTACCCTTAGTAGAATTCGCTTACAATAATAGTCATCACACGAGTATCGGTATGCCACCTTACGAAGCTCTCTACGGGAGGAAGTGCAGAACACCATTGTGTTGGGATGAAGTCGGAGAACGACGACTTTTGGGGCCGGAAATAGTTCAACAGACGGCCGATGTGGTGACAACAATAAAAGCCAGATTAGTAGCCGCTCAAGATCGTCAGAAGAAATATGCAGACTTGCATCGTCAGGACCGAGACTTTGAAATCGGTAGTTTCGTATTCTTAAAAGTATCTCCCTGGAAAGGAAAGATCAGATTTGGCAAGAAAGGAAAATTGAGTCCGAGGTTCATAGGGCCATTTGAAGTTTTGAAGCGGGTGGGCGAAGTGGCGTATATGGTAGCTTTACCGCCTGAGCTGGAACACATCCACAATGTGTTTCACATCTTCGTGTTACGTCCGTACAAACCCGACTATAAGCACGTGATATCCTATGAGTCGATTCAAGTGGAGAAGAATTTGACTTATGAGGAAATTCCTGTCCAAATACTAGATAGGAAATAACAGACCTTGAGAAACAAGAGTATATCTTCTATAAAGGTGGTTTGGCGAAACCACGACGCCGAGGAGGCTACGTGGGAATTAGAGAGTAAGATGAGGAGGGACTATCCCCATTTATTTGTGTAACCTTGTATCAATTCCGAGGACGGAATTTTTTTTAAGGGAGGGAGGATGTGATACCCGAGAATTTTGAATAATATTATTATTGACTTTTCTATTTAAGTTGAATATTTATTCAAATATGAGTATATGTGATATGTCACCATAATAGTGATGCAATAAAATAATCTCTTGATTATTTAATAGAGGAGTGATTTAATAAGAAAAGAAATTATTAATGTATCTTAATTAATTTTCGTGTGGCTAATAATCTCCTTTCATTTAATTAAATATTATGTGGCATGATATTTTTTTTATGTGACATTAGCATGTGTGAGTATTCATATAAATCATTAAATAAGGTGGAATATGCGTGACATTTAAATTACATGAACATCCCATGTGACATTTTGTTGTGTGATGTACATTTAAATTATATGGGGTAATTAATATTTGCTACATGATAATTATTCCCATACTTAAATATTATTACAATAAATGTATTATGAAATAATAATGTATATTGAATATTTGGGTGTTAGCGATTAACTAGATTTCGCTATAATTAATGTATATGGATTTTATGATATGTGTACATGTGACTCTATTTGATACAATGTGGTAACATTTAATTATTCTCATATGACCTAAGTTACATTTTAAATTAAAGTATGCTAACTAGCCTTGTTGGAATGTCTGAGTTTTTGCTTTGTCTCGAATTGAGTGCCCCCCCTCTAGTAATCAGCCGTATATAGGCCATTGGTCTATCACCCACTTTGCTGAGAATTGGTGGAGAGCTAGAGCTTGGTGATGATGGAGGGGGGGAGTGGTCCAAATAGTGCCTCACCACTATTCCACCAATTCTGCATTACCCATAAGTTTCTTTCTTCTTCCTTTGGTTTGAATCCTTGGGCAAAATCTAAACATGGACAAAGGAAACTCTATAAATTGAGACCTCCTTTTCTTCATTTTGGTTATAAGAAATATGAATTGTTCAAGTAGAGAGTGAGTGTGGTGAAGCTAAGGAGTAATCAGAAATTGAGGTGGGAGATTTAGGGTACTCAATTAGCTTCAAGAGGTAATTTCTCTTTGATTGTGTTCTTGCATTCTATATATAAATTTCGAGGGTTTTACCATGAATCTCTTGTTAGTTGGTTAGTAGTTGATGTATATGAGTTGTCAAGTTCATATACATGTTACTACAGTGTTAATCATGTTTTATGCTATCAAACTTGAGTTCCATGAGTTCTCAGAAAATAACATGTATGCATGCTCATAATGTACCAAAAATGATTGAGCTAAGTTGTGGTAATCTGTAAGTGGATGGTATACATTGTTAATATAGTCAAATACGAAAACAACGAAAGTTAAACGAACCATTTTGGTTCAGAAACGAGTTTGTAGCATGATCAATCGCTAAGTATGCGAAAATATGAAGAAATAGCATGAATGTTGAATTTAATCCTTGAACTTAATTGTTTACTTGTTTTAAGTTGTTAGAATCATGTTAGGTATGCTTAATATCATGGTTATAGACCTTATGTAAGATGGGTATGCTCAGATCATTGTTTGAATTGGTTTTGGTTTTTGGAAATTTTGCCATCCAGGGAGTTACCTGGTTCTGCCGAGGAGCAGCGCGACCGCGCTACTCCCCAGGCAAAACCAGGCGCGACCGCGCCGTGCACAGAGTGAAATTAAACTTTTGATCCTTCAGGTGTCATGAGCATGTTAGTTTAGCTTGAATAAGCCCATGTGTGTATCTGGTGTGTGGTCTAAAATGGTCTTGCATGAAATGAGTTGTGTTAGCTTGGTTCTAACAATTTTCTAAAAGAGAACTTAAAGTTTTGTAAACTAACACTTAACGAACTTTGTATCTTTGATATTCTGAGCTTACAAGCATGCATATATGGTCTAAATATTTGTATAAATGCATACAGAGAGTCACATAGAGATGTTAAGCAAGTTTAGTTAGACTAACGTGAAGATTTTCAAGAAAACTTAAGACGTGAGAACTATTGTTGTCAAATGCTATGGAAAGTTGTGTTCTAACCATACAAGCATAATTGTTAGGATTCATTATGCCTCTAGATATGAATTTCATGAGCACCATTTAGCTAAGAATTATTTTGACATGTACGAGCATGTTTAATGCATGAATTTCAAGTATAAGCTATGTGTTTAGTATGTGCATATGTTTTTTACATCCGAGCATGCGTATTAAGTATTGTCTAGTCATATTATAGGACATTTCGACCATAATAGCGGACTATGTGTGAAATGGACTTGTTTGGCCTAAAGTGTAGAAATTTACGACTTAGGACCATGAGACTTCCAAATGGATTTAAATGAGCATGCTAGAGTTATAGACCAAGTTAATAAGGACATAAACATGTGTATCTTGATGTATAACAATAACTAGTATGCTAAGAATAAACTAGGTTCAAGCATAATGAAATTGCATTTTCTGGTCTGCCCAGAGGGTGGCGCGACCGCGCCACTCCTAAAGGCAAAACCAGCGCGGCCGCGCAGGTTGCCAGAAAAGCCCAGTTGTTTTAATTTGTAAATAAAGTCTTGCAACATGTATGTATGAATGTTTTAAGCTGTATTGCATGATTGAACTGATATAGTATGTGTTCGAGCTTATGTTGATGCTTAGGGTCGAGGTATTCTAGATTTTCTAACTCATTTAGCTAAGATGAGAAATTACGAATATGGACTTAGTAGTCATGATTCCACCTACGTGACTGTGTATTAAAACTATGTGGTGCATAACCACTTGTAAGAATGTTATACTAATTAAGGAACCGACTTATTAATGATTAGGTCGTTTCAACGCAATTTAAGTTAAAGATAGAGTATTTGTAGCTGAGCAAACAGGCAAGTTTCCTTTAACCCTACTCAATTTACATTCGAGTAGGATGTGGTATATTGTGCAAGTATTCGAACCCTTTCTCTTTATTGAGCAAGCATGTAAACTTGTATATTCATGTATCATACAAGTATGTGACAATGACTCTTATGCTTTATAAACTGCCATTCATATTCTAAAGTTTGGTTTAAGATTAATATCCCTTAAACCTCATTGCGAGTATTGGTATTCATTAAATCATTGAATGTGATTATAAAAGTTGTCTAAACCATTGTTTCGGTTAGACTAATATACATGTGTTAGAAAGCTATTCCAAACCAATTGTCTTGGTAAGGACTCTTATCTACTGAGATGAACAACCCGAAAAAAAAGGGAAAAATTATATATTATCGGGGAACCGACGTGCGCACTTATAAGCATGTGACAGTTATGCATAATCTGGGGTACTACAGGCTGATCACCTGTGTACTTATTTTTATTGGATTTTCAGTATAAAAACTGTTAATTCTAGTAGGAGTTCTTAATCCTTTGGGACTACTCAGTGTTTTACATCTCGAAATTTGTCAGGATTATTTCTTGAATCTTATTGAGATTATCCGTTCATAACAACTTTATTCGAAATAATTGATAATTCATAATATTCTCGAACTATCCCTTATATTCTCGAGACATCAAACTTTTAATTGTTTACCCTTGTTATTACATCACTTGCTGGGCAAATTTGTTGCTCATTCTTGCTTTCTTTAAATCTTTCAGTTAAGGCATAGCGAGGTGAACCTTCAGGCAAGGATAAGGGAAAGGGCAAAACTACGGAGTAGCTTTGTTCTCCCTTAGGCAGGAGATTATTTTACTATGTTGTTTGAAGTGTCTAGATTTGGTTATGTAATAAGCTTAGTCATGGATTATGTATTAGTACTATGTTTCAGTTAAATTAAGACTTTTGGATAGTATTGTGGTATCGGTTGCGAGACCTTGGGACGAGAATAATTATATTAAATCAATGTAATTTATTCTATCTTTTCCGCTACATTAGTTTTATGTCATTATTGTGTTAGAACGTGATGAACCAAATTCGAGACAGTGACGTCAAAATTTGGGGGCGTCACATTGAGGATGCTTGGGTTCGAGTAGCAAGGAGGGTTGACCAGCTAGAGGTAGAGTTGCAGGCCACGAAAGTTACGAGAGGTCAGGATAGAGTCCTTGGGGCGGGCATTGGATTCTGCCTATATGAGTCCCAGGGTTGGAGATAGGAGGGGTCCTATGGAGATAGGAGAGTCGAGTCGTTCTGTTCGACGTCGACTTATGGATGGAGTTGCACCCCATGAGCATGTGACCCAGCAGGGCAGGCAGTGATATGTGATGATTAGTAGTCTTATGTATGTAGATAGATGCATTAAACCCCTTTTGTTTACTAGGGTTATATGATGTATGATGTAAACCTCAAGCAGTGTGAGGTAGTATATAAATAGGATGTATCCCTAACTTATGTGTATAGGAGGAGTATATCTTTTGGTAGATCCCATCTTTTGTTGTTTAAAATGGGATAGTTAGCATTTATAGAAATATACCAGGCATGTAATTGTACGACACTAAGATTTGGTATATGAATAAAAATGCAGTATTTATGATTACATGTTTGATTAAGTAATAGATTTGAGAATTAAGTTAGTAAGCTGTCTATCTAAAAATTGTTAATTCAGCAAACCGAATTGGTTAATTCAGCAAACCAAATTAGTTAATTCAGCAAATCGAATTGGTTAATTCAGCAAACCAAATTGGTTAATTCAGCAAACCAAATTGGTTAATTCAGTAAACTGAATTGGTTAAGTCAGCAAACTAAATTCAGTAAGCTGAATTTTAAAATCCAACATTATGATTATATAAATTTAAATTACGTATTACATTTTAAATATTAACACTAATAAGATATGACATAACATGAAACTCAAAGAGTAACTTAATATTTTGTTTAAAATCAGATAATGCCGCCAAGAAGAGTACCACGAAACCAAAGGGAGGAAAGATCCATTAATGACGAAGGGGGTCAAGCAAACCCAATGCAAGACTTTGTTAACATGTTAGCAGAGGCTATACAGAATCGAGCACCAACCGCAGGAAATTCGCCAGGGAATCAATTGGCGAATTTTAAGGACTTTAAGGTAGTAGGTCCACCGGAGTTTAAAGGGACAACGGACCCTATTGAAGCTCAAACATGGATAAAGGAGATAGGGAAGGCTTTTGTTATTACGAGAGTTGCAGAGGAGCAAAAGACATCTTTTGCTACATACTTAATGAAGGGAGATGTTAATTTCTGGTGGGAATCGAATCAGAATAGGGCTAAAGGAGTTGTAACATGGGAAAGATTTAAAGAATTATTTTTCAAAAATTATTTTCCAAAGAGTATGCAAGGAAGAATGGAAGTTAAGTTCTTGGAGTTAAAGCAAGAGAACATGTCAGTTTCAGAGTACGCCGCCAAGTTCAACAAGTTAGCAAGGTTTGCACCACATCAGGTGGATACCGAGGAACGAAAGGCGCGAAGATTTGAGAACGGGTTGAAACCATGGATATTCAGCAAGGTAGCAGTGTTACAAATTGATTCGTTTTTGACTCTATTGGAGAATGCAATCATTGTAGAGGGGGGAAGCGAAGTAGTATCCAAATATAATCGAGAGAAGAACAAGAAGAAAAATGAAGGAGGAAATCAGAACGTTAGTAGCGGAGGTAGCAACAACAAGAAACGTAAATGGAACAGCAGTGGCAATAACTCAGAGAGTCAACCAGGGAGTTTACCATAGAAGAAGCAGACATGTAGTAAGTGTGGAAAGAATCACTCTGGGGAGTGTATGAAGGGGAAGAATGTTTGTTATAAATGTGGTCAGGAAGGACATATTTCTCCAAATTGTCCTAAACTAAATAAAGCAGGTTATTTTTCATGTGGAGGAACGGGTCATCAGTTCAAGGATTGTCCGTTGAAGAAGAATGCTGATGGAGGAAGCGGGAACAAAGGCAGTAACACCAAATTAACCATTGGAGGGCCAGCACAACAGAATAAGCCAACAGCTAGAACATTTATGTAATACCCGTGATATATTTTTTATTTTATTATTATTTTAATTGGACTTTATAATATTATTGTCAATTTGTGTGGGGATTCTTGGGCATGTGATTAGAGACAAAGAGAGAGAAAATGGAAGGAGAGCATGTGGGGGAGACAAAAGAAAATGAAAAGGCTAGAAAGCAATTGATAAAGAAAAAAAAGAATAAAAGTACTGCACCCACCCCATTTCCATTCCATCATTTCGTCTGCCGCAGAATGAAAAGAAGGGAGTATTGATAAAATACTAAATGAATTATTCCTCCTTCATCTTCCTTCTCTCTATTTATATCAGTAAACCCATTTCTCTTCCTCTCTCCTTTCTCTCTCTTATCCTTTATACATACTGAAGACCAAAAGAAGCTTCTTCTATTTGATCAAAAAGCAAGCAAGTGCAGCAAAGAAAGGAAAAGAGTCTTCGGGGGGTAAAGGAAGCTAAACCCAATTTGACAATCAGGTTAGTTTACAACTTACAAATTGTTGTTATGGGTATATTCAAAGTATTATTATTGTAGTAATATTAATCATATATGCTTAATAGATGTTATCACCATTAATTAATTTTACATAAATTTAATTGTTTGAGAGTTTCCATGCTAGTAGCTTCGGTAGTGTTTTTGGCAATACATATTAAACTAATGTAAAATCAATAGTAAATGTTTTTATTAATTATGATTATCTTTTTGAAATTTATGGGACTGACACAAGTTCAATTCTTATGTATATATTGTGTACGTATTTAAGCTATTAATACCTATGATGGATTTTGGTTAACGATTTATTTTAATTTTGATATCTATCATGTATGTAATTAAACTACAAGTTGGGTTTTGGTTGCATATTATGTATGAAATATATTTATGCATTCTGTATGTTTATACATTCTATAAGGTGCATAAAGTGTGTAATGAATTGGGTAGCATATGGAATAATAGAGTGATGAGTACTAATTTAATAATTTTAGTAATGTACCTATAAGTTGGATTTTGAATGCATATTCTATAATCAATATTATATTCCTATATGTATGTAATGTGTATATATATTCTGTCAAGCAGGTTGGTAAAGAATTGATGATGGTAATTTAAGTTACTTTACTTATGCATGAAATTTACCAAATCACGACTTTTGCAATTTCGTTTTGAATAAAGCATCAGTACTGTGATAAATGATTTTATTAAATTTATGAAAGCTTGAATTCAATTAGTTAATGGATTTTGGCAGCATGAGATTTCTTAAGTTACATGTATAATTGTATTTGTGAGATTTATGATATGATTCTGCTTAGTACACAAAATTAGAAGAATTGATGTTGGTAATGTATTATAATATTATTATTTCATAAAAGTTAAATTATTAATTTACTATGATATACTTGCATTAGTAGCAGTATTATGTATGAAATTAGTAAAGAAGTTCTGTAGATTGTGATGGAACATTTTTATTTGATTTTATAATTATAATTTGCTTCATGATATATACAAGTTTTAACAAAGGGTACTGTTAATATATTTACTTAGTTCATACATAAAGGAATCATCAAAATCTCTCTCTCTCTCTCTCTCTCTCTCTCTCTATATATATATATATATATATATATATATATATATATAGTAGACACCCAAATTTTGCGTTTCCTATACTAACCCTGACAGGAGGACAAAATCGTCAATGAACCCAGCATGCGAGGACGAAGGGTGGACATAAGTGCGAACAGTCAAAGAACCACCGCGACGATTTACAACCAAAACCGACGTGACAACAGGGCTGTCCGAATTGGGCATTCCCGGAGGACGTGGCACGCCTCCCAGTGATTTTCGGACTGTGAAATATGAGCCAGTCGGCGAAAACCGACGTCTGTTGTGGACATGAAAATCGAGGCGTGGCACGAAAAACGAGAAAATCAGCCCACCCAGCCGCGGATCAATCTGCGGCCAAAAGATTAAAATAATGGTAGTGCGCGAGACGGCTGAGTGCGATGGGCGGTGGGCCAGCCAGCCGCAGATCAATCTGCGGCCAAGCCGCAGATCTGCGGCTGCCCTAGGCCAGCCTATTTCAGCTCAGTTTCTTCATTTCATCCAGGAGGTTGGCAGCAGCGGAAGAAGAGGGAAAAACAGCAACAACAGCAGCGAATTAGGGAGAGAAAAGAGAGAAAATAGTGAGGAATTATATCTCTTTTGTGAGATTGTATCACATATATTCTCTACCCTAATTAATATACGAGTTTATACACATCGTGGTGTCATTTGCAAGGTGAAAAAGATTTATTTTTATAGCAGTTTTGTTATATCATTTTGTTAAATTTTTATCATTTTGGATTATACTAAATGTAGTTTTCTTGTATACTATTGAGAATACATGGATTAGGGATTATTAGTGAGGGTTCCAATGGAACAAAATTCTTCCTAATGACCCGATGATATCCATTTGGTGAATTTTAGCTTGTTAATTTTTGTAATATCCATTTTAGGGGTGTGTAAGAATTGTGTATGTGAGCCTAGGAGCGCGACCCCGTGGTCCAAATCCGATGATGGAAAATTTTGGTGTATGTAATAGGATCGATTATCCTTGATTGTAAGATGTAATCGTCGGGCCTTAAAACGACGCCAAGGCGAAAATCGGGTTTAAGGCCCCGTAATAGTGAAATATGTGATTGTTGGCGTTCGGGGTATTTTGATGGCTTACATGCCCGTGAATATCCCCCTACGCGTTTTGATGTTTAATTTGATTTGTAACACCAAACAAAAGATTTCAAAGCCAAAATAATAAAGATTGTTCTAAAATCAATCAAAGTAGGATATTAGCATCACGAGGATAAGAATTGGAAATGCTAATGAATGTCGATTCCTATTAAACGAGAAGGCCAAAGAAAATCATTTTCAAACATCACCAAAAATGGCTTTTATGAATGAACGAAATGTTTTATTAAACCTTTGTGCATAGGGTTAAGGATATCCTAGAAATTACCCATCATTTTATGAAAGCAATGTATAGATTTCGATTCCTATTTTGACAAAGGTTTAAAAGATTCTTGTTTTGCCAAAACGACACCTAATGAAAATCTCATAGTTTTTTGACAATTAAAATCAAATCTTTTCTCATAAAGCTTTCTCGTGTATGCCGAAAAGACATTCCGAAGCATTCTCAAATTAAAGCACGACTTTCCCTAAAAATCCAAATGATTCTTTCATGCAAACTCACCACAACATTCATATAGGCACACACACACACGCGCATACACACACATTTCATGAATTAAAGGATAGGAGAGCATCAAGATTGCGGTAACCGTGTTTCACGGAAGTCGAGGGGTGCCTAACATCTTCCCCTCACTTAAGCAAGCCCTCGAACTCTATGAATCTCGATTCGCAGACCAATTAATTCGGAGTCACATATGAGCCAGCGATTTATAAAAAAAAAAAAAAACGAAAATTCGGATGAGTTGGTACATCCATTTCAAATATACTAACTGGTGACTCTGGTTAATTGGCTCATCATAAAAAACGATCTTTCAAAACCCCGTCGACATCAAAGCCGACCCTTTTCCAAAAATCATCTAATCAAAAGGCTAAAATCGGAAAAGGACAAACAATCGCATCAGAGGCGAGAAAACCGGCGTCGACAGCTAGCGACTCTGCTGGGGACATTAGAGGGCTTAAGCCGCATTCAAATCTTGATGCTGTCCTATCCTTTAAAATTTATGAATATGTATGTGCGTGCGACATTTTGACCTGTTTTACTTATTGTTGTGTGAATGTGTGTTTGTGTCGAATGAATGAATGATTGAGTGGAATGGAATGGCTTTACTTTAAAGAAATCATTTGCATGCGGTGAGGACGATGAATGTGAATGTATGTTGAGAGTGTACCTCCTCTTGAGGCGAACCTGTCGGTTGCTTATTACTGGACTCGAAGGGGCTGCTCCCTGGAGATGGCTCAGGAAACGCACCACCCATATCCGCTCCAATCGAAAGGATTCAGACGAGTAGATTGCGAAGATTTGGGGACCTTCATGCCGAAAAGCCCGCGAGAGTAACCCTAGGGTAGGTCAGCCTCTGATAAACCTAACGGAAAGGAAGCTTCTTCATGCCCTTTTATCATTCAGTCAAATAAATGTCATGTAAATGACATACAACTGTCATACCGTCATCATCGTGATAAATATGTCCTGTATCATGTGATTACATTACCTGCACATATAAAGAGAATACTGACATGGTTTTGCAGGAAGGCAATTCATACCACGTACCAAGGTTTTCTAAAACTTCTAAATACTATCCTGTCATCAAACACTGACCTTGTTTTGCAGGATGAGATAAAAAAAAAAAAAAAAAAAGAAATCAGGCATCAGTGTTGACATGCATCTGCCCACTTGTAACTGGCACAGTACTAAACTACGGCTTTGTTTGTTTTGTGAGATTGCCCCTAGGACCCAACTGAGAGACTGTAAAGTCCATACTCCATCCATCCAAATGGCAGAAGCCGGTAGCAATGAAATTACGGTTCTGCCACTCCAACAATACGGCCGAATACAAGGGATGCATCCTAGGACTGAGATTAGCCCCGGGAATGGCGGTACAGACTTGTCCAGCCTATGAGGATCAGATCGGAGAGATCTCCCATAGTGACGCCCTCCCTGAGTGGGCTTGGTATCAAAACATTAAATAGTTCCTTCGAGACAGCTCTTCTCCTAAAAATGCAGATCTGACCGAGGAAAAAGAGTCCAAAGAGGGGCAGTGAATTTCTTCCTAAGCTGCGGGACTGCTGAGATATCTGGAAGCCGAAGAAGCCCACTAATTAATGAACGAAGTACATGGCGATGTGTGCGGAGCCCATATGAGCAGAACATTTTTGGCAAAGTAAATCATGTGAACGGGTCACTACTGGCTAACCACGAAAACTGACTGCGTCAAGAAATGCCATCAATGCCAAATCCATGCCAATGCGATCCATGCACCTCCTAATGAGCTCCATTGCTTGACCTCACCGTGGCCAGTTGGACCGTGCAGCAGGTGATATCCAGGAAAGGAAAAATCCCGGAGTATGGCAGTGAATCCCGGCCAGTAGAAGATCAATGGGTTTTAAAATTCTGAGTTTATTTCAAATCCCTGCACGCTCATGTCATTTTGTCATGTTCTCCAAAAGGAAGATCATGTGCTGAAATGTTTTATATATATGACGAGCATTTTTGTTTTATGTCAGGTACCCCGATTTGAGGCACTCTAGCCTGACGAGCAATAGGCCAAATTTGAAGGAAGATCATAATTTTGGTATAGAGCTAGATTTCGATCTGATGGGGATTGAGCAGGGCGAGACAGATATCGACAATACGCCTGACGAGATCAAAGGATGGGTCGAAGACAAACCCGAACCCGGCTTAGACCAAACCATCGCCATCAAACATCAGAGCCCCTAACGATCACAAAAAAACCCGGAGTAGGGGCAGATTCGACCACAAAAAAAAAATCAAAAAATCAAAAAATCAAAAAAATCAAAAATCCCCCAAACCTTTCAACAGGTCAAAGGACCGGATCTTTTGCCAGCCCAGCGAGATATCGATGCAACCAGTACGAGGGAGATCACAAGAAAAGCAACTTAACATTGGGGCATTTGTCAACCACCAAGGAAATGATGACGTGCAAATTGGCACCCATGCAACAATCCCATCAACATGCACCATCATCATCAGATGCTACCTCACGTCAATTCAATCTTCAACGATACGATCATCTGGCATTTGTCAAGCATAGTTTTTCCGGGATACGATGACCCGCGTGAAAGGGGGATTTTATTTGACTTGATAGGAATCAGATTAATTCTGACAAGCATCCGTGGAGCACGATCGTGAGTATGATTAGACAAAGAAGGCTATTCAACCTTTTGATCGGGTACAAAGCCTTAATTCAAAGCAACGTTTGCGACAGAATCGACCTCATGTGACAGCCTTCACTTTACATTTGCACAAACTTTCAGTTGTGGGGTATAAAACTATGACGACGTTGATGGCAATTAACACGTAGTCAGACAGTCAATAATTATCAAGCTAATATCCAGAAGTCAAACGATAAATGATTATCAAGCTAATGTCTTGAATCGTGGCCTGGGTTATTCGAGTAATTAAGCCCGAGGGGTGTCTCTACACCTGGTGCCCTAAAGCCATCTGGTTTGGGAGTCGCTGGCCCAACACTCGTTACATGGGTAACTCAGAGCCTAAGAAAACGAGCATTACAGTAGAGGAGACCCGAGCAGATTCGAATCGTGGCGTGGGTTACTCGAGTAATTAAGCCTAAGGGGTGTTTCTGCATCTGGTGCCCTAAAGCCGTCTGGTTTGGGAGTCACCGGCCTAACACTCGCTACATGGGTAACTCAAGCCTAAGAAAACGAATCTTGCGCAAGGTCAAGCAAAGAATGAATGGGGCAGACCACCAGCTTGTCTCGAACCGTGGCCTTTGTTACTCGAGTAAATAAACCCGAAGGGGTGTCTGTACACTTAATGCCCCAAAACCATCTGGTTTGGGAGTCATTGGTCCAAAACTCGTTAAATGGGTAACTTTGAATAGCCTAAGAAAACGAGACAAGTGCAGTGGACTAATAAAGAGAAGAGATAAATACAAAAAAACTCTCGGCCTTAAACAAGAAATCATGGAAGAGAAACCCCTACTGAACGCTGCATCGCACAGTGCATTTGTCATATGACGTCAATCCTGCTAAGGACGTTGTCGAGAATGGAGACAGAATACCTTTGACGAGGGAGGGTAGTTCTTTTGAATTCGACCTTACTCACGTACAATGACCATGAATGCTTGAAGGTGTTCTTACGATTTCATAACTCGTCAAATAGAAAATCATCAACTCACGAGGGATTGAAAAAAAAAAAAAAAAACTTCCAATCTAGTACATTCACGGTTCACAACTTGCTAGATTGTGCGATCAATAGATATTCAACTTCATGTGCTTTAATTGCATTTTTGTCAAGATTATAATATCTTTGTGTTGAACTAACACTAGCGGCCCGAGCCTTCAAGTTTGGCATTTGTTAGTCATCTGATATGCAGGATCTTGCAGAGCTGTGGATAACTCAGCACGATCAACATCGCGAGTTCTCGATAGAAATTCTTGGTAGCGACACGCACCAAGGCAGGGGCAGTTAAGAATCGTGAAATGGAAGGAAGCTGAGGCTGCACAGAACTTCTCATCATTGAGCCTCTCCCCAATCCTGACTATCACTGCCTCGACATCCAAATGATCCACATGCATGAGCATATACAAGGATGATATAATGCGGGACAACAACATAACGGCCGTCAGAAATGATCAAAAGGCCAAAGAGCCCAACATAGTTGTCGGTCATCACAGAGAGCGAAACAGACTGCCTCAACTCGATGAAATGAAGACGACCAAGAACAGGCAGATTACCGAACCAATGTTGAAGTCTAGAAACTACACTTCACGACGAGGCGTGATCCAGTCAAATGTTGGCAAACAATGGCGACAGTCGAATCGTATCATTTGACTGAACAGGGGTCATTTCTATCTAGAACATATGTTGTGCACATGCATCTGTCCATAACATATCTGCCAGATCATGCATAACACCTTTTTTATGCATGCAGGTTCGATCAAAATGAAAATCTTCAAGAAAGTACAAGCACGTCACTTTCAACCTCACAAATGATCAGAGTGATGGCTTTTACGGCATGGTACGTGGACGATATTGGTGGGAGATCCAGGACAAAAGCCGATCAACAATCCCATCCAAAAAAAAAAAAAAGAAAAGAAAAAGACAAAAAACAACAAACCCTGGGAAGGGCTGAGATCCACGCGAACCACAACAAGATGGTGAGCAACCCCTGGGAAGGGCTGATATCCACAAAAAGAAAAAAAGACAAAAACAACAAACCCTGGGAAGGGCTGAGATCCACGCGAACCACAACAAGATGGTGAGCAACCCCTGGGAAGGGCTGATATCCACAAAAAAAAAGAAGACAAAAACAACAAACCCTGGGAAGGGCTGAGATCCAAGCGAACCACAACAAGATGGTGAGCACCCCTGGGAAGGGCTGATATCCACAAAAAGAAAAAAAGACAAAAAATAACAAACCCTGGGAAGGGCTGAGATCCAAGATAACCAACCGGCGACGATAACCAGGGATTACGAGATGGGTGACCGGTGACGATACCCGGCCCCGACAAGACGATCGACCGGCGATGATAACCAGCGATCACGAGACGGATGTCCGGCGACGAAAACCGGCTCCGACAAGATAACCAGCCGGCGACGATAACCGGGGGTTACGAGATGGGTGACCGGCGACGATACCCGGCCCCGAAAAAAGACAAAAAAACAACAAACCCTGGGAAGGGCTGAGATCCAAGCGAAGCACAACAAGATGGTAAGCAACCTTGGGAAGGGCTGATATCCACAAAAAGAAAAAAAAAGACAAAAACAACAAACCCTGGGAAGGGCTGAGATCCACGCGAACCACAACAAGATGGTGAGCAACCCTGGGAAGGGCTGATATCCACAAAAAGAAAAAAAGACAAAAACAACAAACCCTGGGAAGGGCTGAGATCCACGCGAACCACAACAAGATGGTGAGCAACCCTGGGAAGGGCTGATATCCACAAAAAGAAAAAAAGACAAAAAACAACAAACCCTGGGAAGGGCTGAGATCCACGCGAACCACAACAAGATGGTGAGCAACCCTGGGAAGGGCTGATATCCACAAAAAGAAAAAAAGACAAAAAACAATAAACCCTGGGAAGGGCTGAGATCCACGCGAACCACAACAAGATGGCGAGCAACCCTGGGAAGGGCTGATATCCACAAAAAGAAAAAAAGACAAAAACAACAAACCCTGGGAAGGGCTGAGATCCAAGATAACCAACCGGCGACGATAACCGGGGGTTACGAGATGGGTGACCGGCGACGATACCCGGCCCCGACAAGACGATCGACCGGCGACGATAACCGGCGATTACGAGATGGGTGACCGGCGACGAAACCCGGCCCCGACAAGACAACCAACCGGCGACGATACCCGGGGGTTACGAGATGGGTGACCGGCGACGAAACCCGGCCCCGACAAGACGATCGACCGGCGACGATAACCGGCGATTACGAGATGGGTGACCGGCGACGAAACCCGGCCCCGATAAGACAACCAACCGGCGACGATACCCGGGGGTTACGAGATGGGTGACCGGCGACGAAACCCGGCCCCGACAAGACGATCGACCGGCGACGATAACCGGCGATTACGAGATGGGTGACCGGCGACGAAACCCGGCCCCGACGAGACGATAGATTGGAAGATTGAACCCGACGACTAACAAATACGGTCAGGGGGTTGATGCATTGACACTCTTACGAATGTTTTGGATACATTACATCTTGTATTGCATCATAAGCTACATATGTTGCATCATATATGTACTGTCATTCTTAGGCACTGTCATTCATGCATCGTCTGTCTACTTCTTTATCATGTTCATTTCATTTAAACATTTCATAAACATGATAAAGAGGGGCAGCTGTAGACACCCAAATTTTGCGTTTCCTATACTAACCCTGACAGGAGGACAAAATCGTCAATGAACCCAGCATGCGAGGACGAAGGGTGGACATAAGTGCGAACAGTCAAAGAACCACCGCGACGATTTACAACCAAAACCGACGTGACAACAGGGCTGTCCGAATTGGGCATTCCCGGAGGACGTGGCACGCCTCCCAGTGATTTTCGGACTGTGAAATATGAGCCTGTCGGCGAAAACCGACGTTGTGACATGAAAATCGAGGCGTAGCACGAAAAACGAGAAAATTAGCCCACCCAGCCGCGGATCAATCTGCGGCCAAAAGATTAAAATAATGGTAGTGCGCGAGACGGCTGAGTGCGATGGGCGGTGGGCCAGCCAGCCGCAGATCAATCTGCGACTGCCCTAGGCCAGCCTATTTCAGCTCAGTTTCTTCATTTCATCCAGGAGGTTGGCAGCAGCGGAAGAAGAGGGAAAAATAGCAACAGCAACAGCGAATTAGGGAGAGAAAAGAGAGAAAATAGTGAGGAATTATATCTCTTTTGTGAGATTGTATCACATATATTCTCTACCCTAATTAATATACGAGTTTATACGCATCGTGGTGTCATTTGCAAGGTGAAAAAGAATTCTTTTTATAGCAGTTTTGTTATATCATTTTGTTAAATTTTTATCATTTTGGATTATACTAAATGTAGTTTTCTTGTATACTATTGAGAATACATGGATTAGGGATTATTAGTGAGGGTTCTAATGGAACAAAATTCTTCCTAATGACCCGATGATATCCATTTGGTGAATTTTAGCTTGTTAATTTTTGTAATATCCATTTTAGGGGTGTGTAAGAATTGTGTATGTGAGCCTAGGAGCGCGACCCCGTGGTCCAAATCCGATGATGGAAAATTTTGGTGTATGTAATAGGATCGATTATCCTTGATTGTAAGATGTAATTGTCGGGCCTTAAAACGACGCCAAGGCGAAAATCGGGTTTAAGGCCCCGTAATAGTGAAATATGTGATTGTTGGCGTTCGGGGTATTTTGATGGCTTACATGCCCGTGAATATCCCCCTACGCGTTTTGATGTTTAATTTGATTTGTAACAGCAAACAAAAGATTTCAAAGCCAAAACAATAAAGATTGTTCTAAAATCAATCAAAGTAGGATATTAGCATCACGAGGATAAGAATTGGAAATGCTAATGAATGTCGATTCCTATTAAACGAGAAGGCCAAAGAAAATCATTTTCAAACATCACCAAAAATGGCTTTTATGAATGAACGAAATGTTTAATTAAACCTTTGTGCATAGGGTTAAGGATATCCTAGAAATTACCCATCATTTTATGAAAGCAATGTATAGATTTTGATTCCTATTTTGACAAAGGTTTAAAAGATTCTTGTTTTGCCAAAACGACACCTAATGAAAATCTCATAGTTTTTTGACAATTAAAATCAAATCTTTTCTCATAAAGCTTTCTCGTGTATGCCGAAAAGACATTCCGAAGCATTCTCAAATTAAAGCACGACTTTCCCTAAAAATCCAAATGATTCTTTCATGCAAACTCACCACAACATTCATATAGGCACACACACACACACGCGCGCATACACACACATTTCATGAATTAAAGGATAGGAGAGCATCAAGATTGCGGTAACCGTGTTTCACGGAAGTCGAGGGGTGCCTAACACCTTCCCCTCACTTAAGCAAGCCCCCGAACTCTGTGAATCTCGATTCGCAGACCAATTAATTCGGAGTCACATATGAGCCAACGATTTATAAAAAAAAAAAAATGAAAATTCGGATGAGTTGGTACATCCATTTCAAATATACCAACTGGCGACTCTGGTTAATTGGCTCATCATAAAAAACGATCTTTCAAAACCCCGTCGACATCAAAGCCGACCCTTTTCCAAAAATCATCTAATCAAAAGGCTAAAATCGGAAAAGGACAAACAATCGCATCAGAGGCGAGAAAACCGGCGTCGACATATATATATGCTTTCGAGAAGTTGTTTTTAACATAGCATGAGCATGTGCATTAATGCATAGATGAGTGATTATTGATTAATTACTAAACTAATGAAATTGTTTTTAATCAAAAGAGGAGTAATTAAACTGTTATCATCAATGTGCTTTGTATATATATTAGTTTTGATGTGTATGTATGTAATGATTTATATCATTATATATTTTATATTCCGTTTGTTAGGACGGGTGTAATTTATATTATGAGTAGTCGCATTATTGTCACTTTAAAGTTTTGCATAATAATTTTTTATAATAACAAATCATGAAAAAAAGGTATTTTTTTAATTAGTAATTTATATGGTTATTAATTTATTTCTGTTAATTTGTGTAATTACCTCGAACGAAAGGATTTAACGAGTTATATTTGGAATATAAATTGGGTATTACATTGCTTCCTCCATGTACGGATTCCGTACTCATTCAGCAATACTCCTCTGAAATTTGATTAGTTCGTTTTGTTCCTCATTTCGAATTTCGTTATTATTTCACATAATTATTTCTTGTGAAATTTAATTTGTTCGTTATGTTCCTTATTTCGAATTCTGTTATTATTTCACATAATTGCTTCTCGTGAAATTCTTTTATTTTGAAGTTGATACACATGACTCGTATTTGTACTCTTTGAGTTAGATTATCATGTCTAGTAGTTATTTTGATATTTGTAGAGCGGTACAGGTTGTTACCTTCTTTTGACATTATGATTTGATTCGGTTCAACATGTACATATAGAACCCTTTTGTTGGTATTATGTCGCATGTGTTGTGACATGGTATCTTTGTTAAAATATACCGCAGGGTATACTTGAGCTATAACCACCTGTGGGGGTACCACAGGCATGTCGTCTTGGCACAAGAGACATGACACTTCCGTGGCGGTGTGATCAATCCACGACGTCTCCATTTTGTGCTCCGGAGGAAGTGGGTAATTTGGTGTTTTGTTGTGGGAGGCGTATGGGTTAACCCTAGTTTCTGTTCTGTGGATTGATGATGTTGTGCCGAACACGCCTTCCGATTTTGCATGCATTTGGATTCGCGATCCAATGTGTGATTTGCCTATGTGGCATTATTTGACTTGTCTATGTGGCAAACTATATTTCTGAGCTCAGTATGAAATTATAACACTCGACCATTTGATTCAGCATATTAATTCATTGTGTTATTTTTATTCAGTTCAGTTCAATTAATCGAGTTAGTTATTTTAGTTCATTATTTCTGTACTCTTGTGTTTGTTTTGTTAATTCTGTTGATTCAGATATGTTCTATTCAGACTCTGGAGATTATATCTTCGTCGGTATTTAAGCTTGAGGCTTGTTCAGTATTTTGTCTCAATTGATTTCGTATCTCAATTGTACATATTTGTGTATTTATATCCGTACTGGGCATTTGACTCATGCTGTGTTTTTCTTCCGGAAGGTTTGCAGGGGTGATTCAGGGCTAGTGTGATGAGAGTTCCCTTTTATCCAAGTGATTTAGATATTTTGTTTAGGTTGTGATTCATTGGTTGAATTGGAGTGGTATCAAATATCTTAAATTATGGTTCGAGCTGATTTGACATTTATTATGGTTTGACTTCTGGAGATTATTAATTATTGGAGTTAAATTTTGAGGCATAGAGCTATTGATTTATTTGTTAGTTCTGGTGTGCTTTGCACGTGACCTCCCTTTTCCTATTTCGGGAAGGGGGTGTTATAGAGATGGTATCAGAGCTTAGGTTATGATTCTGTAGACAACCTATTTAGGTTTTATCTGTGAGTTATGGGTAAACCACTGGTAGACGTATGAGATTGTTTCGATTTAGTTCTTTGTTTGGTTGATTTTGATTTTGACCAAACGTCATTTTCTTTTAATTTGTAGTTGATTTGAGGGTGGTAAGATAATTTGCCAAGGTTATTATTCTTATATGTTGGAGCAATGATACTAGTTAAAAATTGTGATTTGGTCATTAAGGAGAATAAAGGTATATTTCAAGGGGAAAAAATGATCATATGATTATGATATGAGTATTTGTATCGACGAGTTTTGATATTGGAGAATTATTTATTGGAGTTATTTTTGGTAACAATTATTGTGATCTTGGA
This sequence comes from Aralia elata, assembly GCA_034770075.1. NCBI lineage: Eukaryota > Viridiplantae > Streptophyta > Magnoliopsida > Apiales > Araliaceae > Aralia > Aralia elata. The sequence goes on along the minus strand of CM068388.1, from coordinate 32,352,783 downwards.
ATTGAGGATTTGATTTAGGTTATGTTTTGAGTTTTGCTAAACTTGTGGATAATTTGAGGTACATGTATTGGTGAGATGATATGATATAGTAGAAGCTATTAAGTATAAAAGGATCTCTTGCGAATTTGAGTTGTTGATCTTCGAGGTAATTAGGTGAATCATTTGGGGATAATGACCTTTACGGTTATTTTTTTTTTGAATATTGGAGTTATGTTATGCGGAGATTTTTTGTGTGTGATAATATGAGGAGGTCTTTGAATTTGTTGTGAGGAGGTCTTTGAATTTGTTGGTTTAAGTTTGTTTTGTTTGATTTTCTGAACAACTATCATATCAGCTATTTTCGAGTATGCCTCTAAATTACTTTTCTTCTATTCGTTGCTTTCTTTTGATTTCGGGGACGGAATCCTTTTTAAGGGGGAGGTAATGTAATACCCGTGATATTTTTTATTATTATTATTTTAATTGGACTTTATAATATTATTGTCAATTTGTGTGGGGATTCTTGGGCATGTGATTAGAGACAAAGAGAGAGAAAATGGAAGGAGAGCATGTGGGGGAGACAAAAGAAAATGAAAAAGCTGGAAAGCAATTGATAAAGAAAGAAAAGAATAAAAGTGCTCCACCCACCCCATTTCCATTCCATCATTTTGTCTGCCGCAGAATGAAAAGAAGGGAGTATTGATAAAATACTAAATGAATTATTCCTCCTTCATATTCCTTCTCTCTATCTATATCAGTAAACCCATTTCTCTTCCTCTCTCCTTTCTCTCTCTCTCTTATCCTTTATACATACTGAAGACCAAAAGAAGCTTCTTCTATTTGATCAAAAAACAAGCAAGTGCAGCAAAGAAACGAAAAGAGTCTTCGGGGGTAAAGGAAGCTAAACCCAATTTGACAATCAGGTTAGTTTACAACTTACAAATTGTTGTTATGGGTATATTCAAAGTATTATTATTGTAGTAATATTAATCATATATGCTTAATAGATGTTATCACCATTAATTGATTTTACATAAATTTAATTGTTTGAGAGTTTCCATGCTAGTAGCTTCGGTAGTGTTTTTGGCAATACATATTAAACTAATGTAAAATCAATAGTAAATATTTTTATTAATTATGATTATCTTTTTGAAATTTATGGGACTGACACAAGTTCAATTCTTATGTATATATTGTGTATGTATTTAAGCTATTAATACCTATGATGGATTTTGGTTAACGATTTATTTTAATTTTGATATCTATCATGTATGTAATTAAACTACAAGTTGGGTTTTGGTTGCATATTATGTATGAAATATATTTATGCATTCTGTATGTTTATACATTCTATAAGGTGCATAAAGTGTGCAATGAATTGGGCAGCATATGGAATAATAGAGTGATGAGTACTAATTTAATAATTTTAGTAATGTACCTATAAGTTGGATTTTGAATGCATATTCTATAATCAATATTATATGCCTATATGTATGTAATGTGTATATATATTCTGTCAAGCAGGTTGGTAAAGAATTGATATGGTAATTTAAGTTACTTTACTTATGCATGAAATTTACCAAATCACGACTTTTGCAATTTCGTTTTGAATAAAGCATCAGTACGGTGAAAAATGATTTTATTAAATTTATGAAAGCTTGAATTCTAATAGTTAGTGGATTTTGGCAGCATGAGATTTTTTAAGTTACATGTATAATTGTATTTGTGAGATTTATGATATGATTCTGCTTAGTACACAAAACTAGAAGAATTGATGTTGGTAATGTATTATAATATTATTATTTCATAAAAGTTAAATTATTAATTTACTATGATATACTTGTATTAGTAGTAGTATTATGTATGAAATTAGTAAAGAAGTTCTGCAGATTGTGATGGAACATTTTTATTTGATTTTGTGATTATAATTTGCTTCATGATATATACAAATTTTAACAAAGGGTACTATTAATATATTTACTTAGTTCATACATAAAGGAATCATCAAAATCTCTCTCTCTCTCTCTCTATATATATATATATATATATATATATATATATATATATATGTGCTTTCGAGAAGTTGTTTTTAACATAGCATAGGCATGTGCATTAATGCATAGATGAGTGATTATTGATTAATTACTCACCCAATGAAATTATTTTTAATCAAAAGAGGAGTAATTAAATTGTTATCATCAATGTGCTTTGAGTATAAATATATATGTGTGTGTGTGTATATATATATATATATATATATATATATATTAGTTTTGATGTGTATGTATTTAATGATTTATATCATTATATATTTTATATTTCGTTTGTTAGGACGGGTGTAATTTATATTATAAGTAGTCACATTATTGTCCCTTTAAAGTTTTGCATAATAATAATTTTTTATAATAACAAGTCATGGGAAAAAGGAATTTTTTTAATTAGTAATTTATATGGTTATTAATTTATTTCTGTTAATTTGTGTAATTAGCTCGGACGAAAGGATTTAACGAGTTATATTTGGAATATAAATTTGGGTATTACATTGCTTACTCCAGGTACGGATTCCGTACTCATTCAGCAATACTCCTCTGAAATTTGATTAGTTCGTTTTGTTCCTCATTTCGAATTTCGTTATTATTTCACATAATTATTTCTTGTGAAATTTAATTTGTTCGTTATGTTCCTTATTTCGAATTCTGTTATTATTTCACTTAATTGCTTCTCGTGAAATTCTTTTATTTTGAAGTTGATACACATGACTCGTATTTGTACTCTTTGAGTTAGATTATCATGTCTAGTAGTTATTTTGATATTTGTAGAGCGGTACAAGTTGTTACCTTCTTTTGACATTATGATTTGATTTGGTTCAACATATACATATAGAACCCTTTTGTTGGTATTATGTCGCAGGTGTTGTGACATGGTATCTTTGTTAAAATATACCGTAGGGTATACTTGAGCTATAACCACCTGTGGGGGTACCACAGGTATGTCGTCTTGGCACAAGAGACATGACACTTTCGTGGCGGTGTGATCAGTCCACTGCGTCTCCATTTTGTGCTCCAGAGGAAGTGGGCAATTTGGTGTTTTGTTGCAGGAGGCGTATGGGTTAACCCTAGTTTCTGTTCTGCAGATTGGTGATGTTGTGCCGAACACGCCTTCCGATTTTGCATGCATTTGGATTCGCGATCCACTGTGTGATTTGCCTATGTGACATTATTTGACTTGTCTATGTGACAAACTATATTTCTGAGCTCAGTATGAAATTATAACACTTGACCATTTGATTCAGCATATTAATTCATTGTGTTATTTTTATTCAGTTTAGTTCAATTAATCGAGTTAGTTATTTTAGTTCATTATTTCTGTACTCTTGTGTTTGTTTTGTTAATTCTGTTGATTCAGATATGTTCTATTCAGACTCTGGAGATTATATCTTCGTCGGTATTTAAGCTTGAGACTTGTTTAGTATTTCGTCTCAATTGATTTCGTATCTCAATTGTACATATTTGTGTATTTATATCTGTACTGGGCATTTGGCTCTTGCTATGTTTTTCTTCCGGCAGGTTTGCAGGGGTAATTCAGGGCTAGTGTGATGAGAGTTCCCTTTTATCCAAGTGATTTAGATATTCTGTTTAGGTTGTGATTCATTAGTTGAATTGGAGTGGTATCAAATATCTTAAATTATGGTTCGAGCTGATTTGACATTTATTATGGTTTGACTTCTAGAGATTATTAATTATTGGAGTTAAATTTTGAGGCATAGAGCTATTGATTTATTTGTTAGTTCTGGTGTGCTTTGCATGTGACCTCCCTGTTACAATTTAGCATGACAGTTCAAGGCACAGTGGCATCCAAGGAGGTGGTGTCAGGTATTATTCCGATCAATAATATAAATGTATATGTATTATTTGATTCGGGAGCTACCTGTTTATTTGTGTTCGATGATTTTGCTAAAAGATTTAAACTTACCTCGTGAAAAGTTAGAAAACCCAATAAATATAGAAGTAGCAAATAAAGAAGTGATCCCTGTAGAATTTATCCATAGAAACTGTTGTGTGGAAATAAGGGGACATATGTTAAGCGTGAATTTAATTCCGATACGCTTAGGAGAATTTGATGTAATCCTAGGAATGGATTGGATGTTTAACCATGAGGCAGTTATTAACTGTTAGAAAAAGAGCATACGCCTTAAGACACCCAATAAGTTTAAGGTTGTATTTTATGGTAGCAAGTCGCCAAGACAAATGAGTTTTCTGACGATGATGCAGGCCAGAAAGATGTTGAAGAAAGGATGTGAAGGTTATTTGGCTCATGTAGTGGATACACGGATGGTGAATTCTGACATGAGGCAGATAACTATAGTGAATGAGTTCGTAGATGTCTTTCCAGAGGAATTTCCAGGACTTCCACCAGACCGAGAGATAAAGTTTGTAATTGATCTAGTACCAGGGACAACATCAATATCGAAAGCACCACATAGGATGGCTTCGGTAGAAATGAAAGAGTTAATGGTTCAACTGCAGAATTTATTGGACAAGAAGTACATTCAACCTAGTGTTTCTCCATGGGGAGCACCAGTGTTGTTTATAAAGAAGAAGGACGAATCGATGAGATTGTGTATGGATTATAGGGAATTGAACAAAGTGACAATTAATAACAAGTATCCGTTACCGAGAATAGACGATCTGTTTGATCAACTTAAAGGAGCGAGATGTTTTTTGAAGATTGATTTGAGGACTGGTTATCATCAGTTGAAGGTGAGGCCAGAGGACGTACCAAAGACAACATTTAGAACTCGTTACGACCATTATGAATTTCTAGTGATGTCGTTTGGACTGACGAATGCGCCAGCTGCTTTTATAGACTTGATGAACAGAGTATTTAAGAAATACTTGGATAAGTTTGTAGTTGTGTTCATTGACGACATCTTGGTGTATTCGAAAACTGAAGAGGAGCATGCCGAACATTTAAGGATAGTACTGGAGACATTGAGAAAGGAGAAATTATATGCAAAATTTTCGAAGTGTGAATTCTGGTTGAAAAGGGTTCAGTTTTTGGGACATGTTATCGATGATGAGGGAATTTCTGTTGACCCAGCCAAGGTAGAAGCGGTGAAAAATTGGGGACAACCAAAAACACCGATAGAGGTCAAAAGTTTCTTAGGGTTGGCAGGATATTATCGGAGGTTTATTCAAGATTTCTCGAAGATAGCGACGCTGTTGACTAATTTGACAAGGAAGACGGTTAAGTATGTATAGACTGAGAAATGTGAGTAGAGTTTTCAAGAGTTGAAGAAGAGATTGAGTGAAACACATGTGTTATCCTTACTAGATAGTACGCGAGGTTTTACAGTGTATAGTGATGCGTCACACAAGGGACTGGGTTGCGTGTTAATGCAGAATGGTAAAGTCATTGTGTACGCATCACGCCAGTTGAAGGACTATGAAAAGGGATACCCTACCCATGACCTGAAATTGGCTGCGGTAGTGTTTGCCCTTAAGATTTGGAGACATTATCTCTATGGAAAAAAGTGTGAGATATACACATATCACAAAAGTCTGAAGTATATCTTTACACAAAAGGAGTTGAACATGAGGCAGATGAGGTGGTTAGAATTGATTAAGGATTACGATTGTGAGATTCTATATCATTCCAAAAAGGCCAACGTAGTGGCAGATGCTTTAAGCAGAAAGAGTAGAGAGAAGTTGTTTGCATTGACAAATCAGGAAGAGTTAGTAAAAGAAATGGAGAAAATGGAGTTGGAGGTGAAAAATCCGAAGAATTCGTATAAAGTAATAGAAATGGAAGCAAGTCCGACTTTATTGGACAAGGTCAAGGAGGCACAAGAAAATGATGAAGAATATGGTAACATCAAGAAACAGTTAGCTGAAGGTGAAGAGTTGAAGTATAAGATCGATAGCACCAGATTGCTGAGATTCGAAAATCGAGTTTGGGTACCTTCAGTACCGGAGTTAAGAGAGGAGATTTTGCAAAAGGCCCATAGTACGAGATACTCGATACACCTAGGAAGCACGAAGATGAATCAAGATCTACGTCAACATTTTTGGTGGCCGAACATGAAAAGAGAGGTTGCAGAATGTGTCAGCAGATGTTTAACTTGTCAGAGAGTCAAGGCAGAACATGTAACGACCCCAAAATTCATACAATCCAACCCTAGACATCGGTCGTTAACAATGCATCCTCATTCTGATTTTACAACATTATTCAATGTTAAACTTAATAAAATGCAGAATAATTTTAAACTTTTCAGTTTCCTTTCTTTGCTTTTCCTGAATCATAACCTTAAATAATTTACATATTCTAGAATTATATTTACTTAATGATTCGCTTCAATACCCTTTATACATCGGATAAAAATTAAATTACAAGTCAATACAAATTTTACAACTCAACATCTGTTATATTTAATACATCATCAAATACATTATCCAAAACCTTAATCATGGTTCAAAAATATAAATTTAAACTAAACATTTGATCTTCATGCATTATACCTGATTCATGCCATTCAGACAACACAAAACGTTACCTTGTATCCGTAACCTGCAAAAGTGGTTATTTGCAAGAATGAGCTCGGCAGCTCAGCAAAATCTAACAGTTTTCATGCATCACATAGCATATAAACAACATGCTCAGTTTATACAATCATAAACATTTTAATTCTAGCATACCTTACATGCTGCATCTCACATATCATATAATAAGATTGAGTTCCTTACTCAATCAGCATAGTCATATATTGACTTTCGCAATTCATGTTAAAACATAGGCAATTCAACACGCTCTTTACAGTATAGATTTCAATAAATCAAACATCAAGTTCATATAACAAATAGGAACTGAAAGACTTGCAAATCTTGCTTCGTGTAACATAACAAACTTGATCATAGATACATTCTATACTTAGTCACACATAAGTCATGTAATTGCATTTACATTCTAGCTTGCTTTTATTTTCGAAAACTCTTTGTTTTTATTTAGAAATTTCTTATTCACTCTTCGCTTGACATAGTCATTCTATACTTGGACATGCTAGACACCATACTTGACATGTATTCTTGCTTATAGGACTTAAACAAACATGCCCCAAAGCTTGGTTTAACAAATAAAACTTCTTGGCAACTCTGTAGCACGGCGCGGCCGCGCTGCATTTAAGCCTGGGAGTGGCGCGGCCGCGTTACTCCCTTTTTAGACCAAAACTGAGTTTTTATTTTTTTCAACTCTGTTCAATGCTTAACATACTAGGCTCTTTCAACAACTAAACACTTCACATTTGCACAGGACTATTAAGTGATTTAAACCAAGTTAGGCTCATTAAGCTTCATTTACAAAATCGTATAGTTTTCAATTGAAAACTTATGCTAAAACTTGCTAAGATAGTTCATTACATGCTTAGCTACCTTGATCATCATATGAGACATATATTAGAGCCTAGAAGACTCAACCATGCATGCTTAAAGGTTCAACTTTACAAAGAAAACGTCTTAAGATGACTGTAGACCAGCGCGGCCGCGCTGGTATTATGCCTTGGAAGTGGCGCGGCCGCGCCACTTCGAGTTCAGACAGACATGTTCTGATTCAGCAGAACTCAGATTTAGGCCATTTGGCTTAGTTTTCATAGCTTATAACCCAGATTTCATCTAGAAATCACTCCTTATACCTCCACACAACAACAACTAATCTCCTTGCTAAATTCTAACTAATCATCACAATCAATTTACAAATTATTCATATGCATTTACTAAGAAAAACTTAACAAATTAAATAGTTACCTCTTGATTGATAAATTCAATCGAATTCTTAATTCAATCCTTCTTAAAGCTTTAATCAGATGATGAAGAAAATTGGTTCTCCTTGATTCTCCAAGGCTCGTCTCCAATTCCTTCTTCTTCCTTCTTTGATTCTAAAGGTTTCGTCTTCTTCCATTTTTTACAGAGAACTCTCAATTTCCTCTCTTCCTCTCTAAACTCTAAGCCTTTTCAGACTTAACTGACAATATCACGTATATAATAACTGGCTAGCAGTTATACAAACCAAGGGTCTCAGCAGTTAGGAAAAATCAAAGGTCTAGGCCATGTTTAGCTAAAACCCAATTAATCTCCATTTTAATTTATTTTAATATACTTCCTATAATATGGTAAATATGTCGCTGTTAGGTTTGTATATAACGCAAGCATGCAATCAAATTACATAAATAGGGCGGAAGCGTGATAAAACGGATTTTGAAATTTTAATACAAACCATCACCATGATCAATCTATGTGCTCAATTAACGATATAAACGAAAGAGAAAGAGAATAAGAATTATACCCTCGTAGATCAAAGCTTCCTCGGGTACAAGTTCAACTCCTAGTCCTTCGTGTCCTCCTCGAATTCCACCGATGAGATTCCTTCTTTTGATCAAAGTTAGCCACCCAAGTGTTTGGCCTCTAGAGGTGATCCACCAAGGAAGAATAGGTATTCAAGAAGTTGGGTATTGGCAAAACCCTAGTTTCTATTACTATATAAATTACAAGTACTCTTCACAATCTAATGCAAGAGTGTGTAACCCTAATCTATGATAAGACTCCTCTTATTTATAGATGTAGGAATAACCCTTTCCTAAACTATTTAGGATTAGGGTTTTTATTATAATTAAACTCCTTTAATTAATTTTGCTCCTAATCCAATTAGGAATTCGTGAGAGAGTACTTTTATTAATTAATTCCCAATCCCTATTAGGAATTAAATAATAGTAATAGTAATAATAATAATAAGACTCCTCTTATTAATTTATATTTAATATTTCCAAAATATTAAATAATAAATATTAAGCTATTTAATTTATTCTATATCCATAGACTAAATTAAATACACTTAACTTATTATTACAATTATGCCATTTACTTCTTAAATAAATATTTTTTCTTTTGCGGTGTGACCCTTTAGGTTCTCCATATTAAACCGGTTGTGAATAAATCAATTAGAACAATTCTAATCTTATTTAAATAAATAAATTAAACTATTTAATTCATTTAAATAAATAATATTTATTCTACAATAAGGGTAAACCCCCTTAGCGATCAACGACTTTTCAGATAATATAGATTTCAACATTAATCACAAAAGAACCTTTCAGTGAATAGTTACCGTACAATTCAATCCTTCCACCATACAATGTCCCAATTAAATATAAGACATGAATTTACTGTCAAGTCTTATTTTATTTAATTATATTTATTTCGATTCCCAAATGCACAACTCTAAATAATGTAAATTAGAAACTCCTTTCTAATTTCATTCTGCCTTGGCCAAGGACTACTGAGTTGTCATTTATCGAATCACATAGGACATTCACATCTTTTACTAGACGTGGTAGATTCTTTGTTGATCATTCACCTATCTCCATGTACAACTTATTATACCCAATCATACCCTTTGATATACCCTAAAGGTCTTAAGGGACATGTCAAAACATAACTCATCATACACAAGATACTATGATGATCTCAAGTCCAAGGATCACTTGTACTACTATCACTAGAGGAATTCCTATTGACAGACGAGTAAAACTCCATTAGGTATTCCTTAGCGAGTCACGTTCAGTGAACTTATTCTCCAATAAGCACCTACATACTTGCTTTAGTGTCTCCACACAAATGATTATGAGATCAATCATCCTCTTCTTAAGAGCAAGCAACGTATGTACTAATCTATTCGGATTCACTAATCCCCTTTTTTTAGTAATCCAACGATTAGGAACGATTTTAGTTTGTGAGCTATCTAGAATTTAGATCTCATTAGCATGATCACCATCATGATTCTAAAAGCATTGCTCAAAACTATGGGTTTATCACATTTAATATAACAGCACTATGTAGATAATATAAAATGCCTTTTAAGAAAATCAATTCTTTTATTAATAAATGAATAAGATTACAAAGTATATGCTACATCATATCAAATATGATTGGCTTGTGTGAATACTACTTTCAATCTCCCACTTGCACTAAAGCCAATCGCCATGGTATCTAATACCCATCTTCTCTAAATGACGATCAAACTGCTGTTGTGTTAAAGCTTTAGTAAATGGATCTGCAATGTTGTCTTGAGAGTCCACACGCTCCAGGGTGACATCTCCTCTTTCAATGATCTCTCTAATCAAATGAAACCGCTGCAACACGTGTTTGGATTTCTGATGAGACCTGAGTTCCTTAGCCTGCGCAACAGCTCCGTTGTTGTCACAGAATAAAGGTACGACTCCTCTAATGCTAGGAACCACTTGAAGTTCAGTTATGAACTTTTTCATCCAAACAGTTTCCTTTGCAGCTTCACTTGCAGCTATGTACTCTGCCTCTGTCACTGAATCAACAACTGTTTGCTACTTGGAACTCTTCTAACTCACCGCTCCACCGTTTAAGGTAAACACATACCCTGAAACGGATTTACTGTCATCTTGGTCCGTTTGAAAAACTTGAGTCTGTATAGCCCTCTAGTTTCAATTCAGACCCATCGTAGACAAGAAATACATCCTTAGTTCTTCTCAAGTACTTTAGGATGTTTTTCACTGCCTTCTAGTGCTCTTCTCTTGGATTCGACTGATATTTTCTTGTTACACTAAGTGCATGAGTGACATCTGGTCTAGTACATATCATACCGTACATGATAGATCCTATTACTGAAGCATAAGGAATCTTACTCATATGGTCTCTCTCCTCATGTGTCTTTGGGGCATGTTTCCTAGAGACATGTATTCCATGGCTCATCGGCATGAGACCTCTCTTGAAATCTTCCATGCTAAACTTCTTTAGTATCGAGTCAATGTACTTTCCTTGGGTCAAGCTAAGCATCCTATTAGATCTATCTCTATAGATCTTTATCCCCAAAATATAGGATGCCTCACCCAAGTCCTTCATGGAGAAGTGTTTAGATAACCAAAGTTTGATCGACTGTAGCATAGGAGCATCATTCCCTATCAGTAATATATCATCAACATATAATACAAGGAATGAAACAGCGCTCCCACTAACCTTCTTGTACACACAAGGTTCATCCTCATTTTTGATAAAATCAAACCTTTTGATTATCTCATCAAAACGGATGTTCCATCTTCGAGAAGCTTGCTTCAATCCATAAATGGATCGTTGTAGCTTACAGACTTGGTTTGTTCCAACTGTTGAAACAAAACCCTCTGGCTGTATCATATATACATTTTCCTCAAGCTCTACATTGAGGAAGGCCGTTTTTACGTCCATTTGCCAGATCTCGTAGTTATAATAAGCTGCAATTGCAAGCAAAATCCGAATGGACTTGAGCATTGCTACTGGTGAGAAGGTTTCATCATAGTCAACTCCTTGTCTTTGTTTGAAACCTTTTGCAACCAGTCGGGCCTTATAGGTCTCTACCTTTCCATCTGCTCTAGTCTTTCTCTTAAAGACCCATTTACACCGAATAGGCTTAATGCCCTCAGGTGATGAAACCAAAGTCCATACTTGGTTTTCATACATGGAGTCCATCTCGGATTTCATGGCTTCTAGCCATTTCTCTGAGTCTTCACTACTCATAGCCTCTTCGTAAGTCAATAAATCATCATCCTCTATGATGAATCTATACCTATCAGGTATCTTCGGTACTCTTCCAGATTTACGAATAGGTAGTGGTACAGTAGGTTCTTCTACTTGGTCACGTACTTGACTTTAATCCGTAGTATTTTGTGGTTCTTGATCTTCTTCAAGATATATCTTACTCCCACTGACCCCTTCAAGGATAAACTCTTTTTCTAAGAAGGCAACGTGTTTCGCAACAAACACCTTTTGATCAGTAGGATGATAGAAATAATACCCTGATGTTTCTTTAGGGTATCCCACGAATCTACATTTGTCGGATCTAGTCTTTAGCTTATCATGCTTAAACCTTTTGACATAAGCTGGACAACCCCAAGTCTTAACATGCTTAAGATTTGGTTTCCTCCCTGTCCATATCTCATATGGAGTCTTTGGGACGGATTTGGTAGGTACCTTGTTAAGTAGGTATGCAGCCGATTCTAGGGCATAACCCCAGAAGGATACTGGAAGGTTGGTAAAACTCATCATGGAACGAACCATGTCCAAAAATGTTCAATTTCTCCTTTCAGATACACCATTCAACTGTGGCGTCCCTGGTGGAGTCCATTGTGAGATTATACCATTTTCTTTGAGACAATTGAGAAACTCATTGGTCAAGTATTCCCCACCTCGATTCGATCGAAGAATTTTAATACTTTTACCAATTTGTTTCTCTACTTCACTTCTGAATTCTTTGAACTTTTCAAACGATTCAGATTTGTATTTCATTAAATACACATATCCAAATCTAGAATGATCATCACTAAAGTAATAAAATAAGAATACCCTCCTCGTGCATTCGTTGTATAGGTCCACATACGTCTGTGTGTACCAACGCTAACAACTCTGTAACTCTTTCTCCTTTTCCACTAAAAGGCGATTTAGTCATCTTACCCATGAGACAAGATTCACAAGTTGGATATGATTCGTAATCAGATAGCTCTAAAAGTCCATCTTTATGCAACTTGGATAATCTTGTTTCATTGATATGACCGAGTCTACAGTGCCACATAAAGGTATAATTTACATCATCTCTTTTTCTTTTCTTAGTTTGTTCAATTTGAAGTATATTTTCATGCAAGTCAAGTATGTAAAGTCCATTCAGTAGGTTTCCAATACCATATAAAACATTTTTATTATAAATAGAACAACTGTTGTTCTTTATTATAATATCAAAACCATTCATATCCAATACAGAAATTGAAATAATGTTTCTAATGAGTGTCGGAACATAATAACAATTATTTAAACTAATGAACTTGCCCGAAGGCAGTGCTAAACAATAAGTCCCTACAGCTAATGCAGCAACCTTTGCTCCATTTCCCACTCGTAGGACGACTTCATCCTTGTTCAGCTTTCTACTTCTGCTTAGTCCCTGCATATTATTACATAGTGAGAACTACAACCGGTATCCAATACCCAAGTAGAATTTTGACTTTCCGAAAAATTAATTTCAATCATGAACAAACCTAGATCGGAAGTCGAAGCTTCTCCAAGCTACTTTTGGTCCGCAAGATACTCCTTGCAGTTCCTCTTCCAGTGTCCCGGCTTATTACAATGGTAATAAATTCCTTTGCTATCTGGATCAGGTTTCTTTTTATCCTTTCTCTTCGTCTTGCCCTTAGCCTTCTTGTTTTTCTTCTTTTCAGAAGATACCTTGGGCCTCTTCCTTTTCTTGGAAGAGTCATCCACTAGTAAGACTTGGTTCTTGTTGGATGAGAAGTGACCTTCAGCAGTTTTCAGCATGTTAAGTAACTCAGGCAAGCTGACGTCCAACTTATTCATGTGAAAATTCACAACAAATTGTGAGAAGGTGTCCGGGAGTGACTACAAGATCAAATCTTAACTTAAATCCCCATCCATCACGAACCCAAGCTGTCCAAGTTGTTCAATCAGATTGATCATCTTAAGGACATGAGTCTCAATAGCAGTGCCCTCAGTCATACGAGATCGGAAGAGCTCCTTAGATATCTGATATCTAGCAGTCCTACTTTGCTCACCATACAACTCTTTGAGGTGCAGCAATATAGTAGGAGCATCCATAGTTTCATGCTGACGCTGAAGCTCGTTACTCATGGATGCGAGCATGATGCATTGAGCCAAAATTGCATCATCTTGCCACTTTCTGAAAGTAGCAATCTCTTCCTCAGAGGCTGTTTCTACAACATTTGCAGGGACTGGCGAATTTAGGACATAATAAATCTTTTCAGCAGTGAGAACAATTCTCAGATTCCTTAACCAGTCCGTGTAATTCGGTCCGGTCAGTTTGTTAGCATCAAGTATGCTACGCAGTGATAGTGAGTTTGACATTTTTAAATTCTGCATGTGAAAATAGACAACATTTTAGCATTCATTCATTTAATTAATTACCAAAATAAATTAGATCTTTATTTTAAATTGGTATCTCTCACTTTTTCATCAAACTATATTACCCTCAATATATAGTTCGACAATTCTAATTAAAGATTTGCTAATGAGACTAAGGATCTCATTTCAAATGTATATAGCCTTGTGTGACACAACAAACTATATATAAATAAATAGGTAGATAACTATTGTCAATTACATCACTATGTAACTCCTTGTATTTTGCCTCTTAGATTATTTTGATCAAGTGTGACACATCCGAATCAAAATTATCCAAGTTAAGTCCAACCTAGCACTTCCATATATTCGAAAGAAAAACACTGTCCTTGTGTGACACAACAAAACAACATCGTTCAGTCTATTTATAAGCATCAAATGTGATAAAGCAACATCTTAAATATTTAATACTTGCCTTGTGTGACACAACAAACTCATATTAAATATTTAATACTCTATCGCTTTACCATGCTAGAAGGCGACGTTCGATATTCCAAATATCTTTGAACGCTTAGGACTTAATATAATTACTTTGAGGGGTTTATTATTATTAGTCTCATCTTGTTTAGCGCGCATGCACATATATATATAAAATACGTGTCATATTATTTTACATGCGAAGCATGTTGGATAATATATAATATATATAGTAAGCATGCACATATAGAATACTATATTCTACCTAGATTGATTATGGACTTTTATTCTAGTTTGGTTCACTAGAGCCACCAAGTGAACCAAAAGGTCAAACCTAGGGTGCAAGAATAAAATTTAAATATAACTATTACATTTAAACCCGGGCTCCAATACATACGGGTCTTCAAGCGCTCCTTGCTCCTTTGTCTCCAATTCTTCAAAATTAATTCTAACTAGTCCTATTACATAAACTATTTACAATAAATAGAAACCTTGATCAGCAGTCAAGGGGAAGTACATAGGAAGGAGATATAATGTCCATTAAGAAAAATTAGAGAAGACGAGGTACGCAGACCCCATTTATAAAAACCCATACATTAAAGCATCCTCTAAAATAATTTCAATCACACATTAGTCAATAGTCCATAATCAATCCCTATTTATTATCATACATATCTCTATATGTATCAATAAATAACATTCATCTCATGAATAATAAAACCATTCCATATATGCATTGATATCAATTAATGGGCAAAAGTTTTGCTAATATGTAGTTTTGAAACAAAATAAACTCTTTTATTTTAATCAAAAATCAAATCCAAATTAAACTCCTTTAATTTTAGCAATCTGAAATCCTATTCCAGATAAAATAAACATCTTTATTTTAAACTTATATCAATTAAATAAACCATTTATTTTAATTGAAGAAAAAAAATTATTTTTCGGATTCTGCTGTCCGGCGCAGCTGCGCTGAACCCCAGAAACGACTTTCTGGGTTTGGGCGCAGCTGCGCTCCAGAATGAATTGGAAACGGCGCAGCTGCGCCGCGTCGCAGATTCAAAAAAAATAATTTCTGCCCAAAAAATTTCGATCCAATCGCATATCATACACACATGGAATCATCAAAATCGATAATTAGCACAAGATTAGACTCTGATACCACTGTTAGGTTTGTATATAACACAAGCATGTAATCAAATTACATAAATAGGGCGGAAGCGTGATAAAACGAATTTTAAAATTTTAATACAAACCATCACCATGATCAATCTATGTGCTCAATTAACGATATAAACGAAAGAGAAAGAGAATAAGAATTATACCCTCGTAGATCAAAGCTTCATCGGGTATAAGTTCAACTCCTAGTCCTTCGTGTCCTCCTCGAATTCCACCGATGAGATTCCTTCCTTTGATCAACGTTAGCCACCCAAAGTGTTTGGCCTCTAGAGGTGATCCGCCAAGAAAGAATAGGTATTCAAGAAGTTGGGTATTGGCAAAACCCTAGTTTCTATCACTATATAAATTACAAGTACTCTCCACAATCTAATGCAAGAGTGTGTAACCCTAATCTATGATAAGACTCCTCTTATTTATAGATGTAGGAATAACCCTTTCCTAAACTATTTAGGATTAGGGTTTTTATTATAATTAAACTCTTTTAATTAATTTTGCTCCTAATCCAAATAGGAATTCGTGAGAGAGTACTTCTATTAATTAATTCCCAATCCGTATTAGGAATTAAATAATAGTAATAGTAATAATAATAATAATAAGACTCCTCTTATTAATTTATATTTAATATTTCCAAAATATTAAATAATAAATATTAAGCTATTTAATTTATTCTATATCCATAGACTAAATTAAATACACTTAACTTATTATTACAATTATGCCATTTACTTCTTAAATAAATATTTTTTCTTTTGCGGTGTGACCCTTTAGGTTCTCCATATTAAACCGGTTGTGAATAAATCAATTAGAACAATTCTAATCTTATTTAAATAAATAAATTAAACTATTTAATTCATTTAAATAAATAATATTTATTCTACAATAAGGGTAAACCCCCTTAGCGATCAACGACTTTCTAGATAATATAGATTTCAACATTAATCACAAAAGAACCTTTCAGTGAATAGTTACCGTACAATTCAATCCTTCTACCATACAATGTCCCAATTAAATATAAGACATGAATTTACTGTCAAGTCTTATTTTATTTAATTATATGTATTTCGATTCTCAAATGCAAAACTCTAAATAATGCAAATTAGAAACTCTTTTCTAATTTCATTCTGCCTTAACCAAGGACTACTGAGTTGTCATTTATCGAATCACATAGGGCATTCACATCTTTTACTAGACGTGGTAGATTCTTTGTTGATCATTCACCTATCTCCATGTACAACTTATTATATCCAATCATACCCTTTGATATACCCTAAAGGTCTTAAGGGACATGTCAAAGCATAACTCATCATACACAAGATACTATGATGATCTCAAGTCCAAGGATCACTTGTACTACTATCACTAGAGGAATTCCTATTGACAGGCGAGTAAAACTCCATTAGGCATTCCTTAACGAGCTACGTTCAGTGAACTTATTCTCCAATAAGCACCTACATACTTGCTTTACTGTCTCCACATAAATGATTATGAGATCAATCATCCTCTTCTTAAGAGCAAGCAACGTATGTACTAATCTATCCGGATTCACTAATCCCCTTTTTTTAGTAATCCAATGATTAGGAACGATTTTAGTTTGTGAGCTATCTAGAATTTTGATCTCATTAGCATGATCACCATCATGATTCTAAAAGCATTGCTCAAAACTATGGGTTTATCACATTTAATATAACAGCACTATGTAGATAATATAAAATGCCTTATAAGAAAATCAATTCTTTTATTAATAAATGAATAAAATTACAAAGTATATGCTACATCATATCAAATATGATTGGCTTGTGTGCATACTACTTTCAATCTCAATTAATGTAACCAAATTTATTTTATTAATAAACTCAATTACACCTTACTAATAAAATTATAATTCAATTTACCGAAACTATAATTTTATTAAATAAATCATTTTATTCAATAAACCATTAATCCTCTAATTTAAATATTCAATTAAATTATAATATTCTAATCACATTAGCGTACTAAAATACGCACCAACACTTCACACACAAATATATTCACATCAATTCACTATTTTAATTAGATAAATCACTCATATTATTATGAAATTTAATTCACAATAATTTTCATTGTCCACAAGACATAATAATCAAATTATATTATTTCATAATATAATTTTTAACTCACTAATATTCAGTAAATATCTTTTTCGTAACAATTTCCTTCACTTCATTCAATGGTTTAATTAACTATTAAACCTCTTTTCCCAAATACATGAATCTATAATTCTTTTCACATCAAATCACATATTTCACAATATATATATCACATATATACACATACTCAAACTCAAAATGTCACATAATAAGAATTTTATTTGCTAAATTCTTATTTAATAATTCCTGAAAATTCGGGTTGTCACATCCTTCCCTCCTTATAAGGATTCCGTCCTCGGAATCAACGAAACCTCCCTTACTCGGTTTTCGCTAAATCTCTTTCACAATTATCGTTGAATAACTTAATGCATCACCTTAGTGTAGGTTTTATTTCATCACCTTCACTTAAACTTGAAACACTTCGAGTATTATATATTCTTTAACCCTTTAACGCATTCATTTCCTTTCTCTAAGGATCATTGCATAACATACTCGTCGTAATCATAAAATATCCTGATTTAACATCGTATAAATATTCGGGATATCACATTCATCCCTTCTTCTAAGAATTTCGTTCTCGAAATTTTGATTCGTTAATATTTGTTCTTTCCATTTATCGAAATGGACTCTACGTTAATCCCTACTTATTCATTGGGTTCTACAATCAAATTCTTTCTCTTAGGATCTTTCCACTTCCACCTTTCAAAAGAATAAGAATCTTCCACAATTGTTCAATAATTGGAAAGCAGTATGAATAATTCAGGAATTTAAAAGATTCATTCAAAAACTTTCAATATCATGCTAAGGAGTCGTAAAGACTTGAACCTTGTCCTAGGTTAATAGATATTTCTACTGTAACCTTTAATAGTCAAAAGACTATGGACCATCTCTTCTCGTACTCCAGGTGATCAGCCCTTCATACTATGTATTATGCACATACATATTAACGCTATTGCGTAGCCCCCATTACAGGGTTGCTTCATCTCAGACTTAATACAAATTTCGCACCAGAACAAACTGGTTTGACACAAAATCTCAAAGAACTCTTGAACTTCATAAACACCTTTCAACAGTCGTCTAGCCGAATCAATTAGCATAGACCTTGAACAACAATTCAGACATTAGTCAAAACATTTTTAGCCAACTCAATTGGCATATTTTTTTTTATTTTTTTTATAACTTAATAGAAAAATAAGATTCTTTTATGACGTCATGATACCGTACCGTCTTAATAGTACATTGAGGATGCCGTCATTTTAGGACTTTGTCATACTACATCATACCATAGTGGGCTGACGATCTTTCGATCACATCCAACACTAGGTTCAATTGCATTGATGACTCCATCGTTCAAAATATATTTTGATAATTTCAAATCATTTTTGTCTAGCTGAAACAATTAACATAGACATACGAATAATAGCACCTTTTTAAAACTTATTGGTTCAAACATTGACCCAATATATTTTTGAGAACATAAAACTGCGAGTATCAGCACGATGTCAATAAATTTTGAAAATCTAGCATAGCTAGAAGATTTTGAATATCCATTTCTCCTCCATCAATTTTTTTTTCATTCTATCAATCTTGTATACTATCAATGCTCTCTATACCATAACTTTTCTATACCCAATATAGTTCATCGAACTTACCACACTTTGGAAGTTCAGGATCCTACCACAATCATATGGGTTTAGGAACTTATCCTAGTCAGACCAAAATCATCCATTCGCTGAGGGGTTCCATCATACGATTATGAGTCACGAACTTACTATATGTATGAGTTTTAAGAACCGTACCTAATCTTAATATTCTATAACTATCAAATATAAATATGAGAAAAGAATCACCTTCTCGTCATGCGTATAGTGATAGCGCGATACCAACATTGCAATGAATTATCAATATAGGAAGTTAAGCGGTTGTTACACCAAGCATAAATTCCTCGCCCATACAAAGAATTGTACAACTCAGCCACTAACATGAGTTCTCCATTGAAATCCCACCTAATTCCATCTTGCCCTTAACTTACTCTTTGCTTGATACGAAATACTCGTATTACATCGTTCATAACTCCTCGTGAGTTTACCTCGTACTATTTCATAGTACCATCTCTTTATAGCATCACGCTACAACTATTCAATCATTTAAGATCCTTTAACATTTTACAACTTTAGCAGATCACGTCGTGATCTCGTTTTATCATCAACTCTTCTTATAATTCTTTCTTATCTTATGATCGTCTCATCTTACAATCTTCTTTATTCTTCTCTTTAATCATGTTATGTAATGATTAATCAAGTCAGGTGTTCCCTGTTCCTTTAGCTCTTCAGGTTCTTCTTTGAACCTAAACATTTTATCATAATCTTGTCTCACATGAATTCTCCAAACTCTATTTGAGTTCATCCTTATCATTTATATCATTCTCATCTTATAGATATCGTCTATTTATTAACACCATCTTTATTACTGGAGTAAGGTAACTCCTAGTTCTCTTCTTTCATAACTCTTCAAGATTCTTCTTTGAATCTTCTTGTTTATATATCAATTCTTCCTTTAAGAATCTCTAACTTCATTTATATTATTCAATATTTTATTCGAGTTTACTACGCGTCATTCGCGTCTTCTTCTTGTAACATTTCTAGGTCTTAACTCATCTTATGCATCTACCTATATAAAAAGAATTACTTCTTAATCATACACATCCATAATTCTATACTTGATACACATCGAGTCCCTAACAGTGTTCAGTACAACACCTGAGTGGTTTCCCACAAACAACCAATAAACTAGTCCCCGTCTCGTCTACACTGTCTTGCACAGCGAGTTAGATCGGTCGCTAGTTCGTATCAACCTCCGCTCTTTGAAGGAATTGTTTAGCCCAGATACCATACATCAACCTTAAAGAGTACGATTATACCATAACTTATATTTAACTTCTTACTCTTTAAACTCTATCATCTTCACCTCTCTTCTCTAAGGTTATAGCCTAAGGTACTCGTACCTAAGGTTTCCAACCTATCAGCTCTGATACCAACTATAACGACCCCAAAATTCATACAATCCAACTCTAGACATCGGTCGTTAACAATACATCCTCATTCTGACTTTACAACATTATTCAATGTTAAACTTAATAAAATGCAGAATAATTTTAAACTTTTCAGTTTCCTTTCTTTGCTTTCCCTGAATCATAACCTTAAATCATTTACATATTCTAGAATCATATTTACTTAATGATTCGCTTCGTCAGAGTTATAATTAAAAAATAAACTTACTTCTAGATTCAATACCCCTTATACATCGGATAAAAATTAAATTACAAGTCAATACAAATTTTACAACTCAACATCTGTTACATTTAATACATCATCAAATACATTATCCAAAACCTTAATCATGGTTCAAAAATATAAATTTAAACTAAACATTTGATCTTCATGCATTATATCTGATTCATGCTATTCAGACAACACAAAACGTTACCTTGTATCCGTAACCTACAAAAGTGGTTATTTGCAAGAATGAGCTCGACAGCTCAGCAAAATCTAACAGTTTTCATGCATCACATAGCATATAAACAACATGCTCAGTTTATACAATCATAAACATTTTAATTCTAGCATACCTTACATGTTGCATCTCACATATCATATAATAAGATTGAGTTCCTTACTCAATCAGCATAGTCATATATTGACTTTCGCAATTCATGTTAAAACATAGGCAATTCAACACGCTCTTTACAGTATAGATTTCAATAAATCAAACATCAAGTTCATATAACAAATAGGAACTGAAAGACTTGAAAATCTTGCTTCGTGTAACATAGCAAACTTGATCATAGATACATTCTTTACTTAGTCACACATAAGTCATGTAATTGCATTTACATTCTAGCTTGCTTTTATTTTCGAAAACTCTTTGTTTTTATTTAGAAATTTCTTATTCACTCTTCGCTTGACACAGTCATTCTATACTTGGACATGCTAGACACCATACTTGACATGTATTCTTGCTTATAGGACTTAAACAAACATGCCCCAAAGCTTGGTTTAACAAATAAAACTTCTTGGCAACTCTGCAGCATGGCGCGACCTCGCTGCATTTAAGCCTGGGAGTGGCGCGGCCGCGCTACTCCCTTTTTAGTCCAAAACTGAGTTTTTATTTTTTTCAACTCTGTTCAATGCTTAACATACTAGGCTCTTTCAACAACTAAACACTTCACATTTGCACAAGACTATTAAGTGATTTAAACCAAGTTAGGCTCATTAAGCTTTATTTACAAAATCATATAGTTTTCATTTGAAAACTTATGCTAAAACTTGCTAAGATAGTTCATTACATGCTTAGCTACCTTGATCATCATATGAGACATATATTAGAGCCTAGAAGACTCAACCATGCATACTTAAAGGTTCAGCTTTACAAAGAAAGCGTCTTAAGATAACTGCAGACCAGCGTGGCCGCACTGGTATTATGCCTTGGAAGTGGCGCGGCCGCGCCACTTCGAGTTCAGACAGACATGTTCTGATTCAGCAGAACTCAGATTTAGGCCATTTGGCTTAGTTTTCATAGCTTATAACCCAGATTTCATCTAGAAATCACTCCTTATACCTCCACACAACAACTAATCTCCTTGCTAAATTCTAAAAAATCATCACAATCAATTTACAAATTATTCATATGCATTTACCAAGAAAAACTTAACAAATTAAATAGTTACCTCTTGATTGATAAATTCAATCGAATTCTTAATTCAATCCTTCTTAAAGCTTTAATCAGATGATGAAGAAAATTGGTTGTCCTTGATTCTCCAAGGCTCGTCTCCAATTCCTTCTTCTTCCTTCTTTGATTCTAAAGGTTTTGTCTTCTTCCATTTTTTACAGAAAACTCTCAATTTCCTCTCTTCCTCTCTAAACTCTAAGCCTTCTCAGACTTAACTGACAATATCACGTATATAATAACTGGCTAGCAGTTATACAAACCAAGGGTCTCAGCAGTTAGGGAAAATCAAAGGTCTAGGCCATGTTTGGCTAAAACCCAATTAATCTCCATTTTAATTTATTTTAATATACTTCCTATAATATGGTAAATATGTCGCACCTCAATTAATGTAACCAAATTTATTTTATTAATAAACTCAATTACACCTTACTAATAAAATTATAATTCAATTTAGCCAAACTATAATTTTATTAAATAAATCATTTTATTCAATAAACTATTAATCCTCTAATTTAATTATTCAATTAAATTATAATATTCTAATCACATCAGCGTACTAAAATAAGCACCAACACTTCACACACAAATATATTCACATCAATTCACTATTTTAATTAGATAAATCACTCACATTATTATGAAATTTAATTCACAATAATTTTCATTGTCCACAAGACATAATAATCAAATTATATTATTTCATAATATAATTTTTAACTTACTAATATTCAGTAAATATTTTTTTCGTAACAATTTCCTTCACTTCATTCAATGGTTTAATTAACTATTAAACCTCTTTTCCCAAATACATGAATCTATAATTCTTTTCACATCAAATCACATATTTCACAATATATATATCACATATATACACATACTCAAACTCAAAATGTCACATAATAAGAATTTTATTTGCTAAATTCTTATTTAATAATTCCTGAAAATCCGGGTTGTCACATCCTTCCCTCCTTATAAGGATTCCGTCCTCGGAATCAACGAAACCTCCCTTACTCGGTTTTCACTAAATCTCTTTCACAATTATCGTTGAACAACTTAACACATCACCTTAGTGTAGGTTTTATTTCATCACCTTTACTTAAACTTGAAACACTTCGAGTATTATATATTATTTAACCCTTTAATGCATTCATTTCGTTTCTCTAAGGATCATTGCATAACATACTCGTCGTAATCATAAAATATCCTGATTTAACATCGTATAAATATTCGGGATATCACAGAACATCAACGACCGAGTGGACTATTGCAGCCACTAGAGATTCCTGAATGGAAATGGGAGCACATTACGATGGATTTTGTGGTGGGACTTCCAGCAACGCAGAAAGGTTACGACGCCATATGGGTGATTGTGGATCGTCTTACAAAGTTAGCGCACTTTTTGCCGATCAAGATTAGGTATAAGTTGGATTAACCAGCCAAATTATATATCAAGGAAATAATTTCAAGACTTGGAGTGTCGATATCAATTGTATCTGATAGGGATCCACGCTTCACATCAAAGTTTTGGAGGAGTCTTCAAGAAAGAATGGGGACACAGCTAAGGTTAAGTACCGCATATTATCCACAGACCGATGGGCAGAGTGAAAGAACAATTCAGACATTGGAAGACATGCTCAGAGCCTGTGTGATGGATTTCAAGGGAAGTTGGGAGGATCATCTTCCGTTAGTAGAGTTTGCGTATAATAATAGTTATCACGCGAGCATTGGTATGCCACCATACGAAGCGTTGTATGGAAGGAAATGTAGAATGCCCTCATGGGTGGATTTAGCCTTCTTTGAGCTTCTCTAATTGGTTTAGTTCCTTCTTCCAAAAGAATTAGATGCATACACATGGCTGGACTTATACCCTTGATATATGCAATTGTCCATCCAAAGACTGTTATGTGCTCCCTTAGGACTTTTAGCAATTTGTCTTCTTGAACTTTGGTCAGATTATTGGCTATGATCATTGGCAGTGTGTCATCTTTCCCTAGATATGCATACTTCAAGTGGTTTGGTAAAGGCTTTAATTCCAAGGTAGGCCTGCACAATAGAAGGTAATAGCTTCTTGTGAGTAGTAGGTAATTGAATGGAAAATACTGCATACTTATCTAAGATTTTTGGTAAAGAGTGTAGTGCAGCCACGGTCTCCTTCAATTCTTGCGTGTGCTCAATTCCTTCTTCTTTTTCCAATTCTAAGCCGTTTCTGATGTCAACCTCCAAGCTTTCCATATGTATTTGCTCAAAAGATTTCTGCATTAAGGAGTCATTTACATCAATAGCAAAAACATGATTAATATCACTAGGGTACCTCATAGCTTCATATATATTGAAGTGGATCTTTTCTCTATCAAACTTCATAGTCAATGTCCCATTGTGCACATCAATCATTGTTCTAGCTGTTTTCAAGAATGACCTCCCTAATAGAATATGAGCAGGATTTGGAGATGTATCATTATCCATATCCACTATGTAAAAATCTACAAGAAATATATGCTTATTCACCTATACCAACATATCTTCAATTACCCCTTTAGGGTAAGTGTTAGTACGATCAACCAATTGAATAATAACACTAGTATTCTTTAAAGGGCCTAGATTTAAAGAAGCATAAATAGATAATGACATAACATTCATTGAAACTCCTAAATCTAGCATAGCTTTTTCAAATCTGGTATTACCTATCTTATAGAGAATGGTAAATATGACTGGATCTTTACACTTAGGGGGGCATTTTTCTTTAGAGGACTGTTGATGCATTCTCTCTAACAGTCACTTTTTCATCATCCCTTAGTTTCCTCTTATTAGTGCATAATTCTTTCAAAAATTTTGCATATCTTGGCACTTGCTTGATTACGTCTAGTAAAGAAATGTTCACCTTTACCTTCCTAAAAGTTTCCAGAATCTCCTTCTCTTGCTCATCCTTTTTTGAAGTTTTGGGATTCCTGGGGAGAAAAGGTAAAGGATTAGTCTTAAGCTAAACAGGAGGGTTAGGTATTACCTTTGATGTTTCTGCCTCCTCCTTAGCCTTATCCTCATTAAATTTAGTGGTGGCTTTTGGTGCATCCAACTATTTTCCACTCCTCAATGTTATGACACTTGCATTCTCTGTCGGATTGACAACAGTTTGAGAAGGTAACTTCCTGAGCCTTGAGAGTCCAATCAACCAACTGTTGTAGCCAGCTGATGTGACGCCCCCAGATTCGGGTCTCCAAATACCGGATCCGGTCATCACGATCCAATACATCATTCACCTCCAACAACATACATTGACTAAAATGCGGAATATAACAAACATATGTTGTTCATTAGAAAGGTGTTACTAGTCCCAGAATACAATAAACTTAAATACTTAACACAAATCCATACCCCAAGTAACTATCAGGGTTAAAATCACATTAATAGTAACTAACTACACATAAAATAAAATCAGCTACGTGAAGCCTATCACTTCATCTTTTCCTTCCCTTTGCTCTTTCCTGATGTCTCGGGTTTAGCTGCAATGGAGTCATGATATAGCAAGGGTGAGCAACGAGTTTGCTCAGCGAGTTTTAAAGTGCAACAATAAAGGATATATCATGACGAAAGTAATATGGAACAAGAATTCAACAATATAATTATCAGAAGCAAGAACAATAATTGCTTTTAGAACAATTGATAGTCAAGTAGACTTTGAACAATAACTTCCAAAGGAGTCATTAGCTAGTTGACCCTCTGGTTACTGGTTACAGAATAAGTACTTGAGGGGATCAGCCTCGCCTACGCTATGTATATGCATAACATTTAACTTTGCTGTTTGTACCTTATATACGGTACCTGGGGTACTCCCCTATAATAAAAGGGGTGTTCATTCAGTCTAAGAATCCTTACCATCGATTGGTTCGGATAGCTTTTATAAATTCTCACATACTTGCCTGACCGAACAAGGGTTCAGACTTAATCATGAATAGTTCGTAAATCTCGGAACTTTAATAAATGTATGAATTCAAATGCACGAGTGCGAATGTCAATAAATACATGGATGTGGAATAATTTTAAAAGTGATTAGACCACTTAAAGCATGCTTGGAGATAAGATTCAAGCTTAAAGAATAACTTGCAATACAATAACACCCCGCTCAAGGATAAATTGAGTAGAGTTTAAGAAAACTTGCAATAATTAAAGTTTCAAGGTAAAGAACTTGCTCAAGGATAGGAAACTTGCCTGTTTGCTCAGCTACAAATAAATCTTAGCTTTAACTAATTGATCTTGGATAACCTATCAGTTGATAAAGTCGGTTTATCCATTAGCATTGCATAACTGTATGTCGATACACTCACTTATGCTATTTATTTAGCAGATAAACAATTCACCATATACATTTAATTACTATTTAACATTAGCTAAACAGAAATTAATTAATGACTCTTAGCTATTAAAATAAATGATAGCTAATTATGGTTACTTATCATTTGAGTACTCAACTATTACCTTTATTTGTCTCAAACTATGGGCTAATAATCCTTATTTATTATTTATAAAATAAATAATAAACTTATCATGGTTTAATAGCAACTAAATAATAGTTGATCACTTACTTAATTTTATTTATACTTAATTACTATTCACCCTTAAGGGTAATTGAATAATTATTATTCCTGTTCCTTGTTCAACATTAATTAAATACTCAATGTATTAATTCCACACACACTTAATTATTATTTAATATTAATTAAATAAGCCTTAAGTATTTATTATCTTTATTTATTAAGGCCAAAAATAAATAATTAACCTAGTAATCTCACTCATACCTAATCATTATTTCATTAATAATTAAGCAATTGCTATCCTTATAAGCTTTTTTCATACCCAATTAATATTAATTAGATAATAATTAGATATTTATTACCTTTATTTATTATTATTAAATAATAAATAATAGATAATTATTTTATAATGCGATTTATACTTAATTAAATAATAATTAAATATTTATTATCCTTAAATAATTATTTTATTAACTTTATTCATAATTAATCGTTATTAAATATTTATTCTCTTTATTTATTTAATAATAATTAATTATTTTATTAACTTTATTCATATTTAATTATTATTTAATATTTATTAAATCATAATTAAATTTTTATTATCTTTATTTATTATTTATTGATAAATAATAAATAATTAATTTATTAACCTTTTTCATACTTAATTATTATTAAATAATAATTACATATTTATTATCTTTATTTATTATTTAGTGATAAATAATAAATAATTAATTGATTGACTTTATTCATACTTAATTATTATTTTATTTAATATTAATCATATAATAATTAAATATTTATTATCTTTATTTATTATTATTGATAAATAATAAATAATTATTACAATAAATAATCCTTGTATCATTAACTCAATTGAAAATCAATATTTAAGCCCAATAGTAGTACATTTGATTAACAGTTAAACCCCATTGTCCAGTTCATTACCCAACTACAGGGAAAACTCCCATCAGATTCATAGTCAAAACTAAGTTTCACATATCAATACTGTCGACAGACAAATTTCCAAAAAAAAATGAAATTGGTTTTCGCTTAAGCATTATAACAACTACATACTAGCATTTCCTAACACTGACCTGATTATTGCACAAAATCAAGGCTGCCAGAACCTATGATTCTTTAGTATACCCAAATCCAATTCACAGAACAACACAATATAAACCCAAGACAATGTATAGTATAAACCAACACCATCGACTGCTTTCACCAACAACAGTTTTCCAGTTCAAATACAATACAACACAATACAAGCAACAACTCAACAAAGGAATTTACACAACCCAAATATAATGTATAAAACAATTTAATACCAGATTTTTAAACCAAACAATATAATACAGTGTCCGAGTTTCACATCAAAGCAATACAACATTATACAATGTGTAACCTACATCAAACAAAACTATCACAGTGGCTTAATAAACCCATTGCTATACCTTGGGTTCGATCGCGTTGCAACTCTTCTCCTTCTACCGAAATAAGTGACCAAGCTGGACATTTACAGTAGCTTCCTCTCTATTTTTTTTTATTTGGACTCACTACTTTGCAGCTCGGTTTAGGGTTTGAGGGAGGGTTTCAATTTATAGAGGTTTGTTTACCCAATTAACTGGGTATTACCTCAATTAATCATCCAAGGACCATCGGTAGGAGAAGAGTAGCCGTCCGACCGGTCCCATCACGCCAACTGAACTCGTCGGCAATTCCTCGAGCCTCGCACGTCTCCACCGGTCGCGTTGCCGAATCCCTGGGACCCTTGGTCCATGCGATGCTTGCTCGGTCGTCGATACCTTCACTCGTTCCACCCGCTGGTTAACTCGTGGTAGCCGCCGGTCGCCGCTTCTTCTTCAATCCAACCGGTTGACGCAAGCTGTCGCCGGCGCACGCCTGGCGACCCCACCTTTCCCCGTCTCTCGCTTGACTGGCCTGATTGATTGAGAACCCTAGGTCTAGCTAGGTTCGGCTAGCCTTCTTCTTCTTCTTGATTGAATCTAATTTGGGGTTTGAGGTTTTGATTTCATTAGCTCGGTTATCCCCAAATCAATTTACTAACTGGACCTTTCCCCAAATTACTTACCGGTTGCCCCAAAAAAAAACGGATCCAACCCGGTTAAAAAGGGAATGAATTCAACCCGGCAGTGAAGGGATTGGGCTCAACCCAATTGGTTCGGCCCAGCAGGGAATGGAAAGGAGTTTGGGCCAAAATAAAAAAAATTTGGGCCAATTTATTTATTAGGGTTAATACACCATACTTTTGGTATTTAATTTAAATGACCACTTAATTTCTTAATTGCTTGAAATATTTATTTTTAACAATAACTCCCATTATAATTATTTAAATTGAATAACTAATTCAATTAATTATTTAAAATATTTGTCTTACCAATAATTCCTCATTCGAATTATTTAAATTCGATAATGAAATTATTTATAAATTTTCTTCCCAATTTTCTTGCAAATAAATTCTTAGGGTTAACTCATTAATTCATTCGAACTATCAGTGAGTCCCTTTAATGCGAAAAAAATTATTGGACCATATAGTTATATAATTAAATAATATTTACATGGATCCAATTAAGCCCGTAAAATTAAATAAAATAACTTTCTCATATCAAAATAAATTGATACAAGGTTTAAAAATTCTTGGACATTACAGCTGACTCATCTGATTTTCCAAATTATGAATGAAAATCCTTGTCTCTTATTGAAACTGATGTGTTTGATTCATGAATGCTTTTAGCATGTCTTCAAAAGATGTCCCAGAGTTAGCATGTTGTGGATATTTTATAAACTCGCAAGTGCACGAATCGAATACTTAGTATAACTTACAAGTGTGAGGTTGAACCCTAAGGACTTGACGGATGGAACGTGTTTTTCTCACTCACTAAATCTAATTAATTCCTAATCTAGCTTAGAAATTTCGAGGGAATTTTTATCAACTAAAAAAAATACGCGAATAAAATAATTAATAATAAAATACTAGGGTGGCAGAGTCATATATTTGATATCATCTTCCTAATATTCATGCCCAATAAACTCTATTTTTTTATCTCACACTAATTTGGTCTCTCGACTCTATTAAATGCGGAACATAAATTCAATTAAGTCCAATTATTTTAAAATAAAAATATCCAATTGTTAATTCTTTCATAGCCAAATAGTTGTATAAAATCAAAACACTCATTATTTCCATCAAAACACAGTTTATATCTGCTTTTAGCAAATCATAAACTGAATCCAATAAATAATAATGAGAATCCAACCTTATTTTTTTATTAGTAAAAATAGGCATCCAATAGAAAGAATTATTTTTAACACGAAAGCACTAAATTGGTAGAATCAATTGACATGAATACTTGCAATGGAATTAGTCAATTATATTTATCCTTAACCCTAGAAAATAATCTAGCCTAGCATGCTTAAAATTGGAACACAAAACATAAGAAAATAATGCATAATTAACCTAACAGATTACTCACATGAATATACCAATTAATTAAAGAAGGAAATAAAATAAATTCTGAAATTCAAAACTCAAAAGTATTCTGCTCTAAATAAGAAACAATGTTGTTCTTAACCTTCAAAAGCAAAGAATAAATTGAATAAAAGAATTGTGTTCATCAATTATTAAATGAAAAGAAAAATACCAATAAAAAACCGAGTACAAGTAAAGGCTAATTGAGGTGAGTAATCAACTCAAATGGTCTGTCTTGGTTTTTTGGCTGCCTCGTGCAACAGTTTTTCAAACATATTCATCCCGTAAATGCTTCCTAACTTTCAAGTGGAGTTCCACCCCCTGAATCCAGCCAAAACTGATGCTTAAATACAATATATAAAATGATGAAGGAACCCCCTTTTTTCAAATTTATTGTAACCCTCAATACAGGGAATGAGAGAGAGAACAGAGATTGGGTCGTAGTGTAACAGTTGAGATTCTCCCGATTTGCTGCTTCTCTCTCTTTTCTTTCGCCTTGGTACTCGCACTCCTCCCTCATCTGATATCCCTAGTTTTTGATCTACTGTTCCATCCTCTTTCCCAACTGATGATAACCCTCCAGCTTGCAATTATTTTGTGGGCTTTGTAATTAGAAAGCTGTGAAGACTTAGTTGGGTTCTATTTGATGACTATTGGACCGCCTCTTTAAGGCCAAGGTTGCTGATCTTTCTTCAATTAAGTTAATGGGCTTGGCCCATAGCATGAAATAGTTGGCTTCTAAGCTCTAAATTACTCCATTAAATTCCAAACACATGGGAAACATTAAAAATACAGCAATTGTAATAATATATGCCCTCCAAAGTATACATTAACAAGCTAGGATATACCAATTTCTTGGCACATCAAATTCCCCCAACTTATACTTTGCTAGTCCTCGAGCAAAGCAAAAACTAAGAAAATGAAGCAAATAAATAAAATAAAATCCTAAATAGACCTAAGCCACTTTCGTAGGGACACACGATAGTATTTAGCGTATACTACAAGCCTTTAAATCTCTAGGTGTCCCTAATAAGAGGAGTTTTGTCTCCTGATGGTTTACAGTGAATATACCAACAAAATTAAAATGCAATGGTTCTTTTTCTACAATATGATTCTCCTTTTCTTCACTAATACAAATAATTCAATAAAGACATTAAAACACCCACATGCCAAGACAATATGATACACATTTAACATCAAAGTTCTCAAACTAACAAGATTAATAAGAATATTTCATTCTCGCCAATCTCATTGTGAGTGTGTGAGTTGACAACAACATAACATCATTAATATCAAAGTAAGAAAAACTTTCAAACTCCATCTAAACTATGCTTTGATTCAACTCCTCACATGGCATACACTCAACAAATGAAACATTCAAGAATAAGGTGTAATCAATCTCATTACATGTGGGCTATAAAGAGTAAATGTATTCAAGTTCAAATGTCTCTCACATGTATTGTTGATTAATTTTGCAATCAATAAATACGTGCAAGTGTACACGGTCAACAAGTAATAAAGTGATAAGTAGAGTGTCGAACCCACAAAAAATCTCCGTTTAATAATTCCAAACTACTAGTACTGTATCAATTCAATTTTATTTAAACAATTGCAATTTGTGAATACTGATTGAAAATAATTAAAACTAAGAATAAAATCTAGCACAAAGATTGAAATTCAGATATTTAAAGGCTTAAGACTACAATATCCCCAATTATGTAATATAAATTAATTTATCCACGTCTTCCAATTATTATATTCAACAAAGTTGTTAACAGGAATTCACAATTATTTATAAGCCCTTTCCCAAGTGATCAAATAAAATTATTTAACTCAATTAATTCTGCGATATTCCTATGCAAAATAAAAGAATCAAATTCATTAAGTACCAATTCCCAAAAGTTACATGCAACGAAAAGAGATATCCGTATTCAATTCACAACTCTAGTTATTCATCCCATGCAAATAACTAAGAATACATGCTACAATATTCAGATCTAACCCTAGATTTCATCTCCCGAATTCACTTAGAGTATCCCGCTAATTGTTGGCTAGACAATTAATCAATAAACATAAAATATGATAGACAACTTAATATGAATAAATAATTAAAATTAAATAAAGAATTAATCCATAAACATAAATGGTTCAATTGCAGTCTTAATTAGAAGTTTAGTTCATGCTGAAAATTAAAACCAAAAATCTCAAATAAGTCATCATAATTAAATTACAAATCTGAGATGGGAAAATAGGAGAAAACTCAGTAAGTGTCTTCAATCTTCAAATCTCCAATCTGAATTCCTCGCGATGGTTCTTTGCAATCTCCAACTTCAAGTTTAGTTATCTACTTTAATCTCTCTATGTGTTGTTTCTTTTAATAGATAGCCTCCTTCCTTTTTATAAGAAAACCCTCTCCCAACTCAGCTCCAATTAAAATCCTATTTAGAGTAGAAATTAGCTCTTTAATCTCAGCCTTGCCACAATTTCAATCACTTTTCCCTGACCCCAGCGCCCCGGCGCTGGGTTTGAACTGGCTAAGAGCGCCCCAACGCTTCTCTACTGCTGGAAGTTCCACTTTTGTCCTTTTATGCCAGAAATTCCTACTTTGCCCCTATGTTGCCTTAACCTATAAAACAACCATGAAACAAGTAAAAATATCCTAAAATACTTAAAAACTAATAATATATCAAGTCTAAAAATATTTAATTCATGAGTATAATACCTACTTATCAAATACCCCCAAACTTAGACAATTGTTTGTCGTCAAACAATGCAAACGAACAAAATGAATGCAACTAACTACATGAATCTATCAACTTAAGCATGAATCCATATTGATAACCCTAGATAGCCTCAAAGAACCTCACACAACTCAAATGAATGTTCAAACTCAAGCATTAGTTAAAACTTGAAATAACATCAACTACTTCATTTCCAACCCACAATGTGTGTGTGCGCTTCAATATATCAATCCAGTCATAGGTAAAACAAACTCAACAAATACAAGGCTCAAAGAAAGATACTCACAGATATACGAATTATGCTTTACCTCTATAACTCAGATACCCCTTATTCCGAATATTACTATTTTTACATAACGAGTGCGTTTTATGCTCCATCTCGTTTCTTTTTATTTTTTTTCTTCTTGACTTATGCAATGTTAATCTTTATTAGGCTTTCTAAAGTTAACCATGTAGCGAACTTTCAACCAAGGACTCCCAAATCAGTTGATTTTAGGGCGCTGAATGTAGAGACACTCCTAAGGTCTTACTTGTTCAAGTAAAAAAGGCCACAAAGACAACTAGTCAAATTTATTCTAGATTTTTTTAGATTATTTATTTATTTTTTATTTTTTATTTTTTGAATAACTGATTTCCAAAATACTAGATAAACTAAGCTATAGAGGTTGTTCTAATCTTTCCGAAGCCCTGCATTCATTAAGTTCAATTAAACCCAGAACCAGATCAACATACTGTCATGTGCAAATTAAACCAATGGGTTTTTTTTTTCACAAAGTAAGCTAACAATATCCACAAGCTAACTTAGCTATTATTACCCCATTCATCCGAGTTATTACTTAATTCTCTCTTTCTTATCATTGGCCAACACAAGGTTTCACAACTCATCATGCTTGATTTATCCTAAATGCAATGTATAAAACACCAACTCATGCAAAACTAACAATAGACAAGACTAAATTTAAACTAGATGCAATAAATAAGACTAAATGTAACCTAGATGCAAACACAACCTAAATGAATAAATATTCTACTATGCAACTACTATGCACAAAAACACTCCTAAACTTAAGTAGAGCAATGTCCTCATATGAAAAATAAAGAATTTAGAAATTGAGGACTTCCCTAATTCGATCAATCGTCGTGATTGACCTCCTTATCGCTCTCTTCTTCTTGATCCGATGGAGGAAACACATGCAACGTGGGCGCTATAGGGAACTAGCTAGGGGCTAAAGTCAGATTCATCCGTGCCATCATATCTACTAATGCATTGTTGAAGCTGATGTTATAAGAGAAGATTGCGTATTGGCGTTTAGCAAGGCGAACATTCTGTTCTTCAAGGCGATTCATCCATCTATTAACTTCATGCTCAACCTCTTCAAAAACAAAGCGGTGGGGAACAACGTGGTAAGAAGAATCTGCGGCCATTAGAGTCGAACCTTGTTGAGGCTCTGATTGTGCAATAATAAAGCTTAATCCCCTTGTGTGAGATTCACCACCCCCCGAAACTTTATACCGCATGATCATATCGTGGTCCAACAGTGGCATTGGCTGAATGATAAGTTTGTCTGTCTTCTATTTTACCCCTGCCTGATTACATAAAGGGCAAATGAGGGAAGGGTGGGGCAACCCACTTGTGGTACCACCCTCCAACCCACATAGGATTGAATTTTTAATAATCTTACCAACATTCGCTTTCTCGTCACCAGATAGTAAAGAAGAATCGCCCGGTCCTTGGTCACATCACTAAAATGGGTGCACGACATCAATTTTGTGCATATAAAGGCATACCATGCCTTGCCATAGCGACTGAGTTTCGATTGTTGGAATGTCATGCCCCGCATTCATGATTCTTCCATGTCGTTCCCGGCTGACATAATTCTTGGATGATCTGGTCATAGTTTGGTCCTTGACTTACGAAAGATGTATATTGGTTTATTAGAATCCTTCTGGTAAGTTATAATACTTGTTAATGTCGGTGCTTGCAAATGAAACCGTATTTCCCCGTACTTGAACCCTGAAGAGGTAATGCTCTTTAGCGTTTGCATAGAACTCCTTCACCACTACTATAACTGCCAGATCGGGTTGAGCGGTAAGATCAAACCAACCTCGTTCGGCTATCATCATTACAATCTCTCCATCTTAGTTTGGATCCGACTGTAGTCCCCTCTCTAGAATCAAAGTTTTATGTGCCATCCTATTGTATCTCTCTTGAGCCTCGGCGCTCACGAACCTCTTTTTGTGGAATGGCTTAGATGGGGATGAGGATGGGCCTTCACCTCTTTGTCTCTTGGATGCCATGTTTGACATATACTCAAGAACTAGTGAAAATTAGTCTATTAACCATGATAATTTGCACAAACGATATAATAAGCTAAGAATAAATAAACACAAACAACTTTAAATGACTTTATAGCTTATACCCCCAAACTTAAAGTTTAGTGCAATCGCACAGTTAAATAAGCCAAAATGGTGTCACTTGAAATGAATGTGCCTACCTATGACGTACTATACCCAAACTAGTTTCATTTACCCAATTGTTGTCACAAAAGGCACAATAGATATATATCAATGTCACACCCAAGCAGTTAAAGCATGCATACTCAGTAGAAGCTATGTCACTACACACCATATTATGCATTTTTTACTTCAATTTGCAACTTAAAATCAAAATCACCATTTAACCAGTCATAACCCTTCACCTATTACCATGTTGTCCTAATATTCTGTTGTTCGATTTCGCAACCGAAAAACTCGCGCAAGTATACGCAGTCTAACAAGTAATATAATGAAAGTAAAAGTCGATCCCACGAGGAATTATCTCTAACGTGTCCCAATTATCAACTTCAAGTCACCTCAATCTTAATTAAACACTTATTTTAAAACATAAATGGATAGGTAAAGAGCTAAAAACATAATATCCACACACAAGCGTTTTGTGAAACACTTGGCGTGCATCACTTTGTTCAAAACTCTTAACTCTCCATTTGATCATGGCAGCCACAATGAATTGACAATAGACAAATTATGTATAACACAATCACATGTCATTATATTCATGGTATGAATCGATAATCCATTTTCCAATTTCATATAGAATACCAAGCTAATTACCAATTCCTTAGCAATTAAACATTAAGCTCAAAATACAATGAATCAATTCACATGTCACCAATGTGACAACCCAAAAATTTATAAAATTTATTAATAAAATCTTGAATGATTAAATAAAGGTTAAAGAATAAAACCTAGATTGGAAATAGAGGAATAATTAAAATTTTTGAGAAAAACCTATATGGTTTAATATTGGAAAGAATGTGACGTTTCGAATTTTTGAAATATAGAGTTTAAATAAATAAAATTGTTATTAAATGATACGTTATGTGATAATGTGTTGCATACGTGAATACGAACTATGCAATATGTGACTTTTATGCTTAATAAATATATTATTATTATATATTTATTATATGTAAATAAATTGTAGGAGCAATTTATTTAAAAGAAAGGAGATGGGTAAAAATTAATCTATCGATGTAAGTTAAATAGTATATAAATTATTTTAAATTGGTGGCTTTAAATATACTTAAGGTATAACCACCATTTTATTAAAAAAAATTATGTATTACGTTATTGGATGTGATGTATGCATATTTTAATATAGTAAATATATTATAATATTTATTACAGTCAAATTATTGAGAACAATTTATAGAAAAGAAAAGAAAATAGTTAGTTTAAGTATACATAAATATTATATACTTTAAATAAAGGATATTAAAATAAATTCTAGCATTAAATTGTTTTAATAAAGAGGGAATACTATTTTAATTGTAATATCTCATTTATTGAATGAATTTCCATTTATAAGGAAATATGAGTGAATATGTGTTATGTGAATTAAATAAGTTAATAAATTTATTTAATTTAAGTAAGCAAAGAAATGAAAAGGAAAGATATGTAACATATTTATAAATATTATAAATATGAGAAACTTAGAAACTTAAGTGATTAATTTAATAGTCCAAGTAGTAAGAAAATACTAGTGGACTAGCCTAGTTAGTTTATTAATCAAGCCCACTCATTTATTTAATCATGGACTTGGATAATTAATGTGTGGACTTATTAAAATTAGCCCAACATCTAATTAAATTAATAGTCAAGCATGGATTAAAAATAAAAGGAAACTAGTGTAACCTAATCATTATATATTAGGTATAAAAATTAAATAACCTTAAGGGTTATTGTATGGAAGAATAATAGTATTTAAAATAAATACTAACCCGAAGAGATTTATTTTATATATCTCAACTAATTAATTTTATAACCTAATTAAAGTAAGTCAAATTGGGTTAGGAAATTAAATGTACATGAGTAAAGATTTAAATTACAAATGAGTGGACTAGAAACTCTAATTAAATAATTAGGGTAGAATAATATTAGATGTGTTGGACCTAATTTAATTTCATAGCCCAAGCAAATAAATTAGAAAGCCCAAATGAATTAAATGGGAGCCCAAACTTTAGCCAACTTGGGAGGGGCTTTTTAGTCATTTGATTTAGCAAAATTGGGCATGAAAAATAAATCAAGAATTGGGCAAAAAGGGAGGAGGTTACATTGATGGAAAGGAGGGAGTATTTGTAATGAGGGGTAATCATTTCCAAGCTTCATTTGTC
Organism: Aralia elata; assembly: GCA_034770075.1. Lineage (NCBI taxonomy): Eukaryota > Viridiplantae > Streptophyta > Magnoliopsida > Apiales > Araliaceae > Aralia > Aralia elata. Next base: position 32,314,945 of record CM068388.1, on the reverse strand, counting down.
AAAGTTACTTATCCACTCCATGCCATGTGTCACCAATCTATTTGGCCACCATATTCTTATCCAAGATTTTTAAGCTAGCTAAAGAGATAAGATAGAGAGAGAAGATGGAAGATGTTGGAAGATTAGGAATAGATATACAACTTATATCTATACATATTGTCTAAAACAAAAGTTTAGTTCCTTTATCCTAAAAAGCTAAGAGAGAGAAAATAATAGAAAGCAGAGAAAGGGAGAGAGAATCCATGGGTTTGAGAGAAGAAGAGGAGGGGGAGAGCTCATGCTACCAAGCTCACTAACCATCTTGGAAGAAGAAGAATAGCACAAAGGAAAAGGTATAAAAGTTCTAAAAACCCTAGAAACCCTAACCTTGCTTTTCTTTTAATTTTTATGATAGAAAAGTTATCATCAAGATGTTTATATTTAGAATCATGCTAAATATATTTATGTATGATGTCTTGTGTTTGATTGTGCTCAACTTGGAAATTTGTGTTGATTGGTTGAAAAGAAAAAGAAAAGAAAACTAGTTCGTTCTAGAAAGGGTTAGAAAACCCTAATTTTCTTTCACTTTAATTAGTTACCCATATGAAATCTATTCACTCTTTTTGCGATTCGTCAAAGAGGGGTGCTAGATGTATAAGTTAAGTATTAAATTCATGTGGTAGAAATCAAAAATAATGTGTACAAAGATCGTAGGGATTGTTTTTACCAAAACAGTCTAGGTTTTTCAAAAGGGAAAAGGGGCTGCTACAGGGCAGTCCCATCCAGGGGCAGTTTCATCATTTTTTTGTGCTCTAAAAATTCTAGAAATATTTAAAGTGTTAATATGAGAAGTTATATGAGTCCTGTAAAAAATTGAGAATTTTTGGCCTTGTAGAATGAAAGTTAGGGCTGTTATGGCGAAGGACCCCAAATCGGGAAACGGGACCAAAACCCGCTGACCCGTAGCTTACGTGCACTGTTTTGACCCCTTAGCAAGTGCAATAAATTCAGATCTTTTTACCACTGAAAATATAGGGAGTTAGGTAGCTCATGACCAAAAATCGCCGTATTTCGACTTGTAATGAAGAATCTACGGCTAAAATAAAAACGTAGAGTTTTTTGACGAAAACGGCTAAAATTAGAGTTCTATAAATCCGATGACCACGAAATGTTAACTGGGAGTACTTGTTAATATGTATAAGATTTTATCAAAAATTTGGAGTCATCGGAGTTGTACAAGATAGTGATCATTTTTCTTAGTTTCGAAAGTTAAAACGGACGTTTGAAAAATGTTAAAGGAAATTAAAAACTTTCATAAGGAAAGTATTTTTGTGTATGGAATATATGTACATATGTGTGGCAAGACTTGAAGAAAATAAAAACCGATGATTAAAAGAGGTTAAATCATTTTAAGAATGCAACTTCCAATCCGGTTTGCTGTATTCATATTTTGGCTTGCTGAATTGATTGAATCCGGCTTGCTAAATTGGTGAATATAGTTTGCTGAATTAATGAATCCGGTTTACTGAATTAGTGAATCTAGCTTGCTGAATTGTAGGATAGTTTGAATCCAGATTGCTGGATTGGTATGTTGGATAATCCAACTTGTTAGATTAGGTATTCAGGATTAATGGATTATAAAGAAGAACTTATAAACTGAAAGACTTAGTGTTAAGTCATAAGATTTATGATAAAGTAGTAGTACAGTCGTATTCTTTAATAGTTGATGTATAGTAGCTGGGCTAAACAATTCCTTCAGGGAGCAGAGGTATATACGACTAGCAACCGATCTAACTCACTGTGAAAACAGTGTAGACGAGACGGAAACTAGTTTGTTGGTTGTTTGTGGGAAACCACTCGGCATACTATATTGAACACTGTTAAAAACTCGATGTGTGCTAGTTTTAAAATTATGAATGCGTATGGTGCTAATGTGTTATCTAATATTTGATTATGTGGTGAAATGTTAGATAATTTAGTGATAAAGAAGTGATATTATAAGGTGATATATGTGATGCTAATTGAAAGATCAATCTTATAACTGATAGGTCTTTCATAAGAGATTTAGTTAGATTGCGTAGTAGTAATCGACGGTACAGGCAAGTTTCCTTAACCATACCCAAGTTTATATTGAGCAAGTTCCCTCTTACTCAACTTTTATATTGAGCAAGTTTCCTATCCTTGTGCAAGTATCTTAACTTCATCTTACTCAACTGCTACATTGAGCAAGTTTCTCTTAACTCAAACTTGAGTTGTTATGTTTCAAGCATGCTAGTGGTTTAATTCTTTATAATTATTCCACCTTCTTAAATTATTGATTCGCATATAGTGCATGTTGCATATGTCCATCAGGTATGAAAGGCTGATCACCTTCATTACCTTACGGTTTAGTTAAATTGTTTCATGGTCATTATTGACACCCTGCATTATTGAATTCAGGCATTCAATCATTGAAAATTATGATTCATGCTATTTCACAATTATTATATTGTTGAAAATCTAAAAGCTTATTCTTTCTTTCAATCATGATATATCTTTATTGTATTTAAACTTGCTGAGCAAAGTAATTGCTCACCCTTGCTATATCATGATAACAAATTTCAGATTAATACGAATGTTCGAGGAAAGACAGAGACAGAAACAAAAGACAAGATTATAGTGTTATGTATGATAACCAAATTAGTTATTTGATGTAAGTTAATTGTGTAAACCTTTTGTGAATCTAAATAAAGGTTACATAAATAAAGGTTATAGACCTTGGGATTGTTAGGTTTGTATATAGCGTGAACATGCAATCAAATTACATAAATAGTGCGGAAGCGCAATAAAAACGGATTTTAAAATTTTTCATACAAACCATCACCATGATCATCCATGTGATCAATTATCAATTAAACGAAAGAGATAGAGATATAGAATTATACCCTCGTGAATCAAAGCTTCCTCAGGTACAAGTTCACCTCCAATTCCTTCGCGTTCTCCTTGAATTCCACCGATTAAATTCCTTCCTTTGATCAACGTTAGCCACCCAAGTGTTTGGCCTCTAGAGGTGATCCACCAAGGAATAATAGTTGTTCAAGAAGATGGGTGTTGGCAAAACCCTAGTTTCTATCTCTATAGAAATTGCAAGTACTCTCTCTCTCCAATTCTTATGGAAGAGTGTGTAACTGTCTAACCCTAAATCATGATAAGACTCCTCTTATTTATAGATATAGGGAACCCTCATAAACTATTTAGGATTAGGGTTTTTATTTTAATTAAACTCTTTTAATTAATTAAACTCCTAATCCAATTAGAAATTTATGAGAGAGTACTTTTATTAATTAATTCTCAATCCCTATTAGGAATTAAATAATAGTAATAGTAATAATAATAATAAGACACCTCTTATTAATTTATATTTAATATTTCCAAAATATTAAATAATAAATATTAAGCTATTTAATTTATTCTATCTTCATAGATTAAATTAAATACTCTTAACTTAATATTACGATTATGCCATTTACTTCTTAAACAAATATTTTCCTTTTGCGGTGTGACCCTTTAGGTTCTCCATATTAAACCGGTTGTGAATAAATCAATTAGAACAATTCTAATCTTATTTAAATAAATAAATTAAACTATTTAATTTATTTAAATAAATAATATTTATTCTACAATAAGGGTAAGCCCCCTTAGCGATCAACGACTTTCCAGATAATATAGATTTCAATATTAATCACAAAAGAACCTTTCAGTGAATAGTTACCGTACAATTCAATCCTTCTACCATACAATGTCCCAATTAAATATAAGACATGGAATTACTGTCAAGTCTTATTTTATTTAATTATATGTATTTCGATTCTCAAATGCACAACTCTGATTAATGCAATTAGAAACTCCTTTCTAATTTCATTCTGCTTTGGCTAAAGACTTCTGAGTCGTCATTTATCGAATCACATATGACATTCTCTCCTTTTACCAGAAGTGGTAGATTCTTTGTTGACCATTCACTTATCTCCATGTACAACTTATTATACCCAATTATACCCTTTGCTATACCCTTAAGGGTCTTAAGGGACATGTCAAAGTATAACTCATCATACACAAGATACTATGATGATCTCAAGTCCAAGGATCACTTGTACTACTATCACTAGAGGAATTCCTATTGACAGACGAGTAAAACTCCATTAGGTATTCCTTAGCGAGCCACTTTCAGTGAACTTATTCTCTAATAGGCACCTACATACTTGCTTTAGTGTCTCCACACAAATGATTATGAGATCAATCATCCTCTTCATAAGAGCAAACAATGTATGTACTAATCTATCCGGATTCACTAATCCCCTTTTTAGTAATCCAACGATTAGGAACGATTTTAGTTTGTGAGCTATCTAGAATTTAAATTTCATTAGCATGATCACCATCATGATTCTAAAAGCATTGCTCAAAACTATGGGTTTATCACATTTAATATAACAGCACGATGTAGATAAAGTAAAATGCCTTTAACAAACGAATAAGATTACAAAGTATATGCTACATCATATCAAATATGATTGGCTTGTGTGCATACTACTTTCAATCTCCCACTTGCACTAAAGCCAATCGCCATGATATCTAATACCCTTCTTCTCTAAGTGACGATCATCCTGCTGTTGGATAAAGCTTCAGTAGATGGATATGCAATGTTGTTCTCAAGAGTCCACTATCTCTATAGTGACTTTTTCTCTTTCAATGATTCCACTAATCAAATGAAAGTACCGCAACACTTGTTTGAATCCAAGATGAGACTTAGGAACTATTCCTAGTTCTATAATGAACTTTTCATCCAAACAATCAACTTGCAGCTTCATTTACAACTATATACTTTGTCATTGTCAGTAAACCAACAACTCTTTGCTGCTTGGAACCTTTCCAATTCACTGCACCACCTTTTGAGGTAACTATTTACCCTGAAGTGGATTTGTTATCGTCTTGGTCAATCTGAAAAACTTGAGTCTGTTTAGCCCTCTAGTTTTAATTCAGACCTACCATGAATCATGATCACATCTTCAGTACCGGTTAAGTACCTAAAGATATTTATCACTGTCTTACAGTGATCATCTCCAGAATATGACTGATCAACATCAAGCCTAGTATATTCATTGCATACATGATAGTAACTCATGCGATCTCTTTTTCAATTGGGGACAATTTTAGAGAGATACACTCCATGGCTCATCAACATGAGACCTCTCTTGGAGTTTGCCATGCTAAACGCCTTTAGCATCAACTGAATATACGTTCCTTAGGTGAAGCCGAACATCCTTTTAAATCTATCTATATAGATTTATATCCCCAATTTATAGGATGCTCCTCCCAAGTCATTCATGGAGGAATGTTTAGACAATTTTATCTTTACTGATTGTAGCATTGGTGTGTTATTCCTTATCAGTAGTATATCAACATATAATACTAGGAATGTCACAATGCACCCACTGACCCTTTTGTACACACTAGGTTCATTCTCGTTTTTGATAAAATCAAACTCTTTTGATTGTCTCATCAAAACGAATGTTCCATCTTTGAGAAGCTTGTTTCAATCCATCAATGGATCATTGTAGCTTAAAACACGATTTGCTTCAACCTTTGAAATAAATTCCTCTGGTTGTATCATACATACATTCTCCTCAAGTCTTTATTGAGGAAGGGCGTCTCCACATCCATTTTGCCAGATTTCGTAATAAGCTGCAATCACAAGCAAAATCCAAATGGACTTGAGCATTACCCGGTAATAAGGTTTTATCACAGTCAACTCCTTGACTTGAAAAACCTTTTAAACAGGTCTGGTCTTATAGGTCTCCACCTTGACATTTGCCCTAGTCTTTCTCTTAAAGACCCATATTCACACTCTAGGCACTATGCCCTTTTGTGGAGTAACCAGAGTCTATACTTGGTTCTCATATATGGAGTCTATTTAGGATTTCATGGCCATCTGCCATTTCTTTGAGTGTCTTCTGCTCATACCCTCATCGTATATAACTGGATCATCATCCTCTATGATGCGTACCTCATCATCATCTATGATGCGCACCTCATCATCATCCTCTATGATGAATCCATACCTCCCTGGTATGTTTGGTACTCTTCCAGATTTACGATTCGGTTGTGGTACAATAGGTCTATCTACAGGTTCCTCGGTTCGACTTAAAGTGCTTTGTGGTTCTTGAACTCCTTCAATATCTATTACCCTCCCACTAGCTCCTTCAATGATAAACACCTTTATCTAAGAAGGCAGCGTGTAGGATTATAGTAATAATACCCTAAACTTTCTTTAGGATATCCCACAAGTCTGCACTTGTCAGATTTTGTCCCAAACTTATCTTTGAAACATTTTCACATAAGCTGGACAACTCCTTATCTTAACATACTTAAGATTAGGAATCCTCTCTATCCATAACTTTTATGGAGTTTTGGGGCCGTATTTTGAGGTTACATTATTTTGTAGATATGCAGCCGTTTCTAGGGCATAACCCCAGATGGATACTAGAATGTTAGTAAAAATCATCATGGACTGCACGGTGTCCAACAAGGTACAATTTCTTCTTTTAGATACATCAATCAATTATTGCGTATCAGGAGGTGTCCATTATGAGAAAATACCATTTTGAGATGATCTAGAAACTCATTGCACAAGTATTCCTTCCTAGATCTGATCAAAGAATCTTAATACTTTGTCAATATGTTTCACTTCTGAATTCTTTGAACATTTCAAATGATTCAGACTTGTATTTTATCAAATATACACATTCAACTCTTTGAATGACCATCTCCTTTTCTTTTATTAGTTTATTCAATTTGCAAAATATTTTTCATGTAAGTTAAGTATACAAAATCTATCAAGTAATCTTCCAGTTTCAAACAAAACATTATCATTATAAATAGAACAACAATTGTTCTTAAATATAATACTAGAACCTTCCTTGTCCAACAACGAAAGTTCTAATATTTTTAATGAGAACTGGAACATAATAACAACTTATTAACTTAATAGACTTGCCCGTAGGCAATGCTAAACTATAAGTTCCTATGGTTAATGCAGTAACCTTTGCTCCATTCCCACACATAAGATTACTTACTTTTTGTTTAGCTTTCTACTTCTGCTTAGTCTCTGCATTGGATTGCATACGTGAGAACTACAGCCGGTATCCAATACCCAAGTAGAACCTTGACTTACAGAAAGATTTATTTTTAATCATGAACAAACCTGTATCTATAACCGAAGCTTCACTAAGCTTCTTCTGGTTAACCTCTATAATATTCTCCTTACAGTTTCCTTTCTAGTATCTAGGCTTATTGCAGTGGAAGCAAACTCCTTTGCTATCTGCATCAGTCTTATTCTTATTGTCCTTTGTTTTTGCCTTTCCATTTACCTTCTTTGAATTGTTCTTCATTTAAGAAGATCCTTTGGCCCTCTTCCGCTTCCTGGAAGAATTATCTACCAGTAAGACTTGGTCTTTCTTGGTTGGAAAGTGACTCTTTACAGTTTTCAACATGTTTAAGTAATCAGGCAGGCTGACATATAGCTTGTTCATGTGAAAATTCACAACAATTTGTGAGAAAGAGTCCGGAAGTGATTGCAAGATCAAATCTTGGATCAACTCTCCATCCATTAAAACCTAATTATCCCAATTGTTCAATCAGATTGATCATTTTAGGACATATGTCTGTACTGTAGTGCCATCGGTCATTCTAGATCGGAAAAGCTCCTTAGATATCTGATATCTAATAGTCCTACTTTCCTCACCATTCAACTCCTTGAAGGTGTCGGAGTACAGTAGGAGCATCCATAGTTTCATGCTGACGCTGAAGCTTGTTACTTATGGATGCGAGCATGATGCATTGAGCCAACTGTGCATCATCTTGCCACTTTTTAAAAGTAGCAATCTCTTCCTCTGAGGCATTATCTGCAACCATTGCAGGGATAGGCATATTAAGGACATAAGATAGCTTTTCAGCCTTGAGAACTATTCTCAAATTCTTTAACTAGTCCGTGTTATTTGGTCTAGTTAATTAGCATCTAATATGCTCCGCAGTGATAGTAAATTAGACATTGTAAAATTCTGTAAATGAATTTGTAATTTAACAACATTTTAGCATACATTCATTTTAATTAATTATCAAAATAAATTAGGTCTTTATTTTAAATTGGTATCTCACTATTTTCATCAAAATATATTACCCTCAATATATATTTCGGCAATTCTAATTAAAGATTTGCTAGTGAGAATAAGGATCCCATTTCAAATGTATATAGCCTTGTGGTGACACAGCAAACGATATATAAATAAATAGGTAGACAACTATTGTCATTTACATCACAATGTAACTCCTTGTATTTTGCCTCTTAGATTATTTTGATCAAGTGGTGACATATCCGAATCAAAATTATCCAAGTTAAGTCCAACCTAGCACTTCCATATATGTGAAGAGAAAAATACCGTCCTTGTGGTGACACAACAAAACAGTAATGTTCAATTCCTTAATAAGCATCAAATGTGATAATGCAACATCTTAAATATTTAATACTTGCCTTGTAGTGACACAACAAACTCATATTAAATATTTAATACTCTATTGCTTTACCATGCTAGAAGGCGACGTTCGATATTCCAAATATCTTTGAACGCTTAGGACTTAATATAGTTTCATTGAGGGGTTTGTTATTATTTGTCTCATCTTGTTTAGCGCGCATGCACATATATATATATATATATATATATATATATATATAAATAAAATACGCGTCATATTATTTAACATGCGAAACATGTTGTATAATATATAATATATACATAGTAAGCATGCACATATAGAATACTATATTCTACCCGGATTGATTATGGACTTTTATTCTAGTTTGGTTCACTAGAGCCACCAAGTGACCCAAAAGGTCAAACCTAGGGTGCAAGAACAAAATTTAAATATAACTATTACATTTAAACCCGGGCTCCATTACAAACGGGTCTTCAAGCGCTCCTTGCTCCTTGGTCTCCAATTCTTCAAGTAATTCTAACTAAACTTATTACATAAACTATTTACAATAAATAGAAACCTTGATCAGCAGTCAAGGGGAGGTACATAGGAGGAAGATAGAATTTACATCAAGAAAAACTAGAGAAGACGAGGTACGCAGACCCCATTTATAAAAATCCATTCATTCAAGCATCCACTAAAATAAATCCAATCACACATTGGTCAGTAGTCCATAATCAATCCCTATTTATTATCATACATATCTCCATATGTATCAATAAATAACATTCATCTCATGAATAATAAAACCATTCCATATATGTATTGATATCATTTAATGGGCAATTAAAAGTTTACTAGAAATCCAATTTTGAAACAAAAATAAACTTCTTTATTTTAATCAAAATTTAAATCATAATAAACTTCTTTATTTTATTTTATCCAATTTTGAATAAAAATAAACTCCTTTATTTTTAATCAAATTCTAAATCAAAATAAACTCTTTTATTTCAATTAACATGAAAACCAATTTCAAGTTCAAAATAAACTCATTTATTTTAACTTAAAATTGCTTGGAAAAATAAAATATGTTAAATCATATTCCTTATCAAAATAAACATCTTTATTTTTAAGGAAACATGGAATCCTATTCCATATGTGAATAAACTCCTTTATTCTACGAAACATGAAATCTTATTCCATATGTGAATAAACTCCTTTATTCTAGTTAACTTAGAATCCAATTCCAAGTTCAAATAAAACTTTTAATTTTAATTATATTCCAATTGAAAATAAACCTTTTATCTTAATTAAAAATAAATAAAATCAAAATAAAAAATTTTCAAAATCTGCAGACCGGCGCGGCCGCGCTCCAAAATGAACTAGGAGCGGCGCGGCCGCGCTGCACCCCCAGAAACGATTTTTGGGTTCGGGCGCGGCAGCACTCCAAAATGAACTTGAAGCGGCCGCGCCGCGTAGCAGACTTCGAATTTTTTTTTTCGTTGTCCAGAAAATCGATCCAATCACATACCCATACATACATGGAATCATAATAATCGATAATTAGCACAAGGTTAGGCTCTGATACTACTGTTAGGTTTGTATATAGCGCGAACATGCAATCAAATTACATAAATAGTGCGGAAGCGCAATAAAACGGATTTTAAAATTTTTCATACAAACCATCACCATGATCATCCATGTGATCAATTATCAATTAAACGAAAGAGATAGAGATATAGAATTATACCCTCGTGAATCAAAGCTTCCTCAGGTACAAGTTCACCTCCAATTCCTTCGTGTTCTCCTTGAATTCCACCGATTAAATTCCTTCCTTTGATCAACGTTAGCCACCCAAGTATTTGGCCTCTAGAGGTGATCCACCAAGGAATAATAGTTGTTCAAGAAGATGGAGGTTGGCAAAACCCTAGTTTCTATCTCTATAGAAATTGCAAGTACTCTCTCTCTCCAATTCTTATGGAAGAGTGTGTAACAGTCTAACCCTAAATCATGATAAGACTCCTCTTATTTATAGATATAGGGAACCCTCATAAACTATTTAGGATTAGGGTTTTTATTTTAATTAAACTCCTTTAATTAATTAAACTCCTAATCCAATTAGGAATTTATGAGAGAGTACTTTTATTAATTAATTCCCAATCCCTATTAGGAATTAAATAATAGTAATAGTAATAATAATAATAAGACACCTCTTATTAATTTATATTTAATATTTCCAAAATATTAAATAATAAATATTAAGCTATTTAATTTATTCTATCTCCATAGATTAAATTAAATACTCTTAACTTATTATTATGATTATGCCATTCACTTCTTAAACAAATATTTTTCTTTGGCGGTGTGACCCTTTAGGTTCTCCATATTAAACCGGTTGTGAATAAATCAATTAGAACAATTCTAATCTTATTTAAATAAATAAATTAAACTATTTAATTTATTTAAATAAATAATATTTATTCTACAATAAGGGTAAGCCCCCTTAGCGATCAACGACTTTCCAGATAATATAGATTTCAACATTAATCACAAAAGAACCTTTCAGTGAATAGTTACCGTACAATTCAATCCTTCTACCATACAATGTCCCAATTAAATATAAGACATGGAATTACTGCCAAGTCTTATTTTATTTAATTATATGTATTTCGATTCTCAAATGCACAACTCTGATTAATGCAATTAGAAACTCCTTTCTAATTTCATTCTGCTTTGGCTAAAGACTTATGAGTCGTCATTTATCGAATCACATATGACATTCTCTCCTTTTACCAGAAGTGGTAGATTCTTTGTTGACCATTCACTTATCTCCATGTACAACTTATTATACCCAATTATACCCTTTGCTATACCCTTAAGGGTCTTAAGGGACATGTCAAAGTATAACTCATCATACACAAGATACTATGATGATCTCAAGTCCAAGGATCACTTGTACTACTATCACTAGAGGAATTCCTATTGACAGGCGAGTAAAACTCCATTAGGTATTCCTTAGCGAGCCACTTTCAGTGAACTTATTCTCTAATAAGCACCTACATACTTGCTTTAGTGTCTCCACACAAATGATTATGAGATCAATCATCCTCTTCATAAGAGCAAACAACGTATGTACTAATCTATCCGGATTCACTAATCCCCTTTTTAGTAATCCAACGATTAGGAACGATTTTAGTTTGTGAGCTATCTAGAATTTAAATCTCATTAGCATGATCACCATCATGATTCTAAAAGCATTGCTCAAAACTATGGGTTTATCACATTTAATATAATAGCACGATGTAGATAAAGTAAAATGCCTTTAAGAAACGAATAAGATTACAAAGTATATGCTACATCATATTAAATATGATTAGCTTGTGTGCATACTACTTTCAGGGATATGTAGCAGAGATTATTGTATAAACAATTTATATTTATATCTTCCGCAGTAGTTGTAAATATGATGTATCGTGACGCACCAGGTCCGAGGTTCAACGGACCCAGGTTTGGGGGCTTCACAGGTTGGTATCAGAGCTGTAGATTATAAACCTTAGGTAGGGGTACCTTAGGATATAACCGCAGGGATAAGGATAAGGAATAAACTCAATTAGAGTTTAATTGCTAAAAGATGAATTGTTGTAAATTCATTATTAAGTAAAGAAAAAGATAAATAAGATTCAAAGAAGAATCCTAAAGAATTATAAAGATAAGTGTGACAAACGAGAATTTTGTAACCTAATTTAAATATTTATTGATTGAATAAATATTTTTCGATGATTTGATTGTTGAATTAATTGATTAATTGATGAATTTGTGGTAGATTAATTTAATTATATGTGTTACATTAGTAAAATTGACATGGAGAATTTTTATATTTAAATTATGTATTTAATTGAATTTATTTGATTAAATGCATTATTTAAATAAGTATAATGTTATTTCTAATTAATTTAATATTAATTAGAGATTTAATAATTTATCATATTTAATAAATGAGAATTTTATTTATATGATTTAATGTAGAATTATCCTATTTTATTTAATTGATTTTAGTAAGATTATTTAGTTGATTAAATGTGTGTCATGAACTATATAATAAGTAATTTATTAAAATAAAACAAAAGGAACCTCTTAAAGACTAACCAAACGGTGTCTTAAGGAGGGTTGGAGTCAGTTAACCCATTATGGAATTAACTGACATCCATTTTGATTCAGTTCTTTATTACGTGTTTTAGTTCATCAGTTTCTAAGTACTAAACCAGAGAGAAAACTTGAGAGAAAAAGAAAGAGAATTGAGAGGAATTAAAGAAGTGAAGAAGGAAATCCTTTCATCTAGTTGCATAATCTAGCACCAAACCAAAGGTAATTCTTAAATTTAACCTTTAAATTATGTTTTCTTAATTTTCTCCATGAATGCATGTTTTGAGTTCTCTGTAAGCTAAGTTCTATGGCTAAATTTTTATAGAATGATAATTAGATGTTAGAAAACATGTATAAGCATCTTTTATATGATGTATATGTGATTTAGAGTGATTAAATCTATGAAATCATGTTTTAATTGAAGTTTTGAAAAGTTACAGAGTAGTTAGTTACGAGCATGACTTAAATGTATGAAAGTGATACTAGTTTTGCATGTTAATTGGTTAAATTGATGACTAATTATGTTTATGTGCGTAAAAACGAAAAGAATGAAAGTTAAACAGATTAATTTGGTGTTACAATGAACCTATTATGTGTGATTTCATGACATTTGAAGAAACTCTGATAAATGATAAAAAACCTCAAATTTGATTTTTAGATTCATGGTTTATGTGATTTAAGTTGTTAGAATCATACTAGAAGGTTTGGGTAACGATTTTATATGAATTATAGTAATTGGGTATGTTTAATTTGATGTAAGAATAACAAGATTGGAAATTTTTTGCCTGTTTCTGCGTTCTTCGCGAACTGCAGAAGCTGGAATTCGTGATTCTCACCCCGGCGAGCTCAATGAACTGAGTTTCTCGCCCCGGCGAGCTCAATGAATTGCGTCTCTCACCCCGGCGAGAGTTTTGTGAAGGAATTCCTCGCCCCGGCGAAGGCTCGCCCCGGTGAGAGTTTGTGAAGGATTTTCTCGCCCCGGCGGGAATTAAAAAAAAGAAAAAAGAAAAAAAAAAGAGTAAAAAGAAGAGAGTACAAATTTTCTTCTTTCTTTAAGATCATGTTATGTTATCTTAGACATATCTAAAGCTTAGACTAATGTAAGAAATGAACATTAAGATACTGTGATGGGTACCATTGGTTATCCAGTAACTATTGAAATATTAAAATGAAAGTTGGATGACAATGAATCCTGAAATGTTTATAATACTGTAACTAATTATTGTTACTGCTTTATAAACTGAATGTATAGGTTGATTAAAGAACGTGAATTTTATTTTATAGTCTATGCACGAGGCAAGTATCTTATCCTTACTTTTACGTTTACGCAAGTTTTCTACCTTGATCTATTATTTCGTTGAAAGCAAGCTACCTAATACTACCTTGATTTCAATCACGCAAGTTCCTGAACTTAATTCTCTTATCATATATGTTTCATAATGCTATTACTTATTCGAGCAAGTTATTATTTCTATTCCATTCAATTTCATGGATTCAATGAGACGTTTTAATTTCCTCTTTGTAATGCTTCAGTTATACAGAACTTATTCAATTGTATCTTTTGTGAGATTTAGTTTTTGATTCTCGAATTATACCCTTTGAACCTTGATCGACTAGCGAACCCTTATTAATTCGACTAGTCCATAGTTGATGAGCGTTCTAAATTCTAAAAACGTTATTGAAGTAAATCCAAACCAAACTTCCTTTGGTGCGGACACTGATGTCAAACTGAGATGAACAACCCTTATACATGAGATTTTATTTACGCGTTAGCGTTAAGATGTTGTGCACATACATGGTACAAAGGGCCGATCCCCCTAAGTACGAGAAGTAAGGTCCATATAGTCTTATGACTGTTAAAGGTTTAAAGTAGAAATACTTGATAACCTGGGACATAGTTCGTGGTCTTAACACCCTCAGATGTTCTTTTGAATCTTGTCTTACATTCTTGACTCAAAAGCTAAATCTTCGATTATTCAATATCCGTCAATTATTTCGCATGTTATTATTATTGTTGATGTTGTACTTGCTGGGCAATCATTGCTCACCCTTGCATAATAACATTGCAGCTAAAGTTGAAAGAGTTGATGAGCCGTCCACTAGTAAGGGCAAAGGCAAAGCAAACAAGTGATGAAGACTTGTTATATTGTTTAAATGACGTCTATGTAATAGACTTAAGTATGTTTTCCGCATTGATGTTATGTTAAGGTTAGATGACCTGGGATTTATTTATTAATGATGTTGTAACCCTTTAATGAGAGATTTTTATTTTATTAATAGTTTTCCTTTATATTTGAATGGGTAGTTAGATGTGATGTGATATGTATTTGGATAGTGAACACCAAATCTTGAGAAAGCGAAGTACCCATATTTGGGGGTGTCACAGGTTGGTATCAGAGCTGTAGGTTATGAACTTTAGGTGGGGAAAACCTTAGGGTAGTAGCCTTTTAAGAGTTAGAAAATATAGTGGTGATAAACTCTCATCGAGTTCTAAGGAATGAATTAAGAAAATTCATTAAAGATAATAAAAGACTTTATATGTTATGTGCTTATGTGTTAACAACCTATATGCTGCGCGTAGTATCGAGTATTAATTAAAATTTAAATTTTGCTGTCAGGATGTCGGATATTGGAGGATTCAGTCAGCCTAGGGATGTTGAACCCCGAGTGGCTGGAGAGGAGGAGCCCTGTGATATCCATGTTATCCGGGAGCAGTTGATACACAGAGAGCCATCTCCATTAATCACGGTTGTGGGTCAGGAGTATGAGCCTGAGTCTGATCTAGAGGAGGATCCTGAGGAGGAAGAGGCTGAGGAGGATGATGAGGATTCCGAGGAGGTACCCCTTACCTCTATCGATGCTGAGATGTACGATGCATTGTACGATCGTACTGTTGAGTTGCAGGATAGAGTCAGAGAATTGGAGGGGCTGGCAAATAGACGCCAGACTCTCATAGATTAGAAGAATGAGAAGATCGAGGATCTTGATATACGTCTTGGAGACGTAGAATGGAAGTTAGTTCAGGCAGGAAGTCAAAAGGAAGATCTATTAGCTGAGAATGAGAAGATGAAACTTGAGATTCAGAAATTGAAGGACGATTTGAGTGAGGAGCCAGCGGAACGTGCTAGAGCAGAGGATGCTTGGATGAACACCGCTCGA
The DNA here is from genome assembly GCA_034770075.1 of Aralia elata. Classification (NCBI taxonomy): domain Eukaryota; kingdom Viridiplantae; phylum Streptophyta; class Magnoliopsida; order Apiales; family Araliaceae; genus Aralia; species Aralia elata. The sequence goes on along the minus strand of CM068388.1, from coordinate 32,299,159 downwards.
CGTGCAGAGATTTCTGAAGAAGGTGAACGGGCAAAGAGGGCTAAGATTGAGGAGACAGACTATACTTTTCAGACAGCGATTGATAGGGCCCATGATCGAGTTTTCCACTATCCAGTTCAGTTCGAGGACTTGCCATGGCACATGTTAGATCGCAGAACGATGCTCCGTATCATGGAGGAAGAACGCAGGAAGGCGGTTCGACACCTTAGTAGACCGTGATAGGAGATGTCTTGAATTATGTGTAAATATTTATGATAGTTTATGATGTAAATTCCAGCGTGATTATACACAATGGAATATGACTATTTAATCCTAAAGATTGTTTGATCTTGGGATAGTTGATGTAAATAGCAGTGATGCTATCTTTCTAAGTTTAAGACTTTTGAATTAATGAAATATCAGTTTTATTTGAAGATGTTATGTGTTAAATGTTTAACCTGAATTGTTTGAGTTAAATTTTGAACACTTAAGAAATTGAGTGATGATCTAATAAGCGCATATTCTTTAACAGAAAATGCCGCTGAGACACCAATCACGTCAACAAGCTCAGGAGAGCTCTACTAACAACAACGACGCCAATGCTAATCCTGTTCAGCAATTGGTGAACCTTTTGGCTGGAGCCCTTGCGAATCAGCTGCAAGCTCCACCAGTGACATCATTTAAGGATTTCAAAGCGGTAGGACCGCCAGAGTTTAGGGGTTCCCTGAACCCGATCGAAGCCCAAACTTGGGTGATGGAAATGGAGAAAGTATTAAGACTGCCTTTGCAACGTTCATGCTTAAATCAGAGGCCAGCTAATGGTGGCAGGCAAATAAGGTTCGAGGAGGTCAGGGTGTAATCGCATGGGATAGATTTAAGGAGATGTTCTTTGAGATGTACTTTCCGACGAGCTCGCGTAACCAGATGGAGATTCAATTTCTAGAGCTGAAACAGGGTACCATGACTGTACCGGAATACGCGACGAAGTTTAATAAGTTGGCTAGGTTCAAAACTTACCAAGTGAACACCGATGAGAGGAAGGCGAGAAGATTCGAACAAGGGTTGAAGCCATGGTTGTATAACAAGGTGTCAATGTTCCAATTGAACACTTTTGCTGGAGTGTTGGAAAAGGCGATCATCGCCAAAGGAGGGAGTGATGCTCTGATAAAGTATAACCAGGAGCAAAAGAAGAAGAAAGGCGAAAATGAAAATAACAAAGCGAGTGGTAGTAACAGTGGAGGTCACAACCAGAAGAGGAAGTGGAATGATAATGGATCTACTGGAAATCAACAAGGAGGACAGAAGAAGAAGATAGAAGCGTGTGTTACATGTGGGAAGAATCACGTGGGGATTTGCCTGAAGGGGAAGAGAGTTTGCTACAATTGCAATCAGGAGGGCCACATAGCGCCGAATTGTCCGAATCCAAAGAAGGGTGCTTGTTTCACATGCAGATCAAAAGATCATCTAGCTAGAGATTGTCCCAAAAAGGCAGCAGGGGGACCAGGATCAAGAGAAAATAAGGGAAACAGTGGTGGTAGTACGTTGACTATAACCGGATCAGCACCAACAAACCGACCTACCGCCAGAACTTTCAACATGACCGTGCAAGATGCCGTGCAGTCTCGCGATGTGGTGTTAGGTATCATTCCGATCAATAATATATATGCTTATGTATTGTTTGATTCGGGTGCTACTTGTTCATTTATATCCGACGACTTTGCTAAGAACTTAGATTTGCCTAAGGAGGAATTAGATTACCCTTTAAACATAGAAATTGCGAATAAGGAGGTAATTCTTGTTAGGTACGTACACAAGAATTGTAGGGTGAATATTAAGGGAAATGTGATGACAGTAGATCTGATCCCGATCAAACTTGGGGAATTTGACGTTATTTTGGGTATGGATTGGCTATTCAATTATGGAGCGATAATTGATTGCCAAAAGAAACATATTAACCTTATGACTCCGCTAAAGGTAGTATTTTACGGCAGCAAATCGCCTAGACAAGCGAGTTGTCTGACGATGATGCAAGCCAGGAAGTTGTTAAGATAAGGCTGTGTGGGATACTTAGCCTACATAGTTGATACTCGAAAAGAGAGTCCAAAATTAGAGGAGATACTTGTCGTAAGGGACTTTGTAGATGTCTTTCTAGATGATTTGCCAGGACTTCCACCAGATAGGGAAGTTGAATTCGTAATCGATTTGGCACCAGGAACTGCCCCGATATCGAAAGCTCCGTACCGTATAGCCCTAGTAGAGATGAAAGAATTGATGGTACAACTGCAAGAACTTTTAAATAAGAAGTATATCCAGCCGAGTGTATCGCCATGGGGAGCGCCGGTGTTGTTTGTTAAAAAGAAGGACGGATTGATGCGACTTTGCATTGATTACAGAGAGTTGAACAAGGTCACGATTAAGAATAAATACCCGTTACCAAGAATCGACGACTTGTTTGATCAATTGAAATGAGCTAGATATTTCTCAAAGATAGATTTGAGGAGTGGTTATCATCAGTTGAAGGTGAGGAAGGAAGATGTACCGAAGACAGCGTTCAGGACTCGTTATGGTCACTACGAGTTTCTGGTGATATCATTTGGTCTAATGAATGCTCATGGGGCATTCATGGACTTAATGAACAGGGTGTTTAAGCCGTTTTTGGACAAGTTTGTAGTAGTATTCATTGACGATATTCTAATTTATTCCAAAACCAAGGAAGAGCATGTAGAGCATTTGAAGTTGACATTGGAAGCGTTAAGGAGAGAGAAGTTGTACGCTAAATTTTTAAAGTGTGAATTCTGGATAGAGTGAATGCAATTTCTTGGACATGTGATTGACAAGGATGGGATTTCGGTGGACCCGTCAAAGGTTAAAGTAATGCTTAACTGGGCTCAGCCGAAAACACCATCAGAAGTAAGGAGTTTCCTCGGATTGGCAGGTTACTACAGGAGATTCGTTCAGGATTTTTCCAAAATTGCGACTCCATTAACAAATTTGACTAGGAAGACAGTGAAGTTCGTTTGGACGGAGAAGTGCGAGGAAAGTTTTCAAGAATTAAAGAAGAGGTTGAGTATGGCGCATGTGTTATCCCTACCGGATAGCACATGAAATTTTGTGGTGTATAGTGATGCTCGCATAAAGGACTAGGCTGTGTGCTTATGCAGAATGGTAAGGTCATTGCGTATGCGTCACGACAATTAAAGGACTATGAGAAGGGGTATCCTACCCATGATTTGGAATTGGCCGCGGTGGTATTTGCTTTGAAATTATGGAGACATTATCTTTAGGGGGAGAAGTGTGAAATATATACAGACCACAAGAGTCTGAATTATATTTTTACACAGAAGGATCTGAACATGCGACAGAGGAGATGGTTGGAATTGATAAAGGATTACGACTGCGAGATTTTATACCATCCGGGTAAAGCGAACATTGTGGCCGATGCCTTAAGCAGAAAGGGACGGGAGAAACTGTTTATGTTAACCGCTCAGGAGGAGTTAGTTATAGCAATGGCAAAATTGGAATTGGAGGTGAAATATCCGGAGGAGTGTGACGAAAAATTATTTCAATTGAGAATCGGTTCAACTTTGGTGGATAAGGTTAAGGAAACACAAAATCAGGACAAAGAATATAAGAAAATCAGGAAAAGAATATCTAGATGGGATGAAATGAAATTCAAAGTAGATAATGAGGGAGTATTAAGATTCGAGGGAAGAATTTGGATTCCACCAGTACCAGAGATTAAGGAGGAAATTTTGAGCGAGGCTCATAATTCAAGATATTCGATTCATCCGGGTAGTACGAAAATGTACCAAGATCTTCGACAGCATTTTTGGTGGCCGAATATGAAGAGAGACGTTGCTGATTGTATAGCCAAGTGTTTGACACGTCAGAAAGTTAAAGTAGAACATCAGAGACCAAGTGGTTAGAAATCCCAGAATGGAAATGGGAGCACATCACCATGGATTTCGTAGTAGGTCTTCTGACGACTCAGAATGGTTCCGACGCAGTATGGGTTATCGTGGACCGACTGACGAAATCAACACACTTCTTACCGATCAAGATCAGATTCAACTTAGATCAGCTGGCAAAGTTATACGTGAAAGAGATTATTTCGAGGCACGATGTTCCAATATCTATTGTCTTAGATAGGGATCCGCGCTTCACATCGAATTTTTGGAAACGACTACAGAAATGCATGGGAACGCAATTACGTATGAGTACGACATATCATCCACAGGCCGACGGGCAGAGTGAAAGGACAATTCAAACATTAGAGGATATGTTAAGAGCATGCATCATGGATTTCAAAGGAAATTGGAACGATCATCTACCGTTGGTGGAATTTGCTTACAATAACAGTTACCATGCAAGTATTAGCATGTCGCCTTACGAAGCGTTGTACGGCAAAAAGTGCAGAACTCCATTATGCTGGGATGAAGTTGGCAAACGTCAATTGCTAGGACCAAAACTGGTACAACAGACTGCTGAAATTGTCAAAGTAATCAGGGCAAGATTGATAGCAGCTCAGGATAGACAGAAGAAATATGCCGATCAACATCGTAAGAATCGAGAGTTTGAGTCTGGTAGCTACGTTTTCTTGAAGGTATCTCCCTAGAAAGGGAAGATTCGTTTTGGTAAGAAAGGAAAACTGAGCCCAAGGTTCATTGGACCCTTTGAAGTGTTAAGAAGAGTTGGAGAAGTCGCATATGAGGTAGCTTTACCTCCAGCATTGGAACACATCCACAATGTCTTTCATGTCTCGGTATTACGACCATACAAACCCGACTACAAGCATGTCATAGAGTATGAACCCCTGCAAGTTGAAAAAGATTTGTCTTACGAAGAAAAGCCTGTTCAGATTGTTGACAGGAAAGAGCAAGTGAAAGTAGTATGCACACAAGCCAATCATATTTGATATGATGTAGCATATACTTTGTAATCTTATTCGTTTGTTAAAGGCATTTTACTTTATCTACATGATGTTGTTATATTGAATGTGATAAACCCATAGTTTTGAGCAATGCTTTTAGAATCATGATGGTGATCATGCTAATGAGATCTAAATTCTAGATAGCTCACAAACTAAAATCGTTCCTAATCGATGGATTACTAAAAAGGGGATTAGTGAATCCGGATAGATTAGTACATACGTTGCTTGCTCTTATGAAGAGGATAATTGATCTCATAATCATTTGTGTGGAGACACTAAAACAAGTATGTAGGTGCTTATTAGAGAATAAGTTCACTGAATGTGGCTCGCTAAGGAATACCTAATGGAGTTTTGCTCGCCTGTCAATAGGAATTCCTCTAGTGATAGTAGTACAAGTGATCCTTGGACTTGAGATCATCATAGTATCTTGTGTATGATGAGTTATACTTTGACATGTTCCTTAAGACCTTTAGGGTATATCAAAGGGTATGATTGGGTATAATTAGTTATACATGGAGATAGGTGAATGATCAACAAAGAATCTACCACTTCTAGTAAAAGGAGAGAATGTCCTATGTGATTCGATAAATGATGACTCAGAAGTCTTTGGCCAAATTAGAATGAAATTAGAAAGGAGTTTCTAATTTACTTTATCAGAGTTGTGCATTTGAGAATCGAAATACATATAATTAAATAAAATAAGACTTGACAGTAATTCTATGTCTTATATTTAATTGGGACATTGTATGGTAGAAGGATTGATTTGTACGGTAACTATTCACTGAAAGGTTCTTTTGTGATTAATGTTGAAATCTATATTATCTGGAAAGTCGTTGATCGCTAAGGGGGTTTACCCTTATTGTAGAATAAATATTATTTATTTAAATGAATTAAATAGTTTAATTTATTTATTTAAATAAGATTAGAATTGTTCTAATTGATTTATTCACAACTAGTTTAATATGGAGAATCTAAAGGGTCACACCGCAAAAGGAAAATATTTATTTAAGAATTAAATGGCATAATCGTAATAATAAGTTAAGTGTATTTAATTTAATCTATGGAGATAGAATAAATTAAATAGCTTAATATTTATTATTTAATATTTTGGAAATATTAAATATAAATTAATAAGAGGAGTCTTATTATTATTATTATTACTATTATTTAATTCCTAATAGGGATTGAGAATTAATTAATAGAAGTACTCTCTCATGAATTCCTAATTGGATTAGGAGTTCAATTAATTAAAGGAGTTTAATTAAAATAAAAATCCTAATCCTAAATAGTTTAGGAGGATTCCCTATATCTATAAATAAGAGGAGTCTTATCATGATTTAGGGTTAGACAGTTACACACTCTTCCATATGAATTAGAGAGAGAGAGAGAGTACTTGCAATTTCTATAGAGATAGAAACTAGGGTTTTGTCAACACCCATCTTCTTGAACAACTATTATTCCTTGGTGGATCACCTCTAGAGGCCAAACACTTGGGTGGCTAACGTTGATCAAAGGAAAGAATTTAATCGGTGGAATTCAAGGAGAATGCGAAAGATTTGGAGGTAAACTCGTACCTGTGGAAGCATGGTTCTACAAGGGTATGATTCTCATACTTTATCTCTTTCGTTTATTTGATAATTGAGCACATGGATGATCATGGTGATGGTTTGTATGAAAAATTTTAAAATCCGTTTTATCGCGCTTCCGCACTATTTATATAATTTGATTACATGTTCGCGCTATATACAAACCTAACAGTGGCATCAGAGCCTAACCTTCTGCTAATTATCGATTATTATGATTCCGTGTATATATGGGTATGCGATTGGATCGATTTTCTGGGCAAAGAAAAAAAAATTTGGAAGTCTGCTACGCGGCCGCGCCGCTTCCAGTTCATTCTGGAGCACGGCCGCGCCCGAACCCAAAAATCGTTTCTGGGGGTGCAGCGCGGCCGCGCCGCTCCTAGTTCATTTTGGAGCGCGGCCGCGCCGGTCTGCAGATTTTGAAAATTTTTTATTTTGATTTTATTTATTTTTAATTAAGATAAAAGGTTTATTTTGAATTGGAATATAATTAAAATTAAAAAGTTTTATTTGAACTTGGAATTGGATTCTACGTTAACTAGAATAAAGGAGTTTATTCACTTATGGAATAGGATTCCATGTTTCCTAGAATAAAGGAGTTTATTCACATATGGAAAAGGATTCCATGTTTCCTTAAAAAAATAAAGATGTTTATTTTGATAAGGAATATGATTTAACATATTTTATTTTTCCAAGCAATTTTAAGTTAAAATAAAGGAGTTTATTTTGAACTTGAAATTGATTCCATGTTAATTGAAATAAAAGAGTTTATTTTGATTTGAAATTTGATTAAAAATAAAGATGTTTATTTTTATTCAAAATTGGATAAAATAAAATAAAGAAGTTTATTATGATTTAAATTTTGATTAAAATAAAGGAGTTTATTTTTGTTTCAAAATTAAATTTCTAGTAAACTTTTAATTGCCCATTAAATGATATCAATGCATATATGGAATGGTTTTATTATTCATGAGATGAATGTTATTTATTGATACATATGGAGATATGTATGATAATAAATAGGGATTGATTATGCATTACTGACCAATGTGTGATTGGATTTATTTTAGTGGATGCTTGAATGAATGGGTTTTTATAAATGGGGTCTGCATACCTCGTCTTCTCTAGTTTTTCTTGATGTAAATTCTATCTTCCTCCTATGTACCTCCCCTTGACTGCTGATCAAGATTTCTATTTATTGTAAATAGTTTTTACAATAGGTTTAGTTAGAATTACTTGAAGAATTGGAGACAAAGGAGCAAGGAGCGCTTGGAGACCCGTTTGTATTGGAGCCCGGGTTTAAATGTAATAGTTATACTTAAATTTAGTTCTTGCACCCTAGGTTTGACCTTTTGGTTCACTTGGTGGCTCTAGTGAACCAAACTAGAATAAAAGTCCATAATCAATCCGGGTAGAATATAGTATTCTATATGTGCATGCTTACTATGTATATATTATATATTATACGACATGCTTCACATGTTAAATAATATGACGCGTAGTTTATATATATATATATATATATATATATATATATGTGTGTGTGTGTGTGTGTGTGTGTGTGTGTGTGTGTGTGTGTGCATGCGCGCTAAACAAGATGAGACAAATAATAACAAACCCCTCAAAGAAATTATATTAAGTCCTAAGCGTTCAAAGATATTTGGAATATCGAACGTCGCCTTCTAGCATGGTAAAGCAATAGAGTATTAAATATTTAATATGAGTTTGTTGTGTCACCACAAGGCAAGTATTAAATATTTAAGATGTTGTATTATCACATTTGATGCTTATACATAGACTGAACGATGCTGTTTTGTTGTGTCACCACAAGGACAGTGTTTTTCTTTCGAATATATGGAAGTGCTAGGATGGACTTAACTTAGATAATTTTGATTCGGATGTGTCACCACTTGATCAAAATAATCTAAGAGGCAAAATACAAGGAGTTACATAGAGATGTAATTGACAATAGTTGTCTACATATTTATTTATATATCGTTTGTTGTGTCACCACAAGGCTATATACATTTAAAATGGGATCCTTAGTCTCACTAGCAAATCTTTAATTAGAATTGCCGAACTATATAATGAGGGTAATATAGTTTGATAAAAATAGTGGGAGATACCAATTTAAAATAAAGACCAAATTTATTTTGGTAATTAATTAAAAATGAATGTATGCTAAAATGTTGTTAAATTACAAATTCATTTACAGAATTTTACAATGTCTAATTTACTATCACTGCGGAGCATATTAATGCTAATACCGGACCAAATTAAACGGACTGGTTAAGAAATTTGAGAATAGTTCTCAAGGCTGAAAAGCTATCTTATGTCCTTAATGTAATGTCCGAGAATTTTTAAACATTGTATTGATTTATTTTAATATATGAAATTCATTTTATTTAATGAATTTAATTGGACCCATGTAGGTATTATTAATTAATTATCTAAATATATGGTCCAATAATTTTCTCGCATTAAAGGGACTCATTTAAAAGTTGAATAATTAATGAGTTAACCTTAACATTTGAGTGACAAGAACATTGGGGAAATTAAATAAATGATTTCATCATTTCGGATTAAATAATTTTAATGGGGGTTATTGTTAAAAATAAAACTTTTAAAACAATTAATTAATTAAGTTAGTTATCTAATTTAAAAGTGTGGTATTATTAATTCTAATAAATGGATTAACCCATTTCTTTCTTGGACCCAATTTCTTTTTTAATTTCCGGTTGGGCCGCCTTTTTGATTAATTTAACCGGCTCAACCCTATTGGGTTGAGCCCAGTTACCTTCCTGCCGGGTTAGCCCATTTCCTTGGGTTGGGTTGGATCCGTTTTATTTGGTGCAGTATATCAGCTGATTAAGGAAAACCAGTAAAGCCAAATTGAGGAAAAAATCCTATCGGTGGGATTATTGGGAAGAAAAAAAAAAAAGAAGAAACCAAACCAAACGAAAACAAAACCCCAAACCCAATCAATCAAACGAAATCCAAACTCTCAGTCGGTTCAATCGAGAGGGGCGGGGTGTCAGTCGTCGGCGATAGCAGAGGATAAGGAGCGGCGACCGGCGGCTACCGCGGTTTAACCAGCGGGTGAAGCGAGGAAGGAAATCACCGACCGAGCGGCATCGAACGGACCAAGGGTCCCGGGCTTCCGACAACGCGACTGGAGACGCGCGGCTCGAGGGTGCCAGCCGGTGCTAGCTGTGACGGGCGAGACTTGATGGGAGACGTCAATCGATAGCCACTTCCTCCGACCGTCGGTCCTTAACCGTCCAAGTTAGGTAATACCCAAACCAATTTGGGAAGAAAATAATTTTTTTAGTATAAATTGAGGCCTTTCCCCAAACCCTAGCCAGCTGCTGTTATTAGAGGATTTCAAATTAGGGCGAGAGAAATTGTAAATTCAATAGAGGAAAGCAAGTCGCAATGAAGAAAGGCAATTAGCCGATCGAACCCAAGGTATGGCAATGGGATAACTGAGCTACTGTGATAGTTTAATTTTTAGGTTATATATAAATTTTCTTCCTTATGTAATTGGAATTTGGGTTGCCGATTGTGGTTGTGCTGTATGGCGTTGCCAATTGTGTTCGTTTTTAGCACTGTGTTAGGTTTGTTTTGGGGAAACTGTTATTACTGAACCTTAAAGGTTCTAGCAGCTAATGATATTGCTTTTAATATACGTTGTTTGGGACTTACAAACTGATACTGTATTGTGCTGTTTAATTTGTATCTCCTTCTGTGTTGGGATTGTATTTTATTGCTTGGGTTATACTGCTTGGTTGAGATTCTGTATGTTAAAGAACCATAAGGTTCGGCAGCTTGATTTTGCCTCTGAACTAAGCCAGCGTCGACCTTTGATACGCCCACAAGGTGTTCGACGAAATGTCTATAAGAAATTTTTGATTGAATTCTTTTCTTTTCCCGGTTGTGCCAAGTAGTAATCAAGTTAGGCTTAACGTAGGATTTGCAGGAATTGGTTATACTGTGTGGTAGCATGGTTGTTGGTTGCGGCATGTTTATAAGGGAACAAATTATACCATTAAGTAATACTCGGATTGTTGTGGAAAGATTTATAATATGGCCAACAATTAAGTGATTAATGTTAAACCATAACGTAATAAGTATTTAACTACCATGTAATTTCAAATGGTTAGACGTATTATTATTGGATGAAGTATTAGTACTTAGTAAATTTATTTTTTTTAAATAAAGATAATGAATATTTAATTATTATTTAAGTAATATTAAATAATAATAGAATAATAAATTAATTATTCATTACAATAAGTAATAAATAAGGATAATCAATATTTAATTATTAATAGTAAATAATAATTGAGTATGAATAAAGTTAATAAAAAAATCCTTTATTATTTATCAATAAATAATAAGTAAAAGTTAGTAAATATTTAATTATTATTTAATAGTAAATAATAATTAAGTATGAATGAAGTTAATAAGTAATTATTTATCATTTAATAATAAATAAAGTTACTAAATGTTTGATTAAGTATGAATAAAATAATAGCCTTATATGCTATTATATTTTCCATATATAATGAATTGTTTATTTATTTTTTTTAGCAATTATTAAGAATTTTAAATTAATTAATTATTTATTTATTTATTTTTTTGATTAACTTTAAATAATAAATAAACATAATTAGTTATTATTTATTACTAAATAATAACTAAAGATAAGTTCATTAATAATTATTTGATTTACTAATGAATAAACCTAATTAGTTATTATTTATTAAAGGTAACTCTTACTCACTAATTAATTATTAATTAATCTTAAATAATAATTAAGGACGATTAAAATTAATAATTCGATTATTATTTGATTAATACTTGAATAATTAGTAAATATAATTAGTTACTAATTACTACTATTGGTAACTAAAAATAATTATTTAATTACTGTTTATCTAATATTAGATAGTAATTAAATAAAGATAAAGTTAATAAAATAAGGAGATGTTAAATAACACAACAGTTATAATTAATTGTGTAAAGGTTAATAAAGGAATATTACTTAAGAAAAAGTAATGTTAATTAATTAAAAAATTATAATTAATTGTTTAAGGGATTGATCAGTGTTTAATACTTAAGGGATACGTGGTAGATTAATTAAACCATCAACCTAAAAGTCAATTAAGTGCCTTATAAAATTTACTATAGTTTATTTACTATGTGCTATGTGAACTGCTTAATTGTTAAATAAATAGCATAAGTAAGCGTATCGGCGTACAACTACGCAGTACTAATTGATAGACCGACATTATCTATGTTAGGTTATTCAAGGCCAAATAGTTAAAGCTAGAATTATTTGTAGCTGAGCAAACAGGCAAGTTCCTAACCCTAAACTTCTTACATTATTGCAAGTTCCCTAACTCAATCTCGAGTTATTATTTTCAAAGCATGTTAGTGAATAATTATTGGCGAGTATTCACATCTATACTGATTATTGAGATTCGCACATTGTGCAATTGAATTCCTACCCTATTATGATTGAACTGTAAATTTAATTAAAGTTCTATCAAGTATGAATTGTTTATGAGATCGATCTATGCTATTTGTATCAGCTAGATCCAGCATGTCTAAATTGGTTAAGACAATGGTATTTTAAAAGTTGTTCTTATTAAATTGATGTGGTAAGAACTCTTGGCTGAGAAAACGATAAACTTGTTTAAGGCATGATATCAATGCTGGTTATTAAGTGTTTATGCATAAATCACGGGGTATGAGAGGCTGATCCTCTCGATTACCAAAACTTTTTAAGAGGTCCAACTTACATGCTGAGAACCTTGGAAAACGTCCTTGGTTATTTCAAACCACTCAGTAATTGGCATTCAATTATTTGAATATTCAACTGTTGACTGATAATTCATATTTCTTCACAATTCTATACTGTTGTTGAACATTGAAAGCGAAATTTCCGTCTATTCATGATATATCTCCCTTGCGTATAAACTTGCTAAGCAAATTAGTTGCTTACCCTTGCTATATCATGATCTTCATTTCAGCTAAGGCAGAAACGTCTAGAGGAGACAAAGGAAAAGGGAAGGTGCAAGAGTAGATGCCCGATAGTGCCTATATACTAGTTATTATTGAATGTTGTTTGATTAAGTGAACCTTTTATTGTATTAAGGGTACGTTTTATGTTAAGGTTAAAGAACCTTGGGACCAAGATTGTAAGACTTTATTATTATTTCAATAAACAATGTATGTTTATTATTCCGCATTTAGTTAAAAAGTATGTTTGTCGTTGAGTATCGTGAGCACCGAATTCGAGGTTAGGAAACCCGGATTTGGGGGCGTCACACTTAATATGCCTATGCCTGCAATGGTTTCAGACAATGCCTCTGAGGAAGAGATTGCTACTTTTAGAAAGTAGTAAGATGATGCACAGTTGGCTCAATGTATCATGCTCGCATCCATGAGTAACGAGCTTCAGCGTCAGCATGAAACTATGGATGCTCCTACTGTACTCCGGCACCTTCAAGGAGTTGAATGGTGAGGAAGGTAGGACTATTAGATATTAGATATCTAAGGAGCTTTTTCGATCTAGAATGACCGATGGCACTACAGTACAGACAAATGTCCGAAAAATGATGAATTCGATTGAACAATTGGGATAACTGGGTTTTAATGGATGGAGAAATGATCCAAGATTTGATCTTGCAATCACTTCCGGACTCTTTCTCACAAATTGTTGTGAATTTTCACATGAACAAGCTATATGTCAGTCTGCCTGAGTTGCTTAAACATGCTAAAAACTGTAAAGAGTCACTTTCCAACCAAGAAAGACCAAGTCTTACTGGTAGATGATTCTTCCAAGAAGCGGAAGAGGGTGGCCAAAGGATCTTCTTGAAAGAAGAACAATTCAGAGAAGGTATAAGGAAAGGCAATAACTAAGGACACTAAGAACAAGACTGATGCAGATAGCAAAGGAGTTTGCTTCCACTGCAATAAGCCTGGATACTAGAAAGAAAACTGTAAGGAGAATCTTACAGAGGCTAACCAGAAGAAGCTTAGTGAAGCTTCGGTTACAGATATAAGTTTGTTCATGATTAAAAATAAATCTTTCTGTAAGTCAAGGTTCTACTTGGGTATTGGATACCGGCTGTAGTTCTTACATATGCAATCTAATGCAGAGACTAAGCAGAAGTAGAAAGCTAAACTAAGAGTAAGTAATCTTATGTGTGGGAATGGAGCAAAGGTTGCTGCATTAACCATAGGAACTTATAGTTTAGCATTGCCTACGGGCAAGTCTATTAAGTTAATAAGTTGTTATTATGTTCCAGTTCTCATTAGAAACATTAGAATTTTCATTGTTAGGCAAGGAAGATTCTGGTATTATATTTAAGAACAATTGTTGTTCTATTTGTAATGATGTTTTGTTTGAAACTGGAAGATCACTTGATGGACTTTGTAAACTTGACTTACATGATAAATAATTTTGCAAATTGAACAAACTAGTAAAAGAAAAGGAGATGATCATTCAAAGAGTTGAATGTGTATATTTGATAAAATACAAGTCTGAATCATTTGAAATGTTCAAAGAATTCAGAAGTGAAACATATTGACAAAGTATTAAGATTCTTTGATCAGATCGAGGAAGGAATACTTGTGCAATGAGTTTCTAGATCATCTCAAAATGGTATTTTCTCGTAATGGACACCTCTTGATACGTAATAATTGATTGGTGTATCTAAAAGGAGAAATTGTACCTTGTTGGACATGGTAGAGTCCATAATGATTTTTACCGACATTCTAGTATCCATCTGGGGTTATGCCCTAGAAACGGCTGCATATCTACAAAATAAGGTAACCTCAAAAATCCGAGCCCAAGACTCCATAAAGGTTATGGATAGGAAGGATTCCTACTCTTAAGTATGTTAAGATAAGGGGTTGTCCAGCTTATGTGAAAAGGTTACAAAGATAAGTTTGGGACAAAATCTGACAAGTGCAGATTTGTGGGATATCCTAAAGAAAGTTTAGGGTATTATTACTATAATCCTACATGCTGCCTTCTTAGATAAAGGTGTTTATCATTGAAGGAGCTAGTGGGAGGGTAATAGATCTTGAAGGAGTTCAAGAACCACAAAGCACTTTAAGTCGAATCGAGGAACCTGTAGATAGACCTATTGTACCACAACCGAATCGTAAATCTGGGAGAGTACCGAAGATACGTGGGAGGTATGGATTCATCATAGAGGATGATGATGAGGTACGCATCATAGAGGATGATGATCCAGTTATATACGATGAGGCTATGAGTAGAAGACATTCAGAGAAATGACAGATGGCCATGAAATCCGAAATGGACTCCATGTATGAGAACCAAGTATAGACTCTGGTTACTCCACAAAAGGGCATAGTGCCTAGAGTGTGAATATGGGTCTTTAAGAGAAAGACTGGGGCAAATGGCAAGGTGGAGACCTATAAGACCAGACATGTTTAAAAGGTTTTTCAAGTCAAGGAGTTGACTGTGATAAAACCTTATTACCGGGTAATGCTCAAGTCCATTTGGATTTTGCTTGTGATTGCAGCTTATTACGAAATCTGGAAAAATGGATGTGGAGACACCCTTCCTCAATGAAGACTTGAGGAGAATGTATGTATGATATAACCAGAGAAATTTGTTTCAAAGGTTGAAACAAATCGTGTTTTAAGCTACAATGATCCATTAATGGATTAAAGCAAGCTTCTCAAAGATGGAACATTCGTTTTGATGAGACAATCAAAAGAGTTTGATTATATTAAAAACGAGAATGAACCTAGTATGTACAAAGGGTCAGTGGGAGCACTGTGACATTCCTAGTATTATATGTTGATATACTACAGATAAGGAATAACACACCAATGCTACAATCAGTAAAGATAAAATTGTCTAAACATTCCTCCATGAATGACTTGGGAGGAGCATCCTATAAATTGGGGATATAAATCTATATAGATAGATTTAAAAGGATGTTCGGCTTGACCTAAGGAACGTATATTCATTTGATGTTAAAGGCGTTTAGCATGACAAACTCCAAGAGAGGTCTCATGATGATGAGCCATGGAGTGTATCTCTCATGATGATGTTGCGGCACTTTCATTTGATTAGTGGAATCATTGAAAGAGGAAAAGTCACTATAGAGATAGTGGACTCTCGAGAACAACATTGCATATCCATCTACTGAAGCTTTATCCAACAGCAGGATGATCGTCACTTAGAGAAGAAGGGTATTAGATACCATAGCGATTGGCTTTAGTGCAAGTGGGAGATTAAAAGTAGTATGCACACAAGCCAATCATATTTGATATGATGTAGCATATACTTTGTAATCTTATTCGTTTGTTAAAGACATTTTACTTTATCTACATGATGCTGTTATATTGAATGTGATAAACCCATAGTTTTGAGCAATGCTTTTAGAATCATGATGGTGATCATGCTAATGAGATCTAAATTCTAGATAGCTCACAAACTAAAATCGTTCCTAATCGATGGATTACTAAAAAGGGGATTAGTGAATCCGGATAGATTAGTACATACGTTGCTTGCTCTTATGAAGAGGATGATTGATCTCATAATCATTTGTGTGGAGACACTAAAGCAAGTATGTAGGTGCTTATTAGAGAATAAGTTCACTGAACGTGGCTCGCTAAGGAATACCTAATGGAGTTTTACTCGCCTGTCTATAGGAATTCCTCTGGTGATAGTAGTACAAGTGATCTTTGGACTTGAGATCATTATAGTATCTTGTGTATGATGAGTTATACTTTGACATGCCCCTTAAGACCTTTAGGGTATATCAAAGGGTATGATTGGGTATAATTAGTTATACATGGAGATAGGTGAATGATCAACAAAGAATCTACCACTTCTAGTAAAAGGAGAGAATGTCCTATGTGATTCGATAAATGACGACTCAGAAGTCTTTGGCCAAAGCAGAATGAAATTAGAAAGGAGTTTCTAATTTACATTATCAGAGTTGTGCATTTGAGAATCGAAATACATATAATTAAATAAAATAAGACTTGACAGTAATTCCATGTCTTATATTTAATTGGGCCATTGTATGGTAGAAGGATTGAATTGTACGGTAACTATTCACTGAAAGGTTCTTTTGTGATTAATGTTGAAATCTATATTATCTAGAAAGTCGTTGATCGGTAAGGGGGCTTACCCTTATTGTAGAATAAATATTATTTATTTAAATGAATTAAATAGTTTAATTTATTTATTTAAATAAGATTAGAATTGTTCTAATTGATTTATTCACAACCGGTTTAATATGGAGAACCTAAAGGGTCACACCGCAAAAGGAAAATATTTATTTAAGAAGTAAATGGCATAATCGTAATAATAAGTTAAGTGTATTTAATTTAATCTATGGAGATAGAATAAATTAAATAGCTTAATATTTATTATTTAATATTTTGGAAATATTTATTATTTAATATTTTGGAAATATTAAATATAAATTAATAAGAGGAGTCTTATATTTATTATTACTATTACTATTATTTAATTCCTAATAGGGATTGAGAATTAATTAATAGAAGTACTCTCTCATGAATTCCTAATTGGATTAGGAGTTCAATTAATTAAAGAAGTTTAATTAAAATAAAAACCCTAATCCTAAATAGTTTAGGAGGGTTCCCTATATCTATAAATAAGAGGAGTCTTATCATGATTTAGGGTTAGACAGTTACACACTCTTCCATATGAATTGGAGAGAGAGAGAGAGAGAGTACTTGCAATTTTTATAGAGATAGAAACTAGGGTTTTGCCAACACCCATCTTCTTGAACAACTATTATTCCTTGGTGGATCACCTCTAGAGGCCAAACACTTGGGTGGCTAACGTTGATCAAAGAAAGGAATTTAATCTGTGGAATTCAAGGAGAATGCGAAAGATTTGGAGGTGAACTCGTACCTGTGGAAGCATGGTTCTACAAGGGTATGATTCTCATACTTTATCTCTTTCGTTTAATTGATAATTGAGCACATGGATGATCATGGTGATGGTTTGTATGAAAAATTTTAAAATCCGTTTTATCGCGCTTTCGCACTATTTATGTAATTTGATTGCATGTTCGCGCTATATACAAACCTAACAGCAAGTGCTACGAAATAAAATTATACATTCTGTTAAGGTGATCTGGAGGAACCACAACGCTGAAGAAGCAACGTGAGAACTCGAAGATCAGATGATGAGAAATTATCCTTAGTTATTTGCTTAATCTATATGTAGTGATTCTGGGGACATAATCTTTGTAAGGGGGGAGAATATAACGGGACGAGTTAATTGAATCGTGATTCTGGGGACAGAATCCTTTTAAGGGGGGAAAGATATGACAAACGATAATTTTGTAACCTAATTTAAATATTTATTGATTGAATAAATATTTTTCGATGATTTGATTGTTGAATCAATTGATTAATTGATGAATTTGTGGTAGATTTATTTAATTATATGTGTTACATTAGTAAAATTGACATGGAGAATTTTTATATTTAAAGTATATGTTTAATTGAATTTATTTGATTAAATGCATTATTTAAATAAGTATAATGTTATTTCTAATTAATTTAATATTAATTAGAGATTTAATAATTTATCATATTTAATAAATGAGAATTTTATTTATATGATTTAATGTAGAATTATCCTATTTTATTTAATTGATTTTAGTAAGATTATTTAGTTGATTAAATGTGTGTCATGAACTATATAATAAATAATTTATTAAAATAAACCAAAAGGAACCTCTTAAAGACTAACCAAACGGTGTCTTAAGGAGGGTTGGAGTCAGTTAACCCATTATGGGATTAACTGACATCCATTTTGATTCTGTTCTTTATTACGTGTTTTAGTTCATCAGTTTCTAAGTACTAAACCAATTCTTTATTACGTGTTTTAGTTCATCAGTTTCTAAATACTAAACCAGAGAGAAAACTTGAGAGAAAAAGAAAGAGAATTGAGAGGAATTAAAGAAGTGAAGAATTAAATCCTTTCATCTAGTTGCATAATCTAGCACCAAACCAAAGGTAATTCTTAAATTTAACCTTTAAATTATGTTTTCTTAATTTTCTCCATGAATGCATGTTTTGAGTTCTCTGTAAGCTAAGTTCTATGGCTAAATTTTTATAGAATGATGATTAGATGTTAGAAAACATGTATAAGCGTCTTTTATATGATGTATATGTGATTTAGAGTAATTAAATCTATGAAATCATGTTTTAATTGAAGTTTTGAAAAGTTACAGAGTAGTTAGTTACGAGCATGGCTTAAATGTATGAAATTGATACTGGTTTTGCATGTTAATTGGTTAAATTGATGACTAATTATGTTTATGTGCGTAAAAACGAAAAGAATGAAAGTTAAACGGATTAATTTGGTGTTACAATGAACCTGTTATGTGTGATTTCATGAAATTTGAAGAAACTCTGATAAATGATAAAAAAAAAAACTCAAATTTGATTCTTAGATTCATGGTTTATGTGATTTAAGTTGTTAGAATCATGCTAGAAGGCTTGGGTAACGATTTTATATGAATTATAGTAATTGGGTATGTTTAATTTGATGTAAGAATAACAAGATTGGAAATTTTTGGCCTGTTTCTGCGTTCTTTGTGAACTGCAGAAGCTGGAATTCGTGATTCTCGCCCCGGCGAGCTCAATGAACTGAGTTCTCGCCCCGACGGGAGCTCGCCCCGGCGAGAGTTTGTGAAGGATTTTCTCGCCCCGGCGGGAATTAAAAAAAAAAGAGTAAAAAGAAGAGAGTAAAAATTTTCTTCTTTCTTTAAGATCATGTTATATTATCTTAGACATATCTAAAGCTTAGACTAATGTAAGAAATGAACATTAAGATACTGTGATGGGTATAATTGGTTATCCGGTAACTATTGAAATATTAAAATGAAAGTTGGATGACAATGAATCCTGAAATGTTTATAATACTGTAACTAATTATTGTAACTGCTTTATAAACCAAATGTATAGGTTGATTAAAGAACGTGAATTTTATTTTATAGTCTATGCACGAGACAAGTATCTTATCCTTACTTTTATGTTTACGCAAGTTTTCTACCTTGATCTATTATTTCGTTGAAAGCAAGCTACCTAATACTACCTTGATTTCAATCACGCAAGTTCCTGAACTTAATTCTCTTATCATATATGTTTCATAATGCTATTGCTTTTTCGAGCAAGTTATTATTTCTATTCCATTCAATTTCATGGATTCAATGAGACGTTTTAATTTCCTCTTTGTAATGCTTCAGTTATACAGAATTTATTCAATTGTATCTTTTGTGAGATTTAGTTTTTGATTCTCGAATTACACCTTTTGAACCTTGATCAACTAGCGAACCCTTATTGATTCGACTAGTCCATAGTTGATGAGCGTTCTAAATTCTAAAAACGTTATTGAAGTAAATCCAAACCAAACTTCCTTTGGTGCGGACTCTGATGTCAAACTGAGATGAACAACCCTTATACATGGGATTTTATTTACGCGTTAGCGTTAAGATGTTGTGCACATACATGGTACAAAGGGACGATCCCCCTAAGTACGAGAAGTAAGGTCCATATAGTCTTACGACTGTTAAAGGTTTAAAGTAGAAATACTTGATAACCTGGGACATAGTTCATGGTCTTAAGACCCTCAGATGTTCTTTTGAATCTTCTCTTACATTCTTGACTCAAAAGCTGAATCTTCGATTATTCAATATCCGTCAACTATTTCGCATGTTATTATTATTGTTGATGTTGTACTTGCTGGGCAATCGTTGCTCACCCTTGCATAATAACATTGCAGCTAAAGTTGAAAGAGTTGATGAGCCATCCACTAGTAAGGGCAAAGGTAAAGCAAACAAGTGATGAAGACTTGTTATATTGTTTAAATGACGTTTATGTAATAGACTTAAGTATGTTTTCCGCATTGATGTTATGTTAAGTTAGATGACCTGGGATTTATTTATTAATGATGTTGTAACCCTTTAATGGGATATTTCTATTTTATTAATAGTTTTTCTTTATATTTGAATGGGTAGTTAGATGTGATTTGATATGTATTTGGATAGTGAACACCAAATCCTTAGGAAACGAAGTACCCGGATTTGGGGGTGTCATAGGTTGGTATCAGAGCTGTAGGTTATGAACCTTAGGTGGGAAAAACCTTAGGGTAGTAGCCTTTTAAGAGTTAGAAAATATAGTGGTGATAAACTCTCATCGAGTTCTAAGGAATGAATTAAGGAAATTCATTAAAGATAATAAAAGACTTTATGTGTTATGTGCTTATGTGTTAACAACCTATATGCTGCGCGTAGTATCGAGTATTAATTAAAATTAAAATTTTGTTGTCAGGATGTCAGATATTGGAGGATTCAGTCAGCCTAGGGATGTTGAACCCCGAGTGGCTGGAGAGGAGGAGCCCCATGATATCCATGTTATCCGGGAGCAGTTGATACACAGAGAGCCATCTCCATTGATCACGGTTGTGGGTCAGGAGTATGAGCCTGAGTCTGATCTAGAGGAGGTAGAGGCTGAGGAGGATGATGAGGATTCCGAGGAGGTACCCCTTACCTTTATCGATGCTGAGATGTACGATGCATTGTACGATCGTACTGTTGAGTTGTAGGATAGAGTCAGAGAATTGGAGGGGCTAGCAAATAGACGCCAGACTCTCATAGATTAGAAGAATGACAAGATCGAGGATCTTGATATACGTCTTGGAGACGTAGAATGGAAGTTAGTTAAGGCAGAAAGTCAAAAGGAAGATCTATTAGCTGAAAATGAGAAGATGAAACTTGAGATTCAGAAACTGAAGGACGATTTGAGTGAGGAGTCAGCGGAACATGCTAAAGTAGAGGATGCTTGGATGAACACCGCTCGACGTGCAGAGATTTCTGAAGAAGGCGAACGGGCAAAGAGGGCTAAGATTGAGGAGACAGACTATACTTTTCAGACAGCGATTGATAGGGCCCAAGATCAAGTTTTCCACTATCTAGTTCAGTTCGAGGACTTGTCATGGTACATGTTGGATCGCAGAACGATGCTCCGTATCATGGACGAAGAACGCAGGAAGGCGGTTCGACACCTTAGTAGGCCGTGATAGGGGATGTCTTGAATTATGTGTAAATATTTATGATAGTTTATGATGTAAATTCCAGCGTGATTACACACAATGGAATATGACTATTTAATCCTAAAGATTGTTTGATCTTGGGATAGTTGATGTAAATAGCAGTGATGCTATCTTTCTATGTTTAAGACTTTTGAATTAATGAAATATCAGTTTTATTTGAAGATGTTATGTGTTAAATGCTTAACCTGAATTGTTTGAGTTAAATTTTGAACACTTAAGAAATTGAGTGATGATCTAATAAGCGCATATTCTTTAACAGAAAATGCCGCCGAGACGCCAATCACGTCAACAAGCTCAGGAGAGCTCTACTAACAACAACGACGCCAATGCTAATCCTATTCAGCAGTTGGTGAACCTTTTGGCTGGAGCCCTTGAGAATTATGTTAGGTTTGTATATAGCGCGAACATACAATCAAATTACATAAATAGTGCGAAAGCGCGATAAAACGGATTTTAAAATTTTTCATACAAATCATCACCATGATCATCCATGTGCTCAATTATCAATTAAACGAAAGAGATAAAGTATGAGAATCATACCCTTGTAGAACCATGCTTCCACAGGTACGAGTTCACCTCCAAATCCTTCGCGTTCTCCTTGAATTTCACCAATGAGATTCCTTCCTTTGAGCAACGTTAGCCACCCAAGTGTTTGGCCTCTAGAGGTGATCCACCAAGGAATAATAATTATTCAAGAAGATGGGTGTTGGCAAAACCCTAGTTTCTATCTCCATAGAAATTGCAAGTTCTCCCTCTCTCCAATTCTCATGGAAGAGTGTGTAACTGTCTAACCGTGTAACCCTAAATCATGATAAGACTCCTCTTATTTGTAGATATAGGGAACCCTCCTAAACTATTTAGGATTAGGGTTTTTATTTTAATTAAACTCCTTTAATTAATTAAACTCCTAATCCAATTAGGAATTTATGAGAGAGTACTTCTATTAATTAATTCCCAATCCCTATTAGGAATTAAATAATAGTAATTGTAATAATAATATTAAGACTCCTCTTATTAATTTATATTTAATATTTCTAAAATATTAAATAATAAATATTAAGCTATTTAATTTATTCTATCTCCATAGATTAAATTAAATACACTTAACTTATTATTACGATTATGCCATTTAATTCTTAAATAAATATTTTTCTTTTGCGGTGTGACCCTTTAGGTTCTCCATATTAAACCGGTTGTGAATAAATCAATTAGAACAATTCTAATCTTATTTAAATAAATAAATTAAACTATTTAATTCATTTAAATAAATAATATTTATTCTACAATAAGGGTAAACCCCCTTAGCGATCAACGACTTTCCAGATAATATAGATTTCAACATTAATCACAAAAAAATCTTTTAGTGAATAGTTACCGTACAATTCAATACTTCTGCCATACAATGTCCCAATTAAATATAAGACATGGAATTACTGCCAAGTCTTATTTTATTTAATTATATGTATTTCGATTCTCAAATGCACAACTCTGATAAATGCAAATTAGAAACTCCTTTCTAATTTCATTCTGCTTTGGCCAAAGACTTCTGAGTCGTCATTTATCGAATCAGATAGGACATTCTCTCCTTTTACTAGAAGTGGTAGATTCTTTGTTGATCATTCACCTATCTCCATGTATAACTTATTATACCCAATCATACCATTTGATATACCCTAAAGGTCTTAAGGGACATGTCAAAGTATAACTCATCATACACAAGATACTATGATGATATCAAGTCCAAGGATCACTTGTACTACTATCACTAGAGGAATTCCTATTGACAGGCGAGTAAAACTCCATTAGGTATTCCTTAGCGAGCCACGTTCAGTGAACTTATTCTCTAATAAGCACCTACATACTTGCTTTAGTGTCTCCACACAAATGATTATGAGATTAATCATCCTCTTCATAAGAGCAAGCAACGTATATACTAATCTATCCGGATTCACTAATCCCCTTTTTAGTAATCCATCGATTAGGAACAATTTAAGTTTGTGAGCTGTCTAGAATTTAGATCTCATTAGCGTGATCACCATCATGATTCTAAAAGCATTGCTCAAAACTATGGGTTTATCACATTTAATATAACAACACTATGTAGATAATGTAAAATGCCTTTTAACAACCGAATAAGATTACAAAGTATATGCTACATCATATCAAATATGATTGGCTTATGTGCATACTACTTTTAATCTCCCACTTGCACTAAAGCCAATCGTCATGGTATCTAATACCCTTCTTCTCTAAGTGACGATCATCCTGCTGTTTGGATAAAGCTTCAGTAAATGAATATGCAATGTTGTTCTTGAGAGTCCACTATCTCTATAGTTACTTCTCCTCTTTCAATGATTCCACTAATCAAATGAAAGTGCCGCAACACATGTTTGAATCCAAGATGAGACTTAGGAACTATTCCTAGTTCTGTAATGAACTTTTCATCCAAACAATCAAGTTTGCAGCTTCATTTACAGCTATATACTTTGTCTTTGTCACTAAACCAACAACTCTTTGCTGTTTGGAACTTTTCCAATTCACTGCACCAGCTTTCAAGGTAACGATTTACCTTAAAGTGGATTTGTTATCGTCTTGGTCAGTCTGAAAAACTTGAGTCTGTTTAGTTCTCTAGTTTTAATTCAGACCTATCATGAATCATAATCACATCTTTAGTACCGGTTAAGTATTTAAAGATGTTTATCACTGTCTTACAGTGATC
Source organism: Aralia elata (assembly GCA_034770075.1). Lineage (NCBI taxonomy): Eukaryota > Viridiplantae > Streptophyta > Magnoliopsida > Apiales > Araliaceae > Aralia > Aralia elata. Next base: position 32,274,788 of record CM068388.1, on the reverse strand, counting down.
ATCTCCAGAATATGACTGATCAACATCAAGCCTAGTATATTCATTGCATACATGATAGTAACTCATGCGATCTCTCTTTTAATTGGAGACAATTTTAGAGAGATACACTCCATGGCTCATCATCATGAGACCTCTCTTGGAGTTTGCCATGCTAAACGCCTTTAGCATCAAATGAATATACGTTCCTTATGTCAAACCGAACGTCCTTTTAAATCTATCTATATAGATTTATATCCCCAATTTATAGGATGCTCCTCCCAAGTCATTCATGGAGGAATGTTTAGACAATTTTATCTTTACTGATTGTAGCATTGGTGTGTTATTCCTTATCAGTAGTATATCAACATATAATACTAGGAATGTCACAGTGCTCCCACTGACCCTTTTGTACATACTAGGTTCATTCTCGTTTTTGATAAAATCAAACTCTTTTGATTGTCTCATCAAAACGAATGTTCCATCTTTGAGAAGCTTGCTTTAATCCATCAATGGATCATTGTAGCTTAAAACACGATTTGTTTCAACCTTTGAAACAAATTTCTCTGGCTGTATCATACATACATTCTCCTCAAGTCTTCATTGAGGAAGGGTGTCTTCACATCCATTTTGCCAGAGTTCGTAATAAACTGCAATCACAAGCAAAATCCAAATGGACTTGAGCATTACCCGGTAATAAGGTTTTATCACAGTCAACTCCTTGACTTGAAAAACCTTTTAAACAGGTCTGGTCTTATAGGTCTCCACCTTGCCATTTGCCCCAGTCTTTCTCTTAAAGACCCATATTCACACTCTAGGCACTATGCCCTTTTGTGGAGTAACCAGAGTCAATACTTGGTTCTCATACATGGAGTCCATTTCGGATTTCATGGTCATCTGCCATTTCTCTGAGTGTCTTCTACTCATAGCCTCATCGTATATAACTGAATCATCATCCTCTATAATGCGTACCTCATCATCATCCTCTATGATGAATCCATACCTCCCACGTATCTTCGGTACTCTTCCAGATTTACGATTCGGTTGTGGTACAATAGGTCTATCTACAGGTTCCTCGGTTCGACTTAAAGTGCTTTGTGGTTCTTGAACTCCTTCAAGATCTATTACCCTCCCACTAGCTCCTTCAATGATAAACACGTTTATCCAAGAAGGCAGCGTGTAGGATTATAGTAATAATGCCCTAAACTTTCTTTAGGATATCCCACAACTCTGCACTTGTCAAATTTTATCCCAAACTTATCTTTGAAACCTTTTCACATAAGCTGGACAACCCTTATCTTAACATACTTAAGATTAGGAATCCTCCCTATCCATAACTTTTATGGAGTCTTGGGGCCGGATTTTGAGGTTACCTTATTATGTAGATATGCAGTCGTTTCTAGGGCATAACCCTAGATGGATACTAGAATGTCGGTAAAAATCATTATGGACTGCACCATGTCCAACAAGGTACAATTTCTCCTTTTAGATACACCAATCAATTATTGCGTATCAGGAAGTGTCCATTATGAGAAAATACCATTTTGAGATGATCTAAAAACTCATTGCACAAGTATTCTTTCCTCGATCTGATCAAAGAATCTTAATACTTTGTCAATATATTTCACTTCTGAATTCTTTGAACATTTCAAATGATTTAGACTTGTATTTCATCAAATACACATATTCAACTCTTTGAATGATCATCTCCTTTTTTTTTACTAGTTTGTTCAATTTGCAAAATTATTTTTTATGTAAGTCAAGTTTACAAAGTCTATCAAGTAATATTTCAGTTTCATACAAAACATTATCATTATAAATAGAACAACAATTGTTCTTAAATATAATACCAGAATCTTTCTTGTCCAACAATGAAAATTCTAATGTTTCTAATGAGAACTGGAACATAATAACAACTTATTAACTTAATAGACTTGCCCGTAGGCAATGCTAAACTATAAGTTCCTATGGTTAATGCAGCAACCTTTGCTCCATTCCCACACATAAGATTACTTACTCTTAGTTTAACTTTCTACTTCTGCTTAGTCTCTGCATTGGATTGCATACGTGAGAACTACAACCGGTATCCAATACCCAAGTAGAACCTTGACTTACAGAAAAATTTATTTCAATCATGAACAAACCTATATCTGTAACCGAAGCTTCACTAAGCTTCTTCTGGTTAGCCTCTGCAAGATACTCCTTACAGTTTTTCTTTCCAGTATCCAGGCTTATTGTAGTGGAAGCAAACTCCTTTGCTATCTGCATCAGTCTTGTTCTTATTGTCCTTTGTTTTTGCCTTTCCATTTACCTTCTTTGAATTGGTCTTCTTTTAAGAAGATCCTTTGGCCCTCTTCTGCTTCCTGGAAGAATCATCTACCAGTAAGACTTGGTCTTTCTTGGTTGGAAAGTGACTCTTTACGGTTTTCAACATGTTTAAGCAACTCAGGCAGGCTGACATATAGCTTGTTCATGTGGAAATTCACAACAATTTGTGAGAAAGAGTCCGGAAGTGATTACAAGATCAAATCTTGGATCATCTCTCCATCCATTAAAACCCAGTTGTCCTAATTGTTCAATCGAATTGATCACTTTTAGGACATTTGTCTGTACTGTAGTGCCATCGGTCATTCTAGATCGGAAGAGCTCCTTAGATATCTGATATCTAATAGTCCTACTTTCCTCACCCTTTAACTCCTTGAAGGTGCAGGAGTATAGTAGGAGCATCCATAGTTTCATGCTGATGCTGAAGCTCGTTACTCATGGGTGCGAGCATAATGCATTGAGCCAACTGTGCATCATCTTGCCACTTTCTAAAACTAGCAATCTCTTCCTCAGAGGCATTGTCTGCAACCATTGCAGGGATAGGCATATTAAAGACATAAGATAGCTTTTCAGCCTTGAGAACTATTCTCAAATTCTTTAACCAATCCTTTTAATTTGGTCCGGTTAATTAGCATCTAATATGCTACGCAGTGATAGTGAATTAGACATTGTAAAATTCTGTTAAATGAATTTGTAATTTAACAACATTTTAGCATACATTCATTTAATTAATTACCAAAATAAAGTAGGTCTTTATTTTAAATTGGTATCTCCCACTATTTTCATCAAACTATATTACCCTCTCAATATAATTCGGCATATCTAATTAAAGATTTGCTAGTGAGAATAAGGATCCCATTTCACATGTATATAGCCTTGTGTGTGCACAATAAACTATATATAAATAAATAGGTAGACAACTATTATCAATTACATCACTATGTAACTCCTTGTATTTTGCCTCTTAGATTATAATTGTCAAGTGTGTGCACATCCGAACTAAAATAATCTAAGTTAAGTCCAACCTAGCACTTCCATATATTCGAAAGAAAAACACTATCCTTGTGTGACATAACAAAACAGCATCGTCCAGTCTATGTATAAGCATCAAATGTGATAAAGCAACATCTTAAATATTTAATACTTGCCTTGTGTGACACAACAAACTCATATTAAATATTTAATACTCTATCACTTTACCATGCTAGACGGCGACGTTCGATATTCCAAATATCTTTGAACGCTTAGGACTTAATATAATTTCTTTAAGGGGTTTGTTATTATTAGTCTCATCTTGTTTAGCGCGCATGCACATATATATATAAAATACGCGTCATATTATTTAACATGCGAAGCATGTTGCATAATATATATATATATATATATATATATAGTAATCATGCACATATAGAATACTATATTCTACCTGGATTGATTATGGACTTTTATTCTAGTTTGGTTCACTAGAGCCACCAAGTGAACCAAAAGGTCAAACCTAGGGTGCAAGAATTAAATTTAAATATAACTATTACATTTAAACCCGGGCTTCATTACAAATGGGTCTTCAAGCGCTCCTTACTCCTTTGTCTCCAATTCTTCAAGTAATTCTAACTAAACCTATTACATAAACTATTTACAATAAATAGAAACCTTGATCAGCAGTCAAGGAGAGGTACATAGGAGGAAGATAGAATTTACATCAAGAAAAACTAGAGAAGACGAGGTACAGAGACCCCATTTATAAAAATCCATTCATTCAAGCATCCACTAAAATAAATCCAATCACACATTGGTCAGTAGTCCATAATCAATCCCTATTTATTATCATACATATCTCCATATGTATCAATAAATAACATTCATCTCATGAATAATAAAACCATTCCATATATGCATTGATATCATTTAATGGGCAATTAAAAGTTTACTAGAAATCCAATTTTGAAACAAAAATAAACTCCTTTATTTTGATCAAAATTTAAATTATAATAAACTTATTTATTTTATTTTATCCAATAAAAATAAACTCATTTATTTTTAATCAAATTCTAAATCAAAATAAACTCTTTTATTTCAATTAACATGTAATCCAATTTCAAGTTCAAAACAAACTCTTTTATTTTAACTTAAAATTGTTGGAAAATAAAATATGTTGAATCCTATTCCTTATCAAAATAAACTCCTTTATTTTTAAGGAAACATGGAATCCTATTCCATATGTGAATAAACTCCTTTATTCTAGGAAACATGGAATCCTATTCCAAAATAGAATAAACTCATTTATTCTAATTAGTGGAATCTGATTCCAAGTTAAATAAAACTTTTAATTTTAATTATATTCCAATTCAAAATAAACCTTTTATCTTAATTGAAAATAAATAAAATCAAAATAAAAAAAAATTCAAATCCTGCAGACCGACGCAGCCGCGCTCCAAAATGAACTAGGAACAGCGCGGCCGCGCTGCACCCCAGAAAATCGATCCAATCGCATACCCATACATACATGGAATCATAATAATTGATAATTAGTATAAGGTTAGGCTCTGATACCACTGTTAGGTTTGTATATAGCGCGAACATGCAATCAAATTACATAAATAGTGCGGAAGCGCGATAAAACGGATTTTAAAATTTTTCATACAAACCATCACCATGATCATCCATGTGCTCAATTATCAATTAAACGAAACAGATAAAGTATGAGAATCATACCCTTGTAGAACCATGCTTCCACAGGTACGAGTTCACCTCCAAATCCTTCGCGTTCTCCTTAAATTTCACCAATGAGATTCCTTCCTTTGATCAACGTTAGCCACCTAAGTGTTTGGCCTCTAGAGGTGATCCACCAAGGAATAATAGTTATTCAAGAAGATGGGTGTTGGCAAAACCCTAGTTTCTATCTCTATAGAAATTGTAAGTACTCACTCTCTCCAATTCTCATGGAAGAGTGTGTAACTGTCTAACCGTGTAACCCTAAATCATGATAAGACTCCTCTTATTTATAGATATAGGGAACCCTCCTAAACTATTTAGGATTAGGGTTTTTATTTTAATTAAACTCCTTTAATTAATTAAACTCCTAATCTAATTAGGAATTTATGAGAGAGTACTTCTATTAATTAATTCCCAATCCCTATTAGGAATTAAATAATAGTAATTGTAATAATAATAATAAGACTCCTCTTATTAATTTATATTTAATATTTCCAAAATATTAAATAATAAATATTAAGCTATTTAATTTATTCTATCTCCATAGATTAAATTAAATACACTTAACTTATTATTACGATTATGCCATTTACTTATTAAATAAATATTTTTCTTTTGCGGTGTGACCCTTTAGGTTCTCCATATTAAACCGGTTGTGAATAAATCAATTAGAACAATTCTAATCTTATTTAAATAAATAAATTAAACTATTTAATTCATTTAAATAAATAATATTTATTCTACAATAAGGGTAAGCCCCCTTAGCGATCAACGACTTTCCAGATAATATAGATTTCAACATTAATCACAAAAGAACCTTTCAGTGAATAGTTACCGTACAATTCAATCCTTCTACCATACAATGTCCCAATTAAATATAAGACATGGAATTACTATCAAGTCTTATTTTATTTAATTATATGTATTTCGATTCTTAAATGCACAACTCTGATTAATGCAGATTAGAAACTCCTTTCTAATTTCATTCTGCTTTGGCCAAAGACTTCTGAGTCGTCATTTATCGAATCACATAAGACATTCTCTCCTTTTACTAGAAGTGGTAGATTCTTTGTTGATCATTCACCTATCTCCATGTATAACTTATTATACCCAATCATACCCTTTGATATACCCTAAAGGTCTTAAGGGACATGTCAAAGTATAACTCATCAAACACAAGATACTATGATGATCTCAAGTCCAAGGATCACTTGTACTACTATCACTAGAGGAATTCCTATTGACAGGCGAGTAAAACTCCATTAGGTATTCCTTAGCGAGCCACGTTCAGTGAACTTATTCTCTAATAAGCACCTACATACTTGCTTTAGTGTCTCCACACAAATGATTATGAGATCAATCATCCTCTTCATAAGAGCAAGCAACGTATATACTAATCTATCCGGATTCACTAATCCCCTTTTTAGTAATCCATCGATTAGGAACAATTTAAGTTTTTGAGCTAGCTAGAATTTAGATCTCATTAGCATGATCACCATCATGATTCTAAAAGCATTGCTCAAAACTATGGGTTTATCACATTTAATATAACAACACTATGTAGATAATATAAAATGCCTTTTAACAACCGAATAAGATTACAAAGTATATGCTACATCATATCAAATATGATTGGTGTAACGAATGCGATTTTCATGAATAAATAAAAATATTTATTGAGTTATATAAATATTCTTATTAATTTATTTATTGCATAAAATAAATAATTTATAAAGATATGATGAAAGAATTTATGTTAAATGTTATTTGATTGTGATTTGATGTGTTTATTCTAATTTAATTTAATAATTAAATTAGATGATTAAATGATTTATTTGAATAAAGGATTTATTTGAATAAGATAATTTATTTTGGTGTTATTGTTATTGGTTTAAATAGAATTATTAATTAAAATTAGTAAGGTTTAATTAATAATAAGTTTAATTAAATTAAAAGTGTGACGATTAAAACTATATAGTAAAATGGATTATTAAAATAAATGGAAAGAGTTTTATTTCCGTTAAACCAAACAAGGTCTTGTGACCCTTGGTTGGTAAAAAAATGGGTTATCTTGTTTTGGCTCAACCAAACACGCCCTTGTAGCCTTTGAAATTCCATTATTTTATTTGGGTTTTGCCAAACAAGGCCTAATCCTTTTGTTTTCTTAAACTGACTAATTAATCTAAGTTACGTTAAAAATTAAAAGGCCATCAGCTGTTATCTAAGCTTAAGAGAAGAGAGAAAAAAAACAGAGAAGAAGAGAAAATTGGAAGAGAGAACTTGAGAAGAAGAATTTGGAAATTGGAAGTAGGAATTCAAGCAAGGAGAATTAATCAAGCTTTCTAAGCAATAGAAGGTATAATTCTTGTTAGTTTTGTTCTTCACTGTATTCTTATTATTTTACTTCTCTGTATATGATTTCTATTTTACTGTATATGAATTTATATGCTAAATACATGAATTACTTGGTTATAGTTGTTAGTAAGCATGAATTAGAGATTATGTGATGATTATAAACTAATTTGAATGAATTAGTCCATGAAAGCATGCTTTAAAGTTGAGTTTTTGTTTTTACAGAGTTTTATCTCATGTATAGCATATATGTATGAAAATTGATGTTCAATTTGGTTATTAACTGGTAAATTGACGTTTGATTATGATTATATAACGAAAAACGAAAAGAATGCAAGTTGAATGGATTAAAATGGTTGAAAGATGAGTTCACAGTGGTTGATTTTATTATAATGGCTAAAACATGAATATTTGGTTTAAATAGAGAATTTTTGGTTCAATTTGGTTGATTATGTGTGTTATATTGGTTAGAATGCTTAGAAACATGTTGGGTATTTGTTTTGTAATAAGTTTGATGTCTGGGTATGTTTAAATTATGTGTTGGATGGTAGAATTCGAGAAAATTTGGCCAAATTTGGCCTAAGTTTTTACTGGTTCGCGAACTGTAGGAGGTGACTGCCGAGTCTCTCACCCCAGCGAGAAAATTGTAAGGGAAATCTTCGCCCCGACGAGCTTTTTGTTAAGTAAATTCCCGCCCCGGCGAGGTCTCGCCCCGACGAGAGTTTTGTTAAGTAAATTCCCGCCCCAGCGAGGGAACAGTAACTGAAATATTTTTTATTTTTATTTTATTTTATTTTGATGTCGTGTACATGTTTAAAGCTTAGATTAAAGTATTTAATAATAAATAAGATACTACAATGAGTGGTAATCGAATATTTAATGATTATCAAATGACATTTGATATATTAAATGAAATGGGATAAGAACAAACCCTGAAGTGTATATTGTTCTGTAACTAATTATTGTTACCATTTTATAATCGGAATGTATAGAGTGATTAAGGAACGTGAATTATTTAAATCTGTAATCTACGCACGAGGCAAGTTTTTCACCTTTAATCTTGTTATTTTATTTAAAGCAAGTTTACTTTCATTGAGCAAGCTTACTAGCCTTAGCTTACTATTATTCAAGCAAGGTTGTTCTTCATGTCAAGTGCTTACATTTATTCCAGTCTCTTATTGTTCGATCATTGATCATTATTCAAACTTTGAACAGAATTTCCATTGTACAAACTTTATTGATGAATCAAATGCTTTAGTGACTAGTTGATGAGCGTTCTAAAGACTTAGAATATTTTAAAATCTTTCCAAACCAAGTTTCTTTTGGTACGAATTCTGATGCTAAACTGAGATGAACAACCCTAATATAGGGGATTAATTACGCGACAGCGTTAAAATGTTTGTGCACAATACATTGTACAAATGGCTGATCCCCCTAAGTACGAGATGTATGGTCCATAGTCTATAAGACTGTTAAAGGTTGCGGTAGAAATACTTGATAACCTAGGACATAGTTCGAGATCTTGTGACCCTCAGATACACTTTTAATCGTGAATCTATATTCAGTTCTTGAGTTAGGCTTTCTATTGAGTTTTCAGATCTTGACTAGTTATTGATTGAATTCAGAAAACCTATTATACCTCAGTTGAAATCTACTTCATTGGTTATTCAATTTTTATTATTATCACACTTGTGGGCAATTGTTTGCTCACTCTTGCACTAAAACATTGCAGCTAAGGCAGAGAAATCGGACGAACCGTCCACGAGCAAAGGCAAGGGAAAGATGCCGAAATAGCGAAAGACCTATTATCCAATGAGTGTTTACTTGTAACAAAACTTATTTAATTTTATGTTTTTATTCCGCATTGATGTAATAGAGGTTAGATAGCCTGGGATTTGTTTGATTAAGAGTTTGGAGATGTAACCCCTTTTGTGGGAAGATGTTTTATTCAGTTTAATTATATTATCTTATTCATGGGTAGTTAGTAATGAATGTATGCTATAGTGAACACCAAATATGTGGAGTTGAAGTACCCGGATTTGAGGGTGTCACAGGTTGGTATCAGAGCTGATAGGTTATGAACCTTTAGGTGGGGAAAACCTTAGGGTAGTAGCCTTTTAGAGGATAGAGAATATAGTGGTGATAAACTCTTATCGAGTTCTAAGGAATGAATTACGGAAATTCATAAAAGATAATAAAATGATTATGTGTTATGTGTTTATTTGATAACAAACTTATGTGCTCGCGAGTATTATCGAGTAGTAATTAAAACTTAAAATTTTGTTGTCAGGATGACTGATAGAGGAGAACCCAGCCAGGCTAGGGAGGAGGAGCCCCGGGGTATTCATGTAGTTTGGGAGCAGCTAGTGCAGAGGGAGCCATCCCCATTGATCACAGTTGCAGATCCCGAGTACGAGCCTGAGACTGATCCTGAGGAGGATCCGGAGGAGGTTGAGGAGGAGGAAGAAAACCCTGAGGAGATACCACTAACTTCCTTAGGTGTTCAGATGTACGAGCAGGTGTATGATCGCAACATAGAGTTGCAAGATAGAGTGGAGGAGTTAGAGAGGCAGCTAGCTGAGCAACAGACTATCTTGGAGCAGAAGAATAGTGAGATTGAGGAGCTAGATATACGTCTTGGGGACGTGGAGTGGAAGCTGGTTCATGTTGAGAGCGAAAAGGAGGAGTTAGGAGAACAGGTTGTGGAACATCAAGCCGCTCTAGAGTAGAAGGATGTCGAGATTCAGGACTTATCATCACGTCTTGCGGAGGTCGAGCAGAGACTAGCTTAGTCTGAGTACAGACGAGGACAGTTATTGGCTAGAAATGAAATTATTCGAGAAGAATTGAAAGAGGAGTCAGCTAAGCGGGTTAGAGCTGAAAACGCTTGGTTGAGGGAGGCTAATCACGCAGATCGTGTTGAATGTGAGGTGCGGTCAAAGAAGGCTAAGATTGATGAGATGGAGTATATTTTTCACACCACAGTAGATAGAGCTCAGGATCGAGTTCATCGTCATCTAGATATAATGGGTCGAAGGATGGTGACTCGTATTATGGAGCAGGAACGCGAGGAAGCTGTGCACCGTGGGATGTCATCATAGATTGGGATTAGAGGTGCTAGTATGAAAATCTATGAAGATTAATAAGTTGTAAATCCCAGTTTTATATGATGGGATAGAATAATGATGTAATCCTGAAACTTTATGATTTCGGGATAGATGATATGATGTAAATAACTATGATGCTATTTTTATTATGTTTTGAGCAGTAAATGAATAAAAATGCGAAAGTTTATCAGATGTGCTATGTGTTAAGTGTTGTTTATAAATATTTAAGTTAAGACTTGAATGTTTAAGTAATTGAGTAATAATCTAATAGCGCGAATTCTTGACAGTAAGATGCCGCCAAGAAGACAAACCCGTCAACAGACCCTTGAGGGATCCACCAATAACAACGAAGACGTCAACGCTAATCCAATGCAGCAACTGGTAAATCTACTAACAGGAGCATTTGCGAATCAACCCCAAGCTCAGGCCACGACTTTTAAAGATTTCAAGACTGTTGGACCCCCAGAATTTCAAGGGACTATGAATCCGATCGAGGCACAAACCTAGGTCATGGAGATGGAGAAAGTGTTTGATGTCGCTAGGGTCAACGAGGACCAGAAGACTGCATTTACAACGTTTATGCTCAAATCAGAAGCAAGCTACTGGTGGCAAGCTAATAAAACCCGAGGTGGGCAAGGGATAATACCGTGGGAGCGATTTAAGGAAATATTTTTCGAGACCTATTTTCCGGCAAGCGCGCAGAACCAAATAGAAGTGCAGTTTCTAGAGTTGAAGCAAGGTACTATGACGGTACCTGAGTATGCTGCAAAATTCAATGAGTTGGCGAGGTTTGCGCCATATCAGGTCAACACGGATGAGCGAAAGGCTAGAAGGTTTGAGCAGGGACTGAAGCCCTGGCTGTATAGCCGAGTTTCAATGTTCCAACTGAATTCATTTGTGGCAGTGTTAGAGAAGGCAATAATCGTTGAAGGAGGGAGTGATGCTCTGTCTAAATACAATCAAGAGCAGAAGAAAAAGAAGAGTGAAAATGATAATAAAGCAAGTGCTAGCCATGGTGGCAGCAATCAAAAGAGAAAGTGGAGTGATAGTAACTCTGGTGGCAGTCAGCAGGGAAGTCAGAAAAGGAAGTTGGAGGTATGCAGTAACTGCGGAAAGAGCCATGTGGGTATTTGTTTGAAGGGTAAAAGAGTGTGCTTTAACTGCGGTCAGGAGGGTCATATTGCACCGAATTGCCCTAGTCCGAAGAAGGGAGCATGTTTTACTTGCGGGTCGAAGGATCACTTCGCTCGGGATTGCCCTAAGAAAACTACAGGTGGGGCTAGTGCAGGAAAGGGGAACAGCAGTGGAGGCAATCTGACCATTACAGGACCGACGCAGCCCAGTCGACCTACCGCTCGAACATTCAACATGACGGTGCAGGATACTGTGCAGTCAAAGGATGTGGTGTCAGGTATCATTCTGGTCAATAAAGTAAATGCTTACGTAATATTTGATTCGGGTGCAACTTGTTCATTTATATCCGATGAGTTTGCTAGAAGATTAGGGTTACCTCAGGAAGAATTAGATTACCCCATGAATATAGAAATTGCAAATAAGGAAGTGATTCTTGTTAGGTTTGTCCACAAAAACTGTCAGGTAGATATTAAGGGTCATGTGATGACAATCAACTTGATCCCAATTCGTCTTGGGGAGTTTGATGTTATTTTGGGAATGGATTGGTTGTTCAATCATGGGGCAGTCATTGATTGTCAAAAGAAGTGTGTAAATCTTAAGACTCCGTCGACGGTAGTATTTTATGGCAGCAAGTCGCCTAGACAAACGAGTTGTCTGACGGTGATGCAGGCCAGAAAAATGTTGAGAGAAGGATGTGTAGGATATCTAGCCTACATAGTCGATACCCGAAGGGTGGGTGCAAAGCTGGAGGAGATACCGGTAGTTAAGGATTTTGCGGACGTGTTTCCTGATGATTTGCCAGGATTACCGCCAGATAGAGAAATTGAGTTTGTAATTGATTTAGCACCGGGTACAGCCCCTATATCAAAAGCCCCATACCGAATGGCTCCGGTAGAAATGAAGGAGTTGATGGTGCAATTACAAGAGTTGCTGGATAAAAAGTATATTCAACCGAGCGTTTCGCCGTGGGGAGCACCGATGTTATTTGTCAAGAAGAAGGACGGGTCAATGCATCTTTGCATTAATTATAGAGAGTTGAATAAGGTCACGATTAAAAACAAGTATCCGTTACCAAGGATCGATGACCTGTTTGACCAATTGAGGGGAGCAAGATATTTTTCAAAGATAGATCTACGAAGTGGGTACCATCAGTTAAGGGTGAGAAAGGAAGACATACCAAAGACGGCATTTCGAATTAGGTATGGTCACTGTTGTCCGATTAATATAACGACAATTACGCGCAAGTATACGCGGTCAACAAGTAATAAAGAGTAAGTAGAGTATCGATCCCACGAGGAATTGTTACTAGTATTTTCCAAGTATTAACCTTTTATCATCTCAATCTTATTTAAACAAACGATAATTGTTTTTGTTGTTTTGCATTAATAAAGATAACAAATAATCAAAGAACTATGGAAAGCTTTAAGATAATGAAATCAAATATTAACAAGTCTAAGATCACAATTTCTCCCAACACTTCACTTGAATATCCTAACTCTCTCTTTTCAACTAGTTAAATCACAAGGATTGTTATCCGAGAATTTACAAGTATATACAAGCCTCTCTCGACGGTCAAATACGTATTTCCCAATGCGGTGTATAAATATCTCTATTCTACACACTAGCAAGAATCCAATATCAAGAATAATCAACAAGACACGTGTCACAAAAATCTCATTAATCACCCTATCAATTACCAACTTTCGCAATGGAAATCATTAAGCATGATTCTCAAATAGATACATGTGGTATTTAGGTATATGTCTATCATAAATACAATCAAATTATCCATTCATGAGGGTAATAAATAAAACACACGTTACTTAATTTCATAAATTACCCATAAGAATATCTAATTTTCACATGATATCATAATAAGGTCTCAACCTATACTTCCTCTCTCAATTCCATATAAGTTCCCAAGGTAATTACTAGCTAGGCAATTAATCCATAAAGCATAAATTATGATACCCAATTCACAAATGAATAACCAATATCCAAGAGAGAGCATTCAATTCAAACTACATATTGGGTTCCATTGAAATCTTAGAAAATTAGTTCTAGTTCATGGTAACTACAAATAACATCATATTCAAATTATACATCATGTTGAATTACAAAATAGAAGAGAAAACTAGAGATAGAACCACTTTTGTAGATTTTCATATGATGTTTGGTGGGTTGATGATGAATACTAGCTTCTCCTCCTTGATTTTGCAATCCTTGATGTTTTTGCTCCTTGGCCTTGCTTGATGGAGCTTGATTTTAGCAGTTTGGGCCTCTAATTTGATGTATTTGGTAGCTTCCTCTCTCTAGATTTTGTGTTAGAAGGTGTTAGGATGAGTTAGAATGAGTGGGTATGTGTTAGAATGAAGTTCCAGCCGCCACTTTGGTGTTATAAGAGATGGGTGTCTCAAACCCTAGCATTTCCCGAGTTTTGGACCAAAAAATTCGCAAAGTCAGAAGTGTTTCTCGCCCCGGCGCCAATTTTGGCCTGACTTCCGTCGCCCCGACGATGGGCTCGCCCCGGCGGCGAAATAGTGCTGGAATTTGTCGCCCCGGCGATGGAACTCTGTACCGCGAGACAGTTTCGATGTCTATTGGTAAAATAGCCATAACGTCTTCGTCCGAATCGGATTAAGGCGATTAAGGAGGCTATGAAAAGCTAAGAAGTAGCTCTACAACTTTCATAACTGGAGATCGTCGAGATAATGGCCGGAGCAAGGCGCAAATTGGCCCCGAAGCAGCTGCTATGTAAAATTCATGCAAAATCCGATGGTAAAAGGACCATAACTCTCTCATACGAACTTCAAATTAGATGATTCTGGATGTTCTGGAAAGCTAAGATCAAAATCTACAACTTTTGTTCTTTGCGTTTTGAGAGATTCGGATTGCATCATGGGTCAAATTGAGAAAAAAGCAGCGGAAATGCTAGATTCGAGCCAAAAACGTAACGGTCCAAGGGGCCTTTATTTCAATACCTACAAAACAACGTAAAAATACATAAAAGCACACAAATACATATAAAAGTACTACAAAGGTACATTACACAATAATAAGATGAAAACACATAAAACCAAACGAAAGAGCTAAAGACTTACAAATTATTAAGGCTAAAAGTACCTAATTTGTGTATTTTAATACACTCATCAAATACCCCCAAACTTAAACCTTTACTTGTCCTCAAGCAAAACACACAAACTATAAAAATTAATCATTTCTAAATAAAAACTATCTTGAGCAATGAGTTAATAAGCTTGAACAATGGTCTCAAAGCATAAACACATGAAAACTCAAGGAAACTTTCAAAGCGTTGCAAGTTTAGGTTTACAATTAGCTAGTTATAGCTTGCTTTAGGTCCCTTCCGTGTGTGTGTGAGTACCCAATAGAATTAAACCAATCAAGCTCGGATGAAGTTATGCAACCACATTACCTTATGAAATAATCAAAATAAACCCCAAAACAACATGCTTAACACATCACTCAATACAAAGGTATATAAATCATCATTTCCAAAAATTTGAAATCAAAAGACTCTAGGTAAGTGCATTTTATGCTCCATCTTATCCTAAGTCCACTCTTGTGGGTGAGTGCGTTTTACGCTCCATCTCAACCCAACGCAAGATTTGATAAACATAAATATCTTACTTTTATCAAAATTATAAGAGAGTGCGTTTTACGCTCTATCTCTCCTACGCATGTGTCCATGAGTGAGTGCGTTTTACGTTCCATCTCAACTCATCACATGACCATCAATTCAAACACAACAAATTTGGACACCCTGCTTCGAGTGATGTTTAAACGAGTTGTAGAGTTTATAGATATTTTCCACAAGCATTCGGTTATAAAAGCCTTCTCTAAGCATACAACTAGCTCAATACTCATGGGTATGTGAAAAAGAGTGAAAGGACGCATAAGCAAAATAATAACCAACAATAACAATTAAGCACAAGGACTAAACAACATTTATCCATTTTCCATGAGTTAGAATCAATTCAAACAATCCATTATCATAGACCATGGATTATGGTTCAAATCAAATTAAAACAATGCTGAAGGGACATATCCTAAAAATAAATGAATTTTTTTTTTGAACAAAAATACATATCTTAAATCACATAAAAACTAAATTAAAAACACATAAATACGAAGTACTACCCCCAAACTTAAACTTGACATTGTCCTCAATGTCTGATATAGGAAAAATTAAAATAGAAGACTTCCCTGAAACCGTGTCAAGCGCCATTGATATCATCTTTCAATACCTCTAAGTTGGGAGTGTACCTGAAAGCAAATGACTAAAGAAATTAAAATGCAATTAAACAAACTAAAAAGCAATTGAAAAAAATCAAAATCAAAACAATAAAATTGGGTTGCCTCCCAAGAAGCGCTTGTTTTAAAGTCTTCGGCCTGACTAACTCCCTGCTTTTATCCAATTCCCCTTCGATAATTGAGGAACCCACCCTCCATTGATAGCCATGTAATATTTTAGGGTTTCGCCTCAGTAAGGGTCATTGTATCATGTTCACCTAGCTTGGTACTTTTAGGCACAACCTCACTTAAGGACTTCACAAAACTAGATGATTGTTCCATTGTGTTTGTGAAAAGAATGTTGAATTGAAGCTCCACAAACACAATAGAATTTTCAGCTTTCTTCTTATGGACCCCTAATTCATCACACCATGGGTTCAAATTTATATTAGCTCCATTGTCACATAGAGCCTTGCCTAAGATATGACTACCAATTGGGCACGGTTTTGCAAAATTGACTGGATTCTTGAACTTTGGCGGAGAAGGCACTTGGGGCACTAACACAATTGACTCATCTTCGTTTGAACTCATACAAATCTCTTCGCCGATTGTGTTAGCCTTATCCCCAATTGTCTCCTCCATTTCTATCTTTCGTGGCTCATCTAGTTGCAGATTTGGTTCGGGCTCACCATAAGTCTCGGAATCCATGTCATAACACCAATTATTTTGAGGACTGTTGTTCAAAGCTTTGAACATTTGATCAATCTGATTCTGAAGATTTTGAATTGATATTTCCTGACTTTTCAACATCTCCCCTTCGAAGCCATGATCTTGGACACAAATTCCTCAAAGTTTGACTTCTTCTCTTCTTGTGGCAATAGAGTTGGACATGAGAATTCCGGTGCAACAACTGGACTTGGAGCATAGTATTGATCATCATAATTGTAGCTCCATATAGAATCCGGGTGATACCCCCAATCTTGGTGATAATCAGGAAAATCATAGTTATTGAGGTAATCACCACCGTATTGTACCGGTCCAAAACTGATGGTGCATTGATGACTCGGGTGATTGTCAGCACAATAATCACATGTCACTGCTATACCTTGAGTGCTCTTTGTTACTAAGGCATCCAACTTCCTCGATAGTGTTTCAAATTGTGTTGACAATGCATAGAGTGCATTGAGTCCATCAATCCCAGTTTCCCTTGGTTGAGTCATACTCATGTACGGCCATTGATAAGCAAAATCATCCATAGTGTACCTCGTGAAGCATCAAAACAGAAAAATGTTAAAATAAAGTAAAAATAAATTTATATACAAGTTTAAATTAAGATCAATTTGATTATAACTAATATTGGAAAAACACTAGAAAAATAATTCCCCGGCAACGGCGCCAAAAACTTGTTGTCCGATTAATATAACGACAATTACGCGCAAGTATACGCGATCAACAAGTAATAAAGAGTAAGTAGAGTATCGATCCCACGAGGAATTGTTACTAGTATTTTCCAAGTATTAACCTTTTATCATCTCAATCTTATTTAAACAAACGATAATTATTTTTGTTGTTTTGCATTAATAAAGATAACAAATAATCAAAGAACTATGGAAAGCTTTAAGATAATGAAATCAAATATTAACAAGTCTAAGATCACAATTTCTCCCAACACTTCACTTGAATATCCTAACTCTCTCTTTTCAACTAGTTAAATCACAAGGATTGTTATCCGAGAATTTACAAGTATATACAAGCCTCTCTCGACGGTCAAATACATATTTCCCAATGCGGTGTATAAATATCTCTATTCTACACACTAGCAAGAATCCAATATCAAGAATAATCAACAAGACACATGTCACCAAATCTCATTAATCACCCTATCAATTACCAACTTTCGCAATGGAAATCATTAAGCATGATTCTCAAATGGATACATGTGGTATTTAGGTATATGTCTATCCTAAATACAATCAAATTATCCATTCATGAGGGTAATAAATAAAACACACGTCACTTAATTTCATAAATTACCCATAAAAATATCTAATTTTCACATAATATCATAACAAGGTCTCAACCTATACTTCCTCTCTCAATTCCATATAAGTTCCCAAGGTAATTACTAGCTAGGCAATTAATCCATAAAGCATAAATTATGATACCCAATTCACAAATGAATAACCAATATCCAAGAGAGAGCATTCAATTCAAACTACATATTGGGTTCCATTGAAATCTTAGAAAATTAGTTCTAGTTCATGGTAACTACAAATAACATCATATTCAAATTATACATCATGTTGAATTACAAAATAGAAGAGAAAACTAGAGATAGAACCACTTTTGTAGATTTTCATATGATGTTTGATGGGTTGATGATGAATGGTAGCTTCCTCTCTCTAGATTTTGTGTTAGAAGGTGTTAGGATGAGTTAGAATGAGTGGGTATGTGTTAGAATGAAGTTCCAGCCGCCACTTTGGTGTTATAAGAGATGGGTGTCTCAAACCCTAGCATTTCCCGAGTTTTGGACCAAAAAATTCGCAAAGTCAGAAGTGTTTCTCGCCCCGGCGCCAATTTTGGCCTGACTTCCGTCGCCCCGACGATGGGCTCGCCCCGGCGGCGAAATAGTGCTGGAATTTGTCGCCCCGACGATGGAACTCTCTACCGCGAGACAGTTTCGACGTCTGTTGATAAAATAGCCATAACTTCTTCGTCCGAACTCGGATTAAGGCAATTAAGGAGGCTATTGAAAGCTTAGAAGTAGCTCTACAACTTTAATAACTAGAGCTCGTCGAGATAATGGCCGGAGCAAGGCGAAAATTGACCCCGAAGCAGCTGCTATGTAAAATTCATGCAAAATCCGATGGTAAAAGGACCATAAATCTCTCGTACGAACTTCAAATTGGATGATTCTGGATGTTCTGGAAAGCTAAGATCAAAATCTAAAACTTTTGTTCTTTGAGTTTTGAGAGATTCGGATTGCATCACGGGTCAAATTGAGAAACAAGCAGCGGAAATGCTAGATTCGAGCCAAAAACGTAATGGTCCAAGGGGCCTTTATTTCAATACCTACAAAACAACGTAAAAACACATAAAAGCACACAAATACATATAAAAGTACTAAAAAGGTACATTACACAATAATAAGATGAAAACACATAAAATCAAACGAAAGAGCTAAAGACTTACAAATTATTAAGGCTAAAAGTACCTAATTTGTGTATATAAAATACACTCATCAGTCACTATGAATTTTTGGTCATGTCATTTGGTTTAACGAATGCGCCTGCAGCATTCATGGACTTAATGAATAGGGTGTTTAAACCATTTCTGGATAAGTTTGTAGTGGTATTCATAGACGACATTTTGGTTTACTCCAAAACTCAGGAAGAACATGTGGAGCATTTGAGGGTGACACTGCAGGTGTTAAGGAAAGAGAAATTATATGCAAAATTTTCAAAATGCGAATTTTGGTTAGAGCGTGTTCAATTCCTTGGGCATGTTATCGATAAAGACGAGATTTCGGTGGATCCAGCTAAAGTGGAAGCTGTGATGAACTGGGATCAGCCGAAAACACCGTCAGAAGTGAGGAGTTTCCTAGGTTTGGCAGGTTATTACAGGCGTTTTATTCAAGATTTCTCCAGGATCGCCACTCCGTTGACGAATTTAACAAGAAAATCAGTGAAGTTCGTTTGAACGGAGAAGTGCGAAGAGAGTTTCCAAGAACTAAACAAGAGACTAAGTTCGGCACCTGTGTTATCTTTGCCAGATGATACAGGAAATTTTGTGGTATATAGCGACGCATCGCATAAAGGACTTGGTTGTGTGCTGATGTAAAACGGTAAGGTTATTGCATATGCATCGCGCCAACTAAAAGACTATGAAAAAGGGTATCCGACCCATGATTTGGAGTTAGCAGTCGTGGTGTTTGCTTTGAAAATCTGGAGGCACTATCTCTCTGGGGAGAAGTGTGAAATATATACAGACCATAAAAGTCTGAAGTATATTTTCACACAGAAAGATTTAAACATGCGGTAGAGGAGATGGATAGAATTGATCAAAGACTATGATTGTGAAATTCTATACCATCCGGGAAAGGCTAATGTGGTTGCCGATGCTTTAAGTAGAAAAGGTCAGGAAAAACTATTTTTGTTAACTGCTCAGGAGAAGCTTGTAGCGGAAATGGCTAAATTGGAGTTAGAGGTGAAGGGTCTGGCAGAGCCTAATGAAAAATTTTTCTAGATGGAAACCCAACCAACTTTGGTGGAAAAGGTGAAGGAAGCGCAACTTCAGGATGAGGAATGTGTTAAGATACGGAAAAGAGTGCTTGAGGGAGAAGAACTCAAATACAAAATCGACACCGAAGGGTTGCTGAGAATTGAAGGCAGAATCTGGGTTCCGTCAGTGCTGGAGATCAGAGAAGAGATTTTGAACGAAGCTCATAGCTCAAGACTTTCAATACACCCGGGAAGTACAAAGATGTATCAGGATCTTCACCAACATTTTTGGTGGCCAAATATGAAAAGAGAAGTTGCTGAATGTGTTGCGAAGTGTCTCACTTGTCAAAAGGTCAAAGCAGAGCATCAACGACCAAGTGGTTTGTTACAGCCCTTGGAGATACCAGAATGGAAGTGGGAGCATATCACGATGGATTTTGTGGTAGGGCTTCCAACTACTCAAAAGGGTTATGACGTAATATGGGTTATAGTGGACAGATTGACGAAATCAGCGCATTTCTTGCCAATCAAAATCAGATTCACTTTGGATCAGCTGGCAAAGTTATACGTCAAAGAGATTATCTCAAGGCACGGTGTCCCAGTATCAATTGTGTCGGACAGAGATCCACGTTTCACATTGAAATTTTGGAGGAGTCTGCAAGCGTGTTTGGGGATGCAGTTGAGAATGAGTACAACCTACCATCCTCAAACCGATGGCCAGAGCGAAAGAACAATTCAAACGTTGGAGGATATGCTTCGAGCATGCGTCATGGATTTTAAAGGCAACTGGGATGATCATTTAACTCTGGTCGAATTTGCCTATAACAATAGTCATCACGCAAGTATCGGCATGCCGCCCTACGAAGTATTGTATGGTAGGAAGTGCAGAACTCCGTTATGTTGGGATGAGGTTGGAGAACGTCGACTATTGGGACCCGAGCTGGTACAACAAACTGCTGAAATTGTCAAGGTGATAAGAGCCAGATTGTTAGCTGCTCAAGACAGGCAGAAAAAATATGCGGATCAGCATCGTCAAAATCGTGAATTTGAATTCGGAAGTTTTGTGTTTCTCAAAGTATCTCCCTGGAAAGGAAAAATCAGATTTGGTAAAAAGGGTAAGCTCAGTCCGCGATTTATTGGACCCTTCGAGGTGCTGAAACGAGTAGGCGAGGTAGCTTATGAGGTAGCTTTACCTCTTGAGTTAAACCACATTCATAATGTCTTTCACATATCGGTGCTACGACCGTATAAGTCTGATTATAAACATGTAATAGAATATGAACCAATACAGTTTGAGAAAGATTTATCATATGAAGAGATACCTGTACAGATAGTAGACAGGAAAGAGCAGGTTCTCAGAAATAAAGTGATACCTTCTGTTAAGGTAATCTGGAGGAACCACAGTGCTGAAGAAGCTACGTGGGAACTCGAAGACACAATGATGCAGAGTTATCCTCAATTATTTGTTTAATCTTTGTATCGCGATGCTGGGGACAGAATCTTTGTAAGGAGGGGAGAATATAACGGACGAATTAATTGCGTTGTGATTCTGGGGACAGAATCCCTTTAAGGAGGGAAGGATGTAACGAATGCGATTTTCATGAATAAATAAAAATATTTATTGAGTTATATAAATATTCTTATTAATTTATTTATTGAGTAAAATAAATAATTTATAAAGATATGATGAAAGAATTTATGTTAAATGTTATTTGATTGTGATTTGATGTGTTTATTCTAATTTAATTTAATAATTAAATTAGATGATTAAATGATTTATTTGAATAAAGGATTTATTTGAATAAGATAATTTATTTGGTGTTATTGTTATTGGTTAAATAGAATTATTAATTAAATTAGTAAGGTTTAATTAATAATAAGTTTAATTAAATTAAAAGTGTGACGATTAAAACTATATAGTAAAATGGATTATTAAAATAAATGGAAAGAGTTTTATTTCCGTTAAACCAAACATGGTCTTGTGACCCTTGGTTGGTAAAAAAATGGGTTATCTTGTTTTGGCTCAACCAAACACGCCCTTGTAGCCTTTGAAATTCCATTATTTTATTTGGGTTTGCCAAACAAGGCCTAATCCTTTTGTTTTCTTAAACTGACTAATTAATCTAAGTTACGTTAAAAATTAAAAGGCCATCAGCTGTTATCTAAGCTTAAGAGAAGAGAGAAAAAAAACAGAGAAGAAGAGAAAATTGGAAGAGAGAACTTGAGAAGAAGAATTTGGAAATTGGAAGTAGGAATTCAAGCAAGGAGAATTAATCAAGCTTTCTAAGCAATAGAAGGTATAATTCTTGTTAGTTTTGTTCTTTACTGTATTCTTATTATTTTACTTCTCTGTATATGATTTCTATTTTACTGTATATGAATTTATATGCTAAATACATGAATTACTTGGTTATAGTTGTTAATAAGCATGAATTAGAGATTATGTGATGATTATAAACTAATTTGAATGAATTAGTCCATGAAAGCATGCTTTAAAGTTGAGTTTTTGTTTTTACAGAGTTTTATTTCATGTATAGCATATATGTATGAAAATTGATGTTCAATTTGGTTATTAACCGGTAAATTGACGTTTGATTATGATTATATAACGAAAAACGAAAAGAATACAAGTTGAATGGATTAAAATGGTTGAAAGATGAGTTCACAGTGGTTGATTTTATTATAATAGCTAAAACATGAATATTTGGTTTAAATAGAGAATTTTTGGTTCAATTTGGTTGATTATGTGTGTTATATTGGTTAGAATGCTTAGAAACATGTTGGGTATTTGTTTTGTAATAAGTTTGATGTCTGGGTATGTTTAAATTATGTGTTGGATGGTAGAATTCGAGAAAATTTGGCCAAATTTGGCCTAAGTTTTTACTGGTTCGCGAACTGTAGGAGGTGACTGCCGAGTCTCTCGCCTCAGCGAGAAAATTGTAAGGGAAATCTTCGCCCCGGCGAAGTCTCGCCCCGGCGAGCTTTTTGTTAAGTAAATTCCCGCCCCGGCGAGAGTTTTGTTAAGTAAATTCCCGCCCCGGCGAGGGAACAGTAACTGAAATATTTTTTATTTTTATTTTATTTTATTATGATGCCGTGTACATCTTTAAAGCTTAGATTAAAGTATTTAATAATAAATAAGATACTACAATGAGTGGTAATCGAATATTTAATGAATATCAAATGACATTTGATATATTAAATGAAATGGGATAAGAACAAACCCTGAAGTGTATATTGTTCTGTAACTAATTATTGTTACCATTTTATAATCGGAATGTATAGGGTGATTAAGGAACGTGAATTATTTAAATCTGTAATCTACGCACGAGGCAAGTTTTTCACCTTTAATCTTGTTATTTTATTTAAAGCAAGTTTACTTTCATTGAGCAAGCTTACTAGCCTTAGCTTACTATTATTCAAGCAAGGTTGTTCTTCATGTCAAGTGCTTACATTTATTCCAGTCTCTTATTGTTCGATCATTGATCGTTATTCAAACTTTGAACAGAATTTCCATTGTACAAACTTTATTGATGAATCAAATGCTTTAGTGACTAGCAAACCCTAATTGATTCAGCTAGTCCTTAGTTGATGAGCGTTCTAAAGACTTAGAATATTTTAAAATCTTTCCAAACGAAGTTTCTTTTGGTACGGATTCTGATGCTAAACTGAGATGAACCACCCTAATATAGGGGATTAATTACGCGACAACGTTAAAATGTTTGTGCACAATACATTGTACAAAGGCTGATCCCCCTGAATACGAGATGGATGGTCCATAGTCTATAAGACTGTTAAAGGTTGGGGTAGAAATACTTGATAACCTAGGACATAGTTCGAGGTCTTGTGACCCTCAGATACACTTTTAATCCTGAATCTATATTCAGTTCTTGAGCTAGGCTTTCTATTGAGTTTTCAGATCTTGACTAGTTATTGATTGAATTCAGAAAACCTATTATACCTCAGTTGAAATCTACTTCATTGGTTATTCAATTGTTATTATTATCACACTTGGGGCAATTGTTTGCTCACTCTTGCACTAAAACATTGCAGCTAAGGCAGAGAAATCGGACGAACCGTCCACGAGCAAAGGCAAGGGCAAGATGCCGAAATAGCGAAAGACCTATTATCCAATGAGTGTTTACTTGTAACAAAACTTATTTAATTTTATGTTTTTATTCCGTATTGATGTAATAGAGGTTAGATAACCTAGAATTTGTTTGATTAAGAGTTTGGAGATGTAACCCCTTTTGTGGGAAGATGTTTTATTCAGTTTAATTATATTATCTTATTCATGGGTAGTTAGTAATGAATGTATGCTATAGTGAACACCAAATCTGTGGAGTTGAAGTACCCGAATTTGGGGATGTCACAATTAGCTTGTGTGCATACTACTTTCAAATCAGCCGCAAGCTCCACCAGTGACGTCATTTAAGGATTTCAAAGCGGTAGGACCGCCAGAGTTTAGGGGTTCCCTGAACCCGATCGAAGCCCAAACTTGGGTGATGGAAATGGAGAAAGTATTTAGACTGCCTTTGCAACGTTCATGCTTAAATCGGAGGCCAGCTATTGGTGGCAGGCAAATAAGGTTCGAGGAGGTCAGGGTGTAATCGCATGGGATAGATTTAAGGAGATGTTCTTTGAGATGTACTTTTCGACGAGCTCGCGTAACCAGATGGAGATTCAATTTCTAGAGCTGAAACAGGGTACCATGACTGTACCGGAATACGCGACGAAGTTTAATGAGTTGGCTAGGTTCACAACTTACCAAGTGAACATCGATGAGAGGAAGGCGAGAAGATTCGAACAAGGGTTGAAGCCGTGGTTGTGTAGCAAGGTGTCAATGTTCTAATTGAACACTTTTGCTGGAGTGTTGGAAAAGGCGATCATTGCCGAAGGAGGGAGTGATGCTCTGATAAAGTATAACCAGGAGCAGAAGAAGAAGAAAGGCAAAAATGAAAATAACAAAGCGAGTGGTAGTAACAGTGGAGGTCACAACCAGAAGAGGAAGTGGAATGATAATGGATCTACTGGAAATCAACAAGGAGGACAGAAGAAGAAGATAAAAGCGTGTGTTACATGTGGGAAGAATCACGTGGGGATTTGCCTGAAGGGGAAGAGAGTTTGCTACAATTGCAATCAGGAAGGCCACATAGCGCCGAATTGTCCGAATCCAAAGAAGGGTGCTTGTTTCACATGCGGATCAAAAGATCATCTAGCCAGAGATTGTCCCAAAAAGGCAGCAGGAGGACTAGGATCAAGAGAAAATAAGGGAAACAGTGGTGGTAGTACGTTGACTATAACCGGATTAGCACCAACAAACCGACCTACTGCCAGAACTTTCAACATGACCGTGCAAGATGCCGTGCAGTCTCACGATTTGGTGTCAGGTA
Organism: Aralia elata; assembly: GCA_034770075.1. Lineage (NCBI taxonomy): Eukaryota > Viridiplantae > Streptophyta > Magnoliopsida > Apiales > Araliaceae > Aralia > Aralia elata. The sequence continues at coordinate 32,249,318 of CM068388.1, read as the reverse complement.
TCATTCCGATCAATAATATAGATGCTTATGTCTTGTTTGATTCGGGTGCTACTTGTTCATTTATATCCGACGACTTTGCTAAGAACTTAGATTTGCCTAAGGAGGAATTAGATTACCCTTTAAACATAGAAATTGTGAATAAGGAGGTAATTCCTGGTAGGTACGTACACAAGAATTGTAGGGTGAATATTAAGGGAAATGTGATGACAGTAGATCTGATCCCAATCAAACTTGGAGAATTTGACGTTATTTTGGGTATGGATTGGCTATTCAATTATGGAGCGATAATTGATTGCCAGAAGAAACGTATTAACCTTATGACTCCGTTAAAGGTAGTATTTTATGGCAGCAAATCGCCTAGACAAGCGAGTTGTCTGACGATGATGCAAGCCAGTAACTTGTTAAGATAAGGCTATGTGGGATACTTAGCCTACATAGTTGATACTCGAAAAGAGAGTCCAAAATTAGAGGAGATACCTGTCGTAAGGGACTTTATATACGTTTTTCTAGACGATTTGCCAGGACTTCCACCATATAGGGAAGTTGAATTCGTAATCGATTTGGCGCCAGGAACTGCCCTAATATCGAAAGCTTCGTACCATGTGGCCCCAATAGAGATGAAAGAATTGATGGTACAACTGCAAGAACTTTTAAATCAGAAGTATATCCAGCCGAGTGTATCGCCATGGGGAGCGCCGGTGCTGTTTGTTAAAAAGAAGGACGGATCGATGCGACTTTGCATTGATTACAGAGAGTTGAACAAGGTCATGATTAAGAATAAATACCCATTACCAAGAATCGACGACTTGTTTGATCAAATGAAAGGAGCTAGATATTTCTCAAAGATAGATTTGAGGAGTGGTTATCATCAGTTGAAGGTGAGGAAGGAAGATGTACCGAAGACAGCGTTCAGGACTCGTTATGGTCACTACGAGTTTCTGGTGATGTCATTTGGTCTAACGAATTCTCCTACGACATTCATGGACTTAATGAACAGGATGTTTAAGCCGTTTTTGGACAAGTTTGTAGTAGTATTCATTGACGATATTCTAATTTATTCCAAAACCCAGGAAGAGCATGCAGAGCATTTGAAGTTGACATTGGAAGCGTTAAGGAGAGAGAAGTTGTACGTTAAATTTTCAAAGTGTGAATTCTAGATAGAGCGAGTGCAATTTCTTGGACATGTGATTGACAAGGATGGGATTTCGGTGGACCCGTCAAAGGTTGAAGTAGTGCTTAACTGGGCTCAGCCGAAAACACCATCAGAAGTAAGGAGTTTCCTCGGATTGGCAGGTTACTATAGGAGATTCATTCCGGATTTTTCTAAAATTGCGACTCCATTAACGAATTTGACTAGGAAGACAGTGAAGTTCGTTTGGACGGAGAAGTGCGAGGAAAGTTTTTAAGAATTAAAGAAGAGGTTGAGTACGGCGCCTGTGTTGTCCCTACCGGATAGCACAGGAAATTTTGTGGTGTATAATGATGCTCGCATAAAGGACTAGGCTGTGTGCTTATGCAGAACGGTAAGGTCATTGCGTATGCGTTATGACAATTAAAGGACTATGAGAAGGGGTATCCTACCCATGATTTAGAATTGGCCGCGGTGGTATTTGCTTTGAAGATATGGAGACATTATCTTTAGGGGGAGAAATGTGAAATATATACAGACCACAAGAGTATGACATATATTTTTACACAGAAGGATCTGAACATGCGACAGAGGAGATGGTTGGAATTGATAAAGGATTACGACTGCGAGATTTTATACCATCCGGGTAAAGCGAACGTTGTGGCCGACGCCTTAAGCAGAAAGGGACGGGAGAAACTGTTTATGTTAACCGCTCAGGAGGAGTTAGTTATAGCAATGGCAAAATTGGAATTGGAGGTGAAATATCCGGAGGAGTGTGACGAAAAATTATTTCAATTGAGAATCAGTTCAACTTTGGCGGATAAGGTTAAGGAAAAACAAAATCAGCACGAAGAATGTAAGAAAATCAGGAAAAGAATATCTAGAGGTGATGAAATGAAATTCAAAGTAGATAATAAGGGAGTATTAAGATTCGAGGGAAGAATTTGGATTCCGCCAGTACCAGAGATTAAGGAGGAAATTTTGAGCGAGGCTCATAATTCAAGATATTCGATTCATCCGGGTAGTACGAAAATGTACCAAGATCTCCGACAGCATTTTTGGTGGCCGAATATGAAGAGAGACATTGCTGATTGTGTAGCCAAGTGTTTGACACGTCAGAAAGTTAAAGCAAAAAATCAGAGACCAAGTGGGCTATTACAACCGTTAGAAATCCCAGAATGGAAATGGGAGCACATCACCATGGATTTTGTAGTAGGTCTTCCGACGACTCAGAAAGGTTCCAACGCAGTATGGGTTATCGTGGACCGACTGACGAAATCAACACACTTCTTACCGATCAAGATCAGATTCAACTTAGATCAGCTGGCAAAGTTGTACGTGAAAGAGATTATTTCGAGGCACGGTGTTCCAATATCTATTGTCTCAGATAAGGATCCGCGCTTCACATCGAATTTTTGGAACGACTACAGAAATGCATGGGAACGTAATTACGTATGAGTACGGCATATCATCCACAAGCTGACGGGCAGAGTGAAAGGATAATTCAAACATTGGAGGATATGTTAAGAGCATGCATCATGGATTTCAAAGGAAATTGGAACGATCATCTACCGTTGGTGGAATTTGCTTACAATAACAGTTACCATGCAAGTATTAGCATGCTGCCTTACGAAGCGTTGTACGGAAGAAAGTGCAGAACTCCATTATGCTTGGATGAAGTTGGCGAACGTCAATTGCTAGGACCAAAATTGGTACAACAGACTGTAGAAATCGTCAAAGTAATCAGGGCAAGATTGATAGCAGCTCAGGATAGACAGAAGAAATATACCGATCAACATCATTAGAATCGAGAGTTTGAGTCTGGTAGCTACGTTTTCTTGAAGGTATCTCCCTGGAAAGGGAAGATTCGTTTTGGTAAGAAGGGAAAACTGAGCCCAAGTTTCATTGGACCCTTTGAAGTGTTAAGAAGAGTTGGAGAAGTCGCATATGAGGTAGCTTTACCTCCAGCGTTGGAACACATCGACAATGTCTTCCATGTCTCGGTATTACGACCATACAAACCCGACTACAAGCATGTCATAGAGTATGAACCCCTGCAAGTTGAAAAAGATTTGTCTTACGAAGAAGAGTCTGTTCAGATTGTTGACAGGAAAGAGCAAGTGCTACGAAATAAAATTATACCTTATGTTAAGGTGATCTGGAGGAACCACAACGCTGAAGAAGCAATGTGGGAACTCGAAGATCAGATGATGAGAAATTATCCTCAGTTATTTGCTTAATCTATGTATAGCGATTCTGGGGACATAATCTTTGTAAGGGGGGAGAATGTAACAGGATGAGTTAATTGAGTCGTGATTTTAGGGACAGAATCCTTTTAAGGGGGGAAAGATGTGACAAACGAGAATTTTGTAACCTAATTTAAATATTTATTGATTGAATAAATATTTTTCGATGATTTGATTGTTGAATTAATTGATTAATTGATGAATTTGTCGTAGATTATTTTAATTATATGTGTTACATTAGTAAAATTGACATGGAGAATTTTTATATTTAAAGTATGTGTTTAATTGAATTTATTTGATTAAATGCATTATTTAAATAATATAATGTTATTTCTAATTAATTTAATATTAATTAGAGATTTAATAATTTATCATATTTAATAAATGAGAATTTTATTTATATGATTTAATGTAGAATTATCCTATTTTATTTAATTGATTTTAGTAAGATTATTTAGTTGATTAAATGTGTGTCATGAACTATATAATAAGTAATTTATTAAAATAAACCAAAAGGAACCTCTTAAAGACTAACCAAACGGTGTCTTAAGGGGGGTTGGAGTCAGTTAATTAACTGACATCCATTTTGATTCAGTTCTTTATTACGTGTTTTAGTTCATCAGTTTCTAAGTACTAAACTAGAGAGAAAACTTGAGAGAAAAAGAGAGAATTGAGAGGAATTAAAGAAGTGAAGAAGGAAATCCTTTCATCTAGTTGCATAATCTAGCACCAAACCAAAGGTAATTCTTAAATTTAACCTTTAAATTATGTTTTCTTAATTGTCCCCATGAATGCATGTTTTGAGTTCTCTGTAAACTAAGTTCTATGGCTAAATTTTTATAGAATGATGATTATATGTTAGAAAGCATGTATAAGCATCTTTTATATGATGTATATGTGATTTAGAGTAATTAAATCTATGAAATCATGTTTTAATTGAAGTTTTGAAAAGTTACAGAGTAGTTAGTTACGAGCATGGCTTAAATGTATGAAATTGATACTGGTTTTGCATGTTAATTGGTTAAATTGATGACTAATTATGTTTATGTGCGTAAAAACGAAAAGAATGAAAGTTAAACGGATTAATTTGGTGTTACAATGAACCTGTTATGTGTGATTTCATGAAATTTGAAGAAACTCTGATAAATGATAAAAAAAACCTCAAATTTGATTCTTAGATTCATGGTTTATGTGATTTAAGTTGTTAGAATCATCCTAGAAGGCTTGGGTAACGATTTTATATGAATTATAGTAATTGGGTATGTTTAATTTGATGTAAGAATAACAAAATTGGAAATTTTTGGCCTGTTTCTGTGTTCTTTGCGAACTGCAGAAGCTGGAATTCGTGATTCTCGCCCCGGCGAGCTCAATGAACTGAGTTTTTCATCCTGGCGGGAGCTCGCCCCGACGAGCTCAATGAACTGCGTCTCTCGCCCCGGCGAGAGTTTTGTGAAGGAATTCCTCGCCCCGGCGAGAGTTTGTGACGAATTTTCTCGCCACGGCGGGAATTAAAAAAAAAAGAAAAAAGAAAAAAAAAGAGTAAAAAGAAGAGAGTAAAAATTTTCTTCTTTCGTTAAGATCATGTTATGTTATCTTAGACATATCTAAAGCTTAGACTAATGTAATAAATGAATATTAAGATACTGTGATGAGTACCATTGGTTATCCGGTAACTATTGAAATATTAAAATGAAAGTTGGATGCCAATGAATCCTGAAATATTTATAATACTGTAACTAATTATTGTTACTGCTTTATAAACCGAATGTATAGGTTGATTAAAGAACGTGAATTTTATTTTATAGTCTATGCACGAGGCAAGTATCTTATCCTTACTTTTACGTTTACACAAGTTTTCTACCTTGATCTATTATTTCGTTGAAAGAAAGCTACCTAATACTACCTTGATTTAAATCACGCAAGTTCCTGAACTTAATTCTCTTATCATATATGTTTCATAATGCTATTACTTTTTCGAGCAAGTTATTATTTCTATTCCATTCAATTTCATGGATTCAATGAGACATTTTAATTTCCTCTTTGTAATGCTTCAGTTATACAAAACTTATTCAATTGTTTCTTTTGTGAGATTTAGTTTTTGATTCTCGAATTACACCTTTTGAACCTTGATCGACTAGCGAATCCTTATTGATTCGACTAGTCCATAGTTGATGAACGTTCTAAATTCTAAAAACGTTATTGAAGTAAATCCAAACCAAACTTCCTTTGGTGCGGACTCTGATGTCAAACTGAGATGAACAACCCTTATACAGGGGATTTTATTTACGCGTTAGCGTTAAGATGTTGTGCACATACATAGTACAAAGGGTTGATCCCCCTAAGTACGAGAAGTAAGGTCCATATAGTCTTACGACTGTTAAAGGTTTAAAGTAGAAATACTTGATAACCTGAGACATAGTTCGTAGTCTTAAGACCCTCAGATGTTCTTTTGAATCTTGTCTTACATTCTCGACTCAAAAGCTGAATCTTCGATTATTCAATATCCGTCAATTATTTCGCATGTTATTATTATTGTTGATGTTGTACTTGCTGGGCAATCATTGCTCACCCTTGCATAATAACATTGCAGCTAAAGTTGAAAGAGTTGATGAGTCGTCCACTAGTAAGGGCAAAGGCAAAGCAAACAAGTGATGAAGACTTGTTATATTGTTTAAATGACGTTTATGTAATAGACTTAAGTATGTTTTCCGCATTGATGTTATGTTAAGGTTAGATGACCTGAGATTTATTTATTAATGATGTTGTAACCCTTTAATGGGAGATTTCTATTTTATTAATAGTTTTTCTTTATATTTGAATGCGTAGTTAGATGTGATGTGATATGTATTTGGATAGTGAACACCAAATCCTGAGGAAACGAAGTACCCGGATTTGGGGGTGTCACAATAAGAATCTGGAGTTACCTGACTCTAGTAGTAAAGATGAAAAGCTTAAAAAAATCATAATATATGATTAAAGGGAAAAATAAAAAGATCGTAAAACAAAACGATCATGAGATAGAAAAAGAATCGTAATATAACACGATTATAAGAAAAGGTCACAACGTGATCTGGTGAGATCATAAAAAGGACAAAGGATCGATCGATTGAAAACTTTATAGCAGAATTGTTGTGTGAAAGTTGTACTATGAAATTGTACTATGTAAACTCATGAAAAAGTGATTAATGTTAATATACGAATTAAATGAAATTCGTATTAAGTAAAGGGAAAGTTAGGATTAGGTGGGATTTCAATGGAGGACTCATGTTAGTGGCCGAGTTGTACAATTCCTTATATGGGCGGGGAATTTGTGCTTGGTTTAACAACCACTTAGTTTCTTATATTGATAATCATTGAAATATTGGTGTCGCGCTATCGATATACGTATGACGAGAAAGTGATTCTTTTCTCATATTTATATTTGATAGTTAGAGAATATTAGGTGCGAGTTCTTTAAACTCATACGTATGGTAAGTTCGTGACTCATAATCGTATGGTGGAACCCCTCAGCGAATGGACGATTTTGGTCTGACTAGGTTAAGTTCCTAAACCTATATGATTGTGGTAAGTTCCTGAACTCATAACGTGTAGTATGTTTAATGAACTATACTGGAGTATAGAAAGGTTGTGGATGAAGAATTGAGGATTTTAGTATAGTAAGCTTTAAGGATGATAGAAATAGATAGACTTATTAAGCAAGGGATTATTGGAGAAAGTGAAGTTGATGGTGGAAGCATAGATATTCCAAATCTTTTAGCTAGACTTCAAATTTATTTTTGATATCAAGCCAAATTCGCACTAATGTGCCTTTAAAAATAAAAATAAAATTTTTGTTATCCTCAAAACAGAGTGACGAGTGTGTAGAAGTGGGCTTTGAACCACTAACGCATCATTACCTATTGCGGCATGATAACACCAAAAATGATTATTTTAGTTTGGAACTGTTTAAAGAAGAGTCTACGCTATTTGTTTCGGCTAGACAAACATGATTTAAAAATATCAAAATGTATTTTTAAATAGTCATCAATGCATCATGTAACCTAGTGTAGAATGACAGATGATGGAGTCATCAATGCAGATTAACCTAGTGTTGGATGTGATCTAAGGATCGTCAGCCCACTATGGTATGATGTAGTATGACAAAGTCACAAAATGACGGAATCCTCAACGGACTGTAAATACAGTGCGGTATCATGATGTCATAAAATAATTTTCAGAATTTTGAACCAGTTAAAGGAAAGTCAATGCCAATTAAAAGTGGCTAGATAAATATTTCGCTTGGTGTTCGAATTATTGGTATATGTCTAAGCTATTTGATTCGGCTAGACAAATATTGTAATGATTTATTAAATCGACATAAAAGATGTCAAAGTAAATAGCAGACTCAAATGATGTTCTAATAAAATAGACATAAGATGATGTTGACTCAAACATGTGATACAAGTTGGTATCTGACACAAGTTGGTGTCAAGTTGATGCAAGTTGGTATCAAATGGATGCAAGTTGGTATCCGACACAAGTTGGTGTCAGCATTACGTGATACAAGTTGGTATCAAATTGACACAAGTTGGTGTCAAGGTCATTTACAATTTGATATTAAACGAACACAAGTTGGTGTCAGTTAAAATACCAGTTGGGGTATAGTGGATATAAGTTGATATCAAAACAAAACAGACACTGGTGTTGTGTCATAAAAAGATAGACACTGGTGATGTGTCATAATGGAACATACATTGGTGTTGTGTCATAGACATTGGTGATATGTCATAAAAAGCCAGACACTGGTGATGTGTCATAATAAAATAAAACAGACACTGGTGATGTGTCATAATAAAATGAACATTAGTTGTGTGTCATAAGAAGCTAGTCATGTGTGGGACTAGAGTAAAGTAGACAATGGTGATGTCAAGATAAGATAAACATAGATGATGTTAAAATAAATACAGGTGGTGTTATGATAGTAAGAACCGACAGAGGAAATATTGAAAGTAAGATATAGGTGATATCAAAGATGGATAGATACAAATAGTAAAGAAATTAGACTCCGGAGAGGGTCGAAAGTAGTGGCAAATCGACACTTGCCAAATATGTAAATGTGTAAGATTATACTTTTGGGAAGGTAGTAATGAAAATTTATATGTACTTTTGGTGTAATAGTGATTCCGGGGATGGAATCCTTATAAGGGGGAAGAATGTGACAACCCGAAAATTTATAAGATTTATTAATAAAATCTTGAATGATTAAATAAAGGTTAAAGAATAAAACCTAGATTAGAAATAGAAGAATAATTAAAATTTTCGAGAAAAACCTATATAGTTTAATATTGGAAAGAATGTGACCTTTCGAATATTTGAAATATAGAATTTAAATAAATAAAATTCTTATTAAATGATATGTTATGTGATAGTGTGTTGCATACGTGAATACGAACTATGCAATATGTGACTTTTATGCTTGATAAATATATTATTATTATATATTTATTATATGTAAATAAATTGTAGGGGCAATTTAATTAAAAGAAAGGAGATGGGTAAAAATTAATCTATCGATGTAAGTTAAATAGTATATAAATTATTTTAAATTGGTGGCTTTAAATATACTTAAAGTATAACCACCATTTTATTAAAGAAATCATGTATTACATTATTGGATGTGATGTATGTATATTTTAATGTAGTAAGTATATTATTATATTTATTACAGTTAAATTATTGGAAAAAATTTATAGAAAAGAAAAGAAAATAGTTAGTTTAAGTATACATAAATATTGTATACTTTAAATAAAGGATATTAAAATAAATTCTAGCATTGAATTGTTTTAATAAAGAGGGAATATTATTTTAATTGTAATATCTCATTTATTGAATGAATTTCCATTTGTAAGGAAATATGAGTGAATATGTGTTATGTGAATTAAATAAGTTAATAAATTTATTTAATTTAAGTAAGCAAAGAAATGGAAAGAAAAGATATGTAACATATTTATAAATATTATAAATATGAGAAGCTTAGAAACTTAAGTGATTAATTTAATAGTCTAAATAGTAAGAAAATACTAGTGGACTAGCCTAGTTAGTGTATTAACCAAGCCCACTCATTTAGTTAATTATGGACTTAGATAATTAATGTATGGACTTATTAAAATTAGCCCAACATCTAATTAAATTAGTAGTCAAGCATGGATTAAAAATAAAAGGAAACTAGTATAACCTAATCATTATATATTAGGTATAAAAATTAAATAACCTTAAGGGTTATTGTATGGAAGAATAATAGTATTTAAAATAAATACTAACCCTAAGAGATTTATTTTATATATCTCAACTAATTAATTTTATAACCTAATTAAAGTAAGTTTAATTGGGTTAGGAAATTAAATGTACATGAGTAAGGATTTAAATTACAAATGAGTGGACTAGAAACCGTAATTATTTAATTAGGGTAGAATAATATTAAATGTGTTGGACCTAATTTAATTCCATGGCCCAAGCAAATAAATTGGAAAGCCCAAATGAATTAAATGGGAGCCTAAATTTTAGCCAACTTGGGAGGGCTTTTTAGTCATTTGATTAAGCAAAATTGGGCATGAAAAATAAATCAAGAATTGGGCAAAAAGGGAGGGGGTTACACGGATGGAAAGGAGGGAGTATTTGTAATGAGGGGTAATCATTTCCAAGCTTCATTTGTCGAAGTTACTTATCCACTCCATGCCATATGTTACCAATCTATTTGGCCACCATATTCGTATTCAAGATTTTCAAGCTAGCTAAAGAGATAAGATAGAGAGAGAAGATGGAAGATGTTGGAAGATTAAGAATAGATATACAACTTATATCTATACATATTATCTAAAACAAAAGTTTAGTTCCTTTATCCTAAAAAGCCAAGAGAGAGAAAATAATAGAAAGAAGAGAAAGGGAGAGAGAATTTGTGGGTTTGAGAGGAAGAAGAGGAGGGGGAGAGCTCATGCTACCAATCTCACTAACCATCTTGGAAGAAGAAGAATAGCACAAAGAAAAAGGTATAAAAGTTCTAAAAACCCTATAAACCCTAACCTTGCTTTTCTTTTAATTTTTATGGTAGAAAAGTTATCATCAAGATGTTTATATTTAGAATCATGCTAAATATATTTATGTATGATGTCTTGTGTTTGATTGTGCTCAACTTGGGTATTTGTGTTGATTGGTTGAAAAGAAAAAGAAAAGAAAACTAGTTCGTTCTACAAAGGGTTAGAAAACCCTAATTTTCTTTCACTTTAATTAGTTACTATATGAAATCTATTCACTCTTTTTGTGATTCGTCAAAGAGAGGTGCTAGATGTATAAGTTAAGTGTTAAATCCAAGTGGTAGAAGTCAAAAATAATGTGTACAAAATTCGTAGGGACTGTTTTTACCAAAACAGTCCAGGTTTTTCAAAAGGAAAAAGGGGCTGCTATAGGGCAGTCCCATCCAGGGGCAGTTTTGTCATTGTTTTGTGCTCTAAAAATTTTAGAAAAATTTGGAGGGATAATATGAGAAGTTATGGCTGTTATGGCGAAGGACCCCAAATCGGGAAACGGGACTAAAACCGGTGACCCCTAGCTTACGTGCACTGTTTTGACCCCTTAGCAAGTGCAATAAATTCAGGTCTTTTACCACTAAAAATATAGGGAGCTAGGTAGCTCCTGGCCAAAAATCGCCGCATTTCGACTTGTAATGAAGAATCTACGGCTAAAATAAAAACGTAGAGTTTTTCGACGAAAACGGCTAAAATTGGAGTTCTATAAATCCTATGACCACGAAATTTTAACTGGGAGTACTTGTTAATATGTATAAGATTCTATCAAAAATTTGGAGTCATCGGAGTTGTGCAAGATAGTGATCATTTTTCTTAGTTTTAAAAGTTAAAACGGACGTTTGAAAAATGTTAAAAGAAATTGAAAACTTTCATAAGGAAAATATTTTTGTGTATGGAATATATATATACATATGTGTGGCAAGACTCGAAGAAAATAAAAATCGATGATTAAAAGAGGTTAAGTCATTTTATGAATGCAGCTTCCAATCCGGTTTGTTGTATTCATATTTCGGCTTGCTAAATTAATTGAATCCGACTTGCTAAATTGGTGAATATAGTTTGCTGAATTAATGAATCCGGTTTACTGAATTAGTGAATCTAGCTTACTGAATTGAAGGATAGTTTGAATCCGGGTTGCGGGATTAGTATGTTGGATAATCCAACTTGCAAGATTAGGTATTCAGGCTTAATGGATTATAAAGAAGAACTTATAAAATGAAAGACTTAGTGTTAAGTCATAAGATTTATGATAAAGTAGTAGTATAGTCGTGTTCTTTAATAGTTGTTGTATAGTAGCTGGTCTAAACAATTCCTTCAGGGAGCAAAGGTATATACGAACTAGCAACCGATCTAACTCACTGTGAAAACAGTGTAGACGAGACGGAAACTAGTTTGTTGGTTGTTTGTGGGAAACCACTCGGCATACTATATTGAACACTGTTACAAACTCGATGTGTGCTAGTTTTAGAATTATGAATGCGTATGGTGCTAAGGTGTTATCTAATATTTGATTATGTGGCGAAATGTTAGATAATTTACTGATAAAGAAGTGATATTATAAGGTTATATATGTGATGCTAATTGAAAGATCAATCTTATAACTGATAGGTTTTTCATAAGAGATTTAGTTAGATTGCGTAGCAGTAATCGACGGTATAGGCAAGTTTCCTTAACCACACTTAAGTTTATATTGAGCAAGTTCCATCTTACTCAACTTTTATATTGAGCAAGTTTCCTATCCTTGTGCAAGTATCTTAACTTCATTTTCATATTGAAATGCAAGTTCCATCTTACTCAACTTCTACATTGAGCAAGTTCCTCTTAACTCAAACTTGAGTTGCTATGTTTCAAGCATGCTAGTGGTTTAATTCTTTATAATTATTCCACCTCCTTAAATTATTAATTCGCACATAGTGCATGTTGCATATGAAAGTAGTATGCACGCAAACCAATCATATTTGATATGATGTAGCATATACTTTGTAATGTTATTCATTTATTAATAAAAGAATTGACTTTCTTAAAAGGCATTTTATATTATCTACATGGTGCTGTTATATTAAATGTGATAAACCCATAGTTTTGAGCAATACTTTTAGAATCATGATGGTGATCATGCTAATGAGATCTAAATTCTAGATAGCTCACAAACAAAAATCATTCCTAATCGTTGGATTACTAAAAAGGGGATTAGTGAATCCGGATAGATTAGTACATACGTTGCTTCCTCTTAAGAAGAGGATGATTGATCTCATAATCATTTGTGTGGAGACACTAAAGCAAGTATGTAGGTGCTTATTGGAGAATAAGTTCACTGAACGTGACTCACTAAGGAATACCTAATGGAGTTTTACTCGCCTGTCAATAGGAATTCCTTTAGTGATAGTAGTACAAGTAATCCTTGGATTTGAGATCATCATAGTATCTTGTGTATAATGAGTTATACTTTGACATGACCCTTAAGACCTTTAGGGTATATCAAAGGGTATGATTGGGTATAATAAGTTGTACATGGAGATAGGTGAATGATCAACAAAGAATCTAGCACGTCTAGTAAAAGATGTGAATGTCCTATGTGATTCGATAAATGACAACTCAGTAGTCCTTGGCCAAGGCAGAATGAAATTAGAAAGGAGTTTCTAATTTACATTATTTAGAGTTGTGCATTTTGGAATCGAAATATATATAATTAAATAAAATAAGACTTAACAGTAAATCCATGTCTTATATTTAATTGGGACATTGTATGGTGGAAGGATTGAATTGTACGGTAACTATTCACTGAAAGGTTCTTTTGTGATTAATGTTGAAATCTATATTATCTGAAAAGTCGTTAATCGCTAAGGGGGCTTACCCTTATTGTAGAATAAATTTTATTTATTTAAATGAATTAAATAGTTTAATTTATTTATTTAAATAAGATTAGAATTGTTCTAATTGATTTATTCACAACCGGTTTAATATGGAGAACCTAAAGGGTCACACCGCAAAAAGGAGAATATTTATTTAAGAAGTAAATGGCATAATTGTAATAATAAGTGAAGTATATTTAAGATCTATGGAGATAGAATAAATTAAATAGCTTAATATTTATTATTTAATATTTTAGAAATATTAAATATAAATTAATAAGAGGAGTCTTATTATTATTATTATTACTATTACTATTATTTAATTCCTAATAGGGATTGAGAATTAATTAATACTAGTACTCTCTCATGAATTCCTAATTGGATTAGGAGCATAATTAATTAAAGGAGTTGTAGACACCCAAATTTTGCGTTCCCTGTACTAACCATGACAGGAGGGCAAAATCGTCAATTGAACCGGCTTGCGGGAGTGAAGGAGTGGGCCCAAGGGCGAGCGCCCGACACCACCGCAGGGATTGGCAATCAAAGCTGATGTGACAATAAGGCCATCCGAGACAGACATCCCCGAATGAGGTGGCGCGTCTCCCGGAGATTCCCGGACTGCAAAATACGAGCCCTTCGACGGAAATCAACGGTATGGCACGGAAATCGAGACAAGGTGCGGAAAATGAGAAAATCAGCACAGTCAGCCGCAGATCAATCCGCGGCCAAGGACGGAACTCGAGACGGCACGGGACTCGAGCGCACGGGACTCGAGCGCGGCTGGGGGGAGAACCAAGGACCAGCCGCAGATCAATCTGCGGCCAGCCGCAGATCAATCTGCGGCTGCCCTTGGCAGTCCCTTATCAGGCCAGGTCGCATACAGAAACGAAAGAGGAGGAAAAATCCAGCAGCAGCAGCTCGGAAATAGGGAGAAAACAGCAACAAAATAAGGGCAATTAGGAGAGGAAAAGAGTGAAAAGAGTGAGGAATTGTACCAAGTTTGTGAGATTATATCTCATATTTTCTACTCTACTCAATACACAAATTCCTACATATTGTGGGGATCATTTTGCAAGGTGAAAATCTTTTGTTTTTGACATTTGCTCGTACCATTTTGATAGGCTCTTATTATCCGAATCCTCTTAAATGTATCCCTTTTTTTTGCGTTGTATTGTGAAATCATGGATTAGGGATTATTAGTGAGGGTTCCATCGGAACAAAATTCTTCCTAATAACCCGAGGATATCCAACGGGTGGAATTTCTAGCTTATTTATGGTGATTGCTTGGATGTAATTTAGTTAGACTATCATTTTCGGATATCATGGTGTATTAGGCAATCCGTGTTGTTTTAGTTTCGTAGAATTCGTTTTGCGGGTATGTAGTAATCTTGGGTGTGAGCCTAGGAATGCGACCCCGTGGTCCAAATCCGATGATGGACGTTTTGATACATGTAATGGATGCAAGGTACTCGTGTTGTTGTAATATGTAATCGTTGGGCCTTAAAACGACGCTAGAGCGAGAATCGGGTTTAAGGCCCCGTAATAGTAAAATATGTGATTGTTGGCGTTAGGGGATATTTCGATGGCTTACATGCCCATGAATAGCCCCCTACGCGTTTGATATTTAGTTCGATTTGTATCATCCAACAAAATGATTTCAAAACCAAAACAATCAAGATTTTGCTAAAATTAATCAAAGTAGGATATTAGCATCACGAGGCTAAAAAATGGGAAGTGCTAATGAAAGTCGATTCCTATTTTACGAGAAAGCTAAAAGGAGGTTGTTTCCAAATGTCACAAAAAAATGGTGTTATAAAGAGAAATAAACGTTTTACTAAACTTTGATACATAGGGCGAAAGAGATTCTAGAAATTGCCTATCATTTATGAAAGCAACGTATAAATCTCGATTCCTATTTTGGCTAAGGTTTAACAAACTCATGTTTTACCAAAACAAGCACTTAATAAAAACCTCATAGCTTTTGTCAATTTAAAATCAAATCTTTCTCAATAAGAAAATAAGGCTTTCTCGTAAATACCGAAAAGACATTTTTAAGCACTCTCAAAACTAAAGCACGATTTTCCCTAAGAAATCCAAATGATCCTTTCATACAAATGCACCACAACATTCATTTAGGCACACACACACACACACGCACGCATATACGTCTCATGAGTTAAAGGATAGGAAAAGCATCAAGATTGCGGTAACCGTATTTCACGGAAGTCGGGGGTGCCTAACACCTTCCCCTCGCTTAAGCAAGCCCCCGAACTCTATGAATCTCGATTCGCAGACCATTTAATTCGGAGTCACACATGAGCCAGCGATTTATAAAAAACGAAAAACTCGGATGAGTTGGTACATCCATTTCAAATATACCAACTGGCGACTCTGGTTAATTGGCTCATCATAAAAAACGATCTTTCAAAACCCCGTCGACATCAAGGCCGACCTTTTCCCAAATCACCTAAAACCGAAAAGGCTAAAAAAGGAAAAGAAAAAGAGACGAGAAAAACCCGGCGTCGACAGCTGGCGACTCTGCTGGGGACATTAGAGGGCTTAAGCCGCGTTTAAATATTGATGTTATCCTATCCTTTAAAATTCATAAAATGTGTGTGCATGCGATATTTTGATTTTTTACTTTTGTTGTGTGAATGCGTGTTTTGTCGAATAAATGAATGATTTGAATGGAATTGCTTTACTTTTGAGTAATCATTTGCATACGGTGAGGACGATGAATGTGAATGTATGTTGAGAGAGTACCTCCTCCTGAGGCGAACCTGTCGGTTGCTTATTACTGGACTCGAAGGGGCTGCTCCCCGGAGATGGCTCAGGAAACGCACCACCCAAATCCGCTCCAATCGAAAGGGCTCAAACGAGTAGATTGCGAAGATGTGGGGACCTTCATGCCGAAAAGCCCGTGAGAGTAACCCTAGGATAGGTCATCCTCAGATTAACCCAACGCAGGAAAGGTCTCTTCATGCCTTTTTACGTTTATATGTCTAAATGTCATGATCTCATTCAATATTCATATATCCCTTTCCTGTGTCAAAAGAAATTACTAACCTCTGTGAATTGCAGGGAATAGTTGGGGAAGCATAATAAAGCATGTTTAGCGTTGGTTATTGCATTAAAGGACTACTAACTTTCTGTTTTACAGGGAAAGATTAAAAAACCCAAAGCACAAAAAGTTACAGCTTTTGCATGCATCCATATCCTTTCATTACCCCGGACTAAACTTCGAACCGTTGTTTTGTAGGATTGCTCCTCAAACCCGTTCGCAGTCTAAGAGAGCCCAAAATTCTACATCTGAAATGGCCGATCTTCCTAATCATGGTTCCATATCTCGGGAAGAGTTTGATGACTTCAAGAAACAGATGATGGAAATGGCCACGATGCTAAAAGAGCAGTTCTTACTCAGACAGGATCCGCCAAGCCAAGGACCACATAATATTCCACCACCAGGGGGTGACTAGAATCCTCCTAAAAATATTGTAAACCTGGGTAAAGATGACCAATCCCAACTCAAGGGCGAACCAGTCATTACAAGGGCCGTTCCCATACCTAACAAGACAGTGATTACTATCCCAGAGGAAGGGGACACTGACGACCTTCGGAAAAAAATGAGACACATGGAGGAGACCATCCAATCTCTGCGAGGCATAGGCTCCCTGGGTAGGGTCAATTACTCGGATCTGTGTGTTTTCCCCGGAACCAGATATCCAGAAAAGTTCAAAGTCCCCGAGTTTGAAAAATACAATGGAAAGGGAGACCCCTACATGCATTTGAAAATATACATTGGAGAACTCGGGTCTTATGCCGAGGACGAGGGGTTGAGGATGCAGTTATTCCAGAAAAGCTTAACTGGGGAGGCGAGAATCTGGTATGCCCGCCTTGACAACGCCCGAATCCACAACTGGGAGGAATTGGCCCATACTTTCTTAACCCAATACAGCTTTCAGGCCCAGATGGCCCCTGACAGGTACCAAATGACAAAAGTTAAGAAGCAGCCTAGGGAATCCTTCAGGGAATATGCGCAACGATGGAGGGGCATGGCCGCGCAAGTGAACCCCCCGATGAGCGAATCGGAGATGGTGATGACTTTTGTAGACATTCAGGAGGCACCGTATTATGAACGAGTCATATCGGGGATTGGTAGGCCTTTCGCCGAAATGTTAAAACACGGAGAAATGGTGGACATGGGTTTGAAATCCGGCAAAATTCGGGATCTCACGGCTTTGGAAACGGCCGCAGAACAGATCCAAAGCGGTAATTATGGCAGCACTCCCCGAAGGGTGCAAAAGAAAAAAGAGGAGGACGTTTCCCTCATCCTTCAGGGCTCGTCCAAAAAGGCAGAAAGCCATCTTCCGGTACAGGTGCAGAGGGTAGGGCCATCCCGGCAGCCAATTTCACAGATCAAAGAGCAGAGGGACGAAGGAGATATGAGGCCTCGCAAAATCGAGTATTCACCCCGCTCGGGGAGCCGCTTGAACGAGTATTAGCGGTATTAGTAGCCCAAAAGAAAATAGTTGGTCTGGCACCACCGAGTGACCCAAAGGGTAGAAGGTTTGACCCGAGTAAGCGATGTGCATACCACTCCAGTTCCCCTGGCCATGATACACAAGACTGTTGGACGTTGAAGCGTCGAATCCAAAACCTGATTGACAGTGGGGAAATTGTGGTGGAACAGCCAGACTCCCCGAATGTTAAAGCAAATCCCCTGCCAAGACATGATGGAGGGGGGGTCAATATGACGGATGACGGTGAAGCTGGGGGGCCGCCGAGGTTAAACTATGTGCAGGAAATTGAGGGGATGATCAACGTGATACATGAGCATGGGAGTGCACGGGGAGTGCTCGTCAGATTGATGGGGGTAAGTACGAATAGCACGGAGGGACCTGTCAAGTTGACAGCTCCGAGGCCCCTCATCCTTGCCGCAAGGCCGCAAATCCCTATCAGTAGTCTAAGGACGGTACCCTGGAATTATGGGGGAACGCCAGAGGAAGCGGCCAGTTGTGCTTCTATGACGACAAAGGGGAACCCCTTATACCTTCCCGGGCGAGTCCTTGAGAGCCAAAGGGAAAAAAATGAAGAGATTTCCGAAGAAAGGGCCCTAGAGTTCTTAAAAAGGATGGATCACCCGGAAACGAGGGGGATTCAGATTTTAAATGAGGAGTCAACCTTAACATCAGTCATGGACCTGGTGTTGTCATCCAATAAGCATTGCAAAACTTTGACGAAGGTTCTGGAGGAGGCATACGTGCCCAAGGAAATTAGTGAGGAAGGTTTCGGCCAGCTGGTGGGCCATTTGATGGAGAGCGACATGATATCCTTTGCAGATGAGGATATACCCAAGGAAGGAAGGGGACACCGGAAACCGCTACATATTGCGGTAATCTCCTCGGGGTATATCATGAATGGGGTATTGATTGATGAGGGATCGGCATTGAATATTTGTCCCCTCAGCACATTGCAGAAGATGAACATTAATCCCAAGCGCCTACGGGCCAGTCACGTGGTGGTGCGAGCTTTCGATGGTTCCCGAAGGGATACAATTGGGGAAATAGAATTACCAGTGGAAATAGGTCCCTGTACTTTTGATATATCTTTCCAGGTCCTAGACATCACCGCCAGTTATAACCTGCTGCTGGGGAGGCCGTGGATACACATGGCCGGGGCAGTGCCTTCTACGCTCCATCAACAAATCAAGCTAATCATCAATGGGAATCTGGTAACAATCTCGGCCGAATGTGATGACCATTCTCCTCCCAGGGGTGGCCTACCAGTGATCAATGTGGATGAGTCGGCGGCACCAGCCAGTTTTCAGGCACTAGAGATTAGCGCTCCCCAATACAGATGCTTGGGGGCCCCAACCATGAAGCCAAGGGTCTCTCCAGAACTCACTTTTGTTGCAAGGGAAATGATAAGGATGAAGTTCCAGCCTGGACAGGGGTTAGGAAGAAGTAGTCAAGGAATCACCAAGCCCATTCAACTGCCCCATCAAGTAGGCAAGGCAGGTTTGGGATATCATGGAGGTATAACATGGAGAAGCCGTCAGGGCATGGGCCCGATTCGATTGATTGGCAGCCCGGTGACCTCGGTCAACAATAAGCAGGGGACTAGCGAGCCTGTGTCTAGAGCAGGGGGTGAAGATTTGGCCCCCACAAATGATGAATTAGCCAAAAGGGAAAGTTTCCTATAGGAGATCGCGGAAGAGTTCGAAACCCGGTGCTATATCCCCGGACAATTAATAAGCAATGAAGAGGGGACGAATGTTGCCACACCAGGAGCTCAACAAAGTGTGCCTATCATCGATTGGGCAGGGTTGATTATTCCTAAGGAAGGTATGAGGGGAGACTCGGGCGATGTGGCCGTGGTCATCGGGGAAGTGTCCGGTATAAAGCCACCTCTCATCGAGCACATATCGTCTGACCTGACCATCGACAATTGGACCGTGAGGCCAATAATATCCAAACAAGGGTAAAACCCGACGTCAGGGTGGTAGACTCTAGAGGATGGGGGAATGAAGAAGTTCTATTTTTGTTGTTGTTTTATTTCTGCATAATTATGTCGTTCCTTCGTGTTATTTGAAAATGCGATCATCGTGGAAAATGATTTATATATGACAAGTATTTTGTTTCATGTCAGGTGTACCAAATTGAGTAATCCTTGCCTAACAAACGATCTTTCAAATTTGAATGATGATTATGATTTTGACATTGAGCTGGATTTCGATTTGATGGGCATTGAGCAAGACGAGACAGATTACGATGATGCGCCTGACGAGATCAAAGGATGGGTCGAGGATAAACCCAAACCCAATTTGGACCAAACCATCACCATTGATGTTGGAACCCCAGACAAGCCAAAAGAACTCAAGATAGGGATAGACCTCACCACCAGCCAAAAAATAGAAATAGCTGAGTTGCTAAGCCAATATGAGGATGTCTTTGCCTGGTCGCACGAGGACATGATCGGATTGTCCACCGACATCGTGGTACACCGGTTGCCCATCAGGGAGGGTTTCAGGCCTGTCAAGCAGAAGCTAAGGAAGTTGAAACCTGAGTGGAGCTTAAAAGTAAAAGAGGAGATCATTAAACAATTCCGGGCCGGAATCATTATGGTGTCCACTTACCCGGAATGGCTATCCAATGTAGTCCCAGTGGCTAAACCTGGAGGAAAGGTGAGGGTATGCGTAGACTACAGAGATCTAAACAAGGCCAGTCTCAAGGACAACTTCCCGGTGCCTTTCATACACATCCTGGTGGATAACACAGCCCAGTACGAAATGTACTCTTTTGTGGATTGCTTCGCGGGATATCATCAGATAATGGTGGCGGAGGAAGATCGGGAAAAGACCGCATTCATCACCCCTTGGGGCACGTTTTGCTATAGACGATTGGCTTTTGGTCTCACAAACGCAGGGGCTACCTATCAGAGAGCTATGATGGCCCTGTTCCATGACATGATGCATAAGGAGATAGAGGTCTACGTGGATGACATTATTGTGAAATCGAAGGTAGAGTCTGATCATATAACCCACCTCAAAAAGCTGTTCGATCGGCTCAGAAAGTATAATTTGAAACTCAATCCAGCCAAGTGTGCTTTCGGAGTACAATCGGGTAAGCTCTTGGGATTCCTGGTTAGTGATCGGGGCATTGAGTTGGATCCGGCAAAGATTAAGGCCATTGTGGATATGCCGGCACCTCACACAGAGAAAGAGATAAGAGGATTCCTGGGAAGAATAAACTTCATCAGCCGTTTCATATCCCACTTGACAACTACGTGCGAGCCAATTTTCAAGTTGTTGAGGAAGGGTGCTTCCCAAGAATAGAATGAGCAATGTCAGAGGGCCTTTCAGACCATTAAAAAGCAGCTGACTGAGGCACCGGTGCTGGTACCCCCAAAGGATGGGATCCCCCTGTTTATGTACATATCGATCAATGCCATCGCGATGGGGTGCATGCTGGGACAAAAGAATGAGGCAGGTAAAGAGCAGGCCATCTATTACCTCAGCAAGAGATTTAGCCAATGTGAACAGAATTACACTCCCATCGAGAAGACCTGTTGTGCTCTGGCCTGGGCTGCAGGGAGATTACAGCATTACCTCCATGGGCATACTACGTACCTGATATCGAGAATGGATCCCCTGAAATATATTTTTGAAAGGCCCATGTTGAATTGTCGACTATCAAGATGGCAGTTAATCTTACAGCAGTTCGACATGGTATACGTAACTCAGAAAGCCATGAAGGGGCAAGGAATTGCAGATCAGTTGGCCGAGACGCCGTCGGGAGGGGTGGAACCGTTAGAAACTCCTCTACCGGGCGAAGATATATTTTGGGTGTCAGATACGAAATGCAATGATGAGGGACAATTCTGGAAGCTGTATTTTGATGGTGCCATGAATGCTGAAGGGGCAGGAGCCGGAGCAGTCCTGGTCTCTATCACCGGAGAACAATACTCCGTGGCCACTAAATTGCAGTTCAGTAATTCGAATAATACAGCTGAGTACGAGGGATGTATTTTGGGACTCCGTTTTGCACGCGATATGGGAGTGAGGAGACTGGCGGTGTTTGGGGATTCAGAACTGGTAATCAGACAGGCGATCGGGGTGTACAACACGAAGGAGCTCCGGTTGCTCCCATACCACCGATGTGTTGTCCAATTAATGCAAGAATTTGAAGACATCGCTTTCCGACATATTCCCCGTGGACGGAATGATTTTGCCGATGCATTGGCAACTTTGGCTTCCTTGATCCATATCATCAAAAGAAGGGACGCTCCACAGATTGAGGTAGCAGTACAGAATGCCCCGGCGTACGAAGAACATGTTACAGTATTATCAGGCGAGGTGGTTCTGCCAAAGCAGCCTTGGTATCACAACATAAGGGAATATCTAAGGGATAGATCCATTCCCGACCAGGCGAGTCGAACTGAGAGGATGAGAATTCAAAAAATGGCGATGAAGTTCTACTTGAGTGGGGATTCACTCTACAAGAGGGATGCTGGTTTGGGACTGTTGCAGTGCGTGGATGAGACGCAGGCCCAAAGGATTATGAACGAAATACATGGTGGAGTGTGTGGGCCACACATGAGTGGACCGATGCTGGCCAAAAAGATTTTGAGAACAGGGCATTATTGGTTGACCCTAAAAGCTGACTGTGAGGATCATGTCAAACGGTGTTACCAATGTCAGGCGCACGATAATGTGATCCATACGCCCCCCAATGAACTGCACTGTATGACCTCCCCGTGGCCATTCTCAATGTGGGGAATGGACGTGATCGGACCAATAGAGCCCAAAGCAAGCAATGGGCACCGATTCATCTTCGTCATGATCGATTATTTCACCAAATGGGTAGAAGCAGCCTCTTTCCCCAAGGTCACTCAGGAGGTTATCGTTGGGTTCATCAGGAATAATGTCATTTGTCGATACGGGCAACCTGAGGTTTTGGTCTCCGACAATGCTAAGAATTTGAACAACGCCCTCATGAAGGGATTGTGCGACCAGTTTAAGATCAAGCACCTCAACTCTGTCATTTACCGTCCCAAAATGAATGGGGCAGTGGAGGCTGCCAATAAGAACATCAAGAGGATCATGGCAAAAATGTCTGCTAATCATCGGGGATGGCCAGATCTGCTACCCCTCACCCTACTGGCATATCGAACATCAACGCGTACTTCTACAGGGGCAACCCCTTACGCTTTGGTGTATGGAATGGAGGCCGTCCTGCCAATTGAAGTTGAGATGGCGTCCCTCAGAATAATGATCGATGCTCAGATAGGCGAGGAGGATTGGATGCAAAGTCGATACGACCAGTTGGCCTTAATTGATGAAAGGAGGGTGGCTGCTGTTTGGCACGGTCAGTTATATCAACAAAGGATCTCTCGATCATATGACAAAAGGATAAGACCTCGGAATTCAAGGAGAATGACCTGGTGCTAAAGAGAGTCATGCCTTGCCAAGATGAGGCTAAGGGGAAGTTTGCCCCAAACTGGGAGGGACCTTTTGTAATTAAAAAAGTGCTATCCGGGGGAGCCCTCATATTGCAGGAAATGGATGGTAAGACATTTCCACAACCCCTAAATACTGACTCAGTGAAGCGATTCTACGTTTAAATCATCAATCCCCTTTGTTTTTCCTTTGAGGAGCGAACTACGTAGGACCTGATCTCCCAACTTGTGGGGGTACGTAGGCAGCCATTATGGCGCGGTCCGATCCAAAAAAAAAAAAATAAATAAAAAAAATATATATATATCCTTCCCCTAAAACAAAGTCAATCCCCAACAGCCAGATAAACCTGCCTAAACCCTCAAAACTTTCCCGAAACCAGCCAACCAATCCTTTCCGTACCAAATTGACATAACCCTGATCAAACCAAACAGTTAGCCAAAGTCTGAAACTCAATCCAATGAAATCGACAGTGGTACGGCAATATCTGTCAAATCTCCATCAAGACTTGAGAAGAGAAAGAAAGCGAAATGTCAAAATCATGATCAACCGGATAAAATGATGATCCAATGAAGGGCAACGATACAACAAAGAGGGAAAATGACTAAATTTAAATACCTGTGTACATATATAAGTTTTTTGTTACAAGATTTCCTTCTCAAATAACCGATGAAATTAACATAGTCTATGCAGGAAATAAAACAATCTACAAATCTGCAACTAACTGAAGCAGAATGGATAGGGTGGTGGATAGATCTGAGGCGTCAACATCCCCTGAAATCTGCTGTCCCATCATGTCGATGCGGTCCAACAAGGCAGCGGCTCGGCTGACAGTCCCAGAGTGTGCATCTATGACTGTCCTAGCCTGAAGAGCAATAGCATCTCTATCAGCTATGGCAGCATCTCTGGCTAAAATAGCAGCATCCCTCTCAGCAATGGCAGCATCCCTCTCAGATTCAATAGCCATCAAAGACAGTCGGATCCGGCTATGTTCAGTGTCCTGACTAGGGAGAGAGTCGACTGAGATCGAGTGATATATGGTATCGTCTGGGAAAGTCACTCCAGAGTCGTCAAAAGTCCCAGTCTGACTCACACCAACCGTATCCGAATCTCCGCGCAACCATTGCACATAAGCGAATGTCTGGATGGAGCAACTATCATTGTACTCGGCCAGGATCCTACGAGGCCAAAGATCATATACCCGCAGTAGATCTCTCTCTGTCTGGGATGATGTAGGGAATCGGTAGTCGGCCGCGCTCGTGAAGGGGTGGAAATCCTGTGTCTGATCAAACTGCCCCATCACCGCCATGGGATGATAAGTCGTCACACCCCTCAAGCCAGCAATGGGAATGAAGTCCAGGTCGGGCACATGAGTCAAGAAGCTCATAAAGGAGCAATAACCCGAATAAACCAGGAGATGAAAGGGATCCTCGATGACCGACAGAAATGCTGTCCAGGAGGCCGCATCAGTACAGCTCACAGGACGAAATGAAAACTGCGTGGTTATGTCATGACTGAAGCAAAACCCTTGGCGACGGAGGTGGCCGATGGGACTAAGATGACTCATGAACCACACATACAACAAAGTCGAGCTCCCTCGGAATATTCGGCCTCGGAAGTACTGACAGTATGAGGCTGACATATAAGTATCCGCCAGTATCATGGGAAGAATGGTGTGATCCTCCTGAAGGGCCCTAACGGCCGCGACCACCCGCATGTCCAAATGATCGGGTCCCGCAGGCAAGTACAGAACTGAGAGGATACAGGCCATCCAAACGTCTAGCCTCAAAACGCCCCAGCGCTCCTCCGATACAGAAAAATCCCCAGAGAAGTGGCGAAAACTGTTAAGTGAGCCGAATCGGTCAACCAAAAAGTGAAGAGGAACCAAGTGATCTGATGTGATCGCCGATAGCAGAACCGCCCTCCGCAACCCAGTAAAGGTCAAGAACTGACGGCGCATGGGACCAGATGTGATCCTGGCACAAGGTCTATCCAAAGGCAAACCGGTGAAGCGACCATACTCCTCGAGGGTGGGGGTCAGCTCTACTGTCCCTAGCCTGAACACTTGACGAGCAGGGACCCAATATCTCAAAATACCATCCACAAAGCCCGCTGGCACCTGAAAGGTTAATAAGGACCGAGAATGGCCCAAAAGACCATCTGCGATGACCCTGTCGGCCGGCGATAAACTGTCCAACCAACGGAGGAGGCTGCCAAGCAACCCTGTAGGAGGAATGGAATCCAAGCATACCACGACATCTGAGGACGTCATCTGTGAAAATAGTATCAAAAGGAGCATACAGGGGTCATTTTCTATCCATGAATAAAAAGCATGCATCGTACAGTCAATAATAAAGCATATGAATTTCATGAGGATAAAAGATAAAGACCTGTGCATAAATAAATAAATGAGTTCAGTACATAGTGCATGAAATGAAAAATAAATCTAAACAGGTACAGGTACGAAAAGCCCTATCCTATCCTGATCTAGATAAAGTCAATCTCATCTATGAAGGCGGGATCCTCAAACTGATCCCCCGGGGTCGCCGAAGTCGAGGGCCCAAAGTTCATGTCGGGGATGTATGGCCGCGCGGTGGCATCAGATGAGCTCGGCCCCGCATCATAACCCGTACCATCAGGATCATAGGTGTAAGCATCCTCTGGAGTCCGGCCCAGCACCCGAAGATATAGGGACAACTGGTCTACCTGACGGGTCAGAGTGGCAATCTGCTCAGCATGGGTAGGGCTCCGAACGCAGGCTGCCCAGTCAGTCATCATCACCGAGCCAGGGACCATATCCCCGAGGAAGAATGTGGCCCGGGTCTGAGGACCGATAGTGCGGGGCACCCACCAAGTACGGAAAGCATCACTCGTACTGGGACCCGTAGAAAGCATCCGGCCGTCCTCCCCTGCAAGCATGATCTCTGAAGGCTGAGAGTCCAGCGGCCAGGAGGTAGTGAAAGGAAGGGAATGCGGGATCCGGATCTCTCCTGTGACGCATCTGAATGCGCGCTCCCCCAGATACATCACCCATCCTCCAATACTCTGCAAAGTGAGGCGACGGGTGGAAAGCTCGAACTCCGGACCAGAGGGGTTCCCAGCATCAAACCCCTCAGCCAAATGCTCGGAGAGGTAGGGAATCCAGACGACATCTACAGCAGTGATCAGCTCCAGCTGGATGCGGCAGTGTGCAAAGCTGCCTGATATCGGGACCTCCTCCAGAGTGCTGTGATGCCACCGTCGGCCCCGGGGATAAGTATCAAGGCCGAGAGTAGTGACAGGCCTCAGGCATGGAAGACGCTCGTAGGCCCAGAACTGCGAACAGAAACAGTGAAAAGCATGAGAAACCGACAGACGCAGAAAGAAAAGAAATGAATTGACGGGAAATACATTAAGGAAAAAGAAAGAAGTCTCACCAGCAGAAAATGATAGAATCCGAGCCAAGCGTCTGTCTGGCCCTCCGAGCGTAGACGCATGCCATGGAGGAAATAGGCAAAGGTGAATGACCCCCAGTCATAGTCACCGATGCGGTCCACGTCTCTGACCGCTCCTACGACGCTGAAATGGATGGTGGAGGAGGTTCCCCAGAAAACAACCCCTCATGATGGTCAGGAACAGGCGTCGTAGCAGAATGTCCCTGGTGCCCTGATCCGCTGGAATGGGCAGTGCGTACAGACCCCCAACAGCTTCGACAGCCAAAGCGCCGGATCGAATGCTACGGGCCTTAAAGACCCGATCCTCAGCGCCGAAGCCCAATAAAGCCCGGACCTCCACAGGAGTGATGTCGAGATCTAGAGGAACGCGGGACCCGGCAAACTCTATGCCCGTAATGTATCTCCAATCCCAGGGGGTCAGCACAACCTCGCAGTCCAGAAGGTGAAGAGACTGCGTCTGGTGGAACCAGCGCTCTGATAAGGCCCTCATGTAACCCCAGGGGCACTGGCGGGGAATGATGGTAAAGAAGTGACGGAAGCCCCAAGAATCCACCACCGCCCGGTAATCACTGTGCAAAGCCGTGTAAAGGGAGTAGATGTTGAACCAGTTGCCCCTCGGCTGAGTAAACTCGGGTACCTGGGGCAATCACCAATGGGTCAGTCCGGATAAAAGGATAATTGGGAAATTGAGAATAAAATCAGAATGGAACCGAATATACCTCGTTAGCCACGAGAGATGCCGAGGGATGACGATTGAGATCCCGACCCAATAGATCGGGGATCTGCACAGATGCGCCAGACGGGGCACTATGTGGAGATGGAGCCGGTGTGCTGGAGGATGGTCCCTCTACCGCGACCTCCGGAGGAACAGCCTCCTCAACGTCCGGATGAGCAGGACGAATGACAGCCTCCGCCAAGCGGCGAGCCTGACGGGTCCGAGGAGGAACGGGGGCAGGTGCAGCCCTACGACGGCGAACACCTGAGGTCCGTGATACGGAGGAGCTACTATGAGCGTCGGGATCCATAGCTAGAACAGAACAGGCAAGGAGGAAGCGCGTAGAGCGATCCTACCGGAGCGGTTTTTGCAGAAAAGTTGGAGAAATCGACAAAAGGCCTTTGCAAACGAGCAAAATCTCAAAAATCTATGTGGGGTACGAAGTTGAAAGTGACAGATCTAGAGGCGGCGAGCCGCTTAAGAATCCCGATCTTGGCCGCAGATCTATCTGCGGCTGGCCGCAGATCAATCTGCGGCTGGCCGCAGATCCATCTGCGGCTGGCCCTGGTGGGTCCCCTTGGTTCCCTTGCAGCCGTTTGATGTGTCTAGTGAAAATGAATTACGAGATGGGTGACCGGCGACGATAACCGGCCCCGACAAGACGATCGACCGGCGACGATAACCGGCGATTACGAGATGGATGTCCGGCGACGAAAACCGGTTCCCGCAAGATAACCAACCGGCGACGATAACTGGGGGTTACGAGATGGGTGACCGGCGACGATACCCGGCCCCGACGAGACGATCGACCGGCGACGATAACCGGCGATTACGAGATGGATGTCCGGCGACGAAAACCGGCTCCGGCGAGATAACCAACCGGCGACGATAACCGGGGGGGTTACGAAAGGGGTGACCGGTGACGATACCCGGCCCCGACGAGACGATCGACCGGCGACGAAAACCGGCGATTACGAGATGGATGTCCGGCGACGAAAACCGGCTCCGGCGAGATAACCAACCGGCGACGATAACCGGGGGTTACGAAAGGGGTGACCGGTGACGATACCCGGCCCCGACGAGACGATCGACCGGCGACGAAAATCGGCGATTACGAGATGGATGTCCGGCGACGAAAACCGGCTCCGGCGAGATAACCAACCGGCGACGATAACCAGGGGTTACGAGATGGGTGACCGGCGACGATACCCGGCCCCGACGAGACGATCGACCGGCGACGATAACCGGCGATTACGAGATGGATGTCCGGCGACGAAAACCGGCTCCGGCGAGATAACCAACCGGCGACGATAACCGGGGGTTACGAAAGGGGTGACCGGTGACGATACCCGGCCCCGACGAGACGATCGACCGGCGACGAAAACCGGCGATTACGAGATGGATGTCCGGCGACGAAAACCGGCTCCGGCGAGATAACCAACCGGCGACGATAACCGGGGGTTACGAAAGGGGTGACCGGCGACGATAACCGGCCCCGAGGAGACGATCGACCGGCGACGATAACCGGCGATTACGAGATGGATGTCCGGCGACGAAAACCGGCTCCAGCGAGATAACCAACCGGCGACGATAACCGGGGGTTACGAAAGGGGTGACCGGTGACGATACCCGGCCCCGACGAGACGATCGACCGGCGACGAAAACCGGCGATTACGAGATGGATGTCCGGCGACGAAAACCGGCTCCGGCGAGATAACCAACCGGCGACGATAACCGGGGGTTACGAAAGGGGTGACCGACGACGATAACCGGCCCCGACGAGACGATCGACCGGCGACGATAACCGGCGATTACGAGATGGATGTCCGGCGACGAAAACCGGCTCCGGCAAGATAACCAACCGGCGACGATAACCGCGGGTTACGAGATGGGTGACCGGCGACGATACCCGGCCCCGACGAGACGATCGACCGGCAACGAAAACCGGCGATTACGAGATGGATGTCCGGCGACGAAAACCGGCTCCGGCGAGATAACCAACCGGCGACGATAACCGGGGGTTACGAAAGGGGTGACCGGCGACGATAACCGGCCCCGACGAGACGATCGACCGGCGACGATAACCGGCGATTACGAGATGGATGTCCGGCGACGAAAACCGGCTCCGGCAAGATAACCAACCGGCGACGATAACCGGGGGTTACGAGATGGGTGACCGGCGACGATACCCGGCCCCGACGAGACGATCGACCGGCAACGATAACCGGCAATTACGAGATGGATGTCCGGCGACGATAACCGACCGGCGACGATAACCGGGGGTTACGAGACGATCATCCGCATTGCGTTGATACCCTTTTACGAATATGATTGCATCCATTGCATCATACGTTGCATCGTAGGGCATATGTGTAGCATCACGTATGTATTGTCATCCATGTGCATTGTCATTCATGCATCGGGTGTCTATTCTTTATCTTGTTCATTTCATTCATCATTTCATAAACATGATAAATAGGGGCAGCTGTAGACACCCAAATTTTGCGTTCCCTGTACTAACCATGACAGGAGGGCAAAATCGTCAATTGAACCGGCTTGCGGGAGTGAAGGAGTGGGCCCAAGGGCGAGCGCCTGACACCACCGCAGGGATTGGCAATCAAAGCTGATGTGACAATAAGGCCATCCGAGACAGACATCCCCGAATGAGGTGGCGCGTCTCCCGGAGATTCCCGGACTGCAAAATACGAGCCCTTCGACGGAAATCAACGGTATGGCACGGAAATCGAGACAAGGTGCGGAAAATGAGAAAATCAGCATAGTTAGCCGCAGATCAATCCGCGGCCAAGGACGGAACTCGAGACGGCACGGGACTCGAGCGCACGGGACTCGAGCGCGGCTGGGGGGAGAACCAAGGACCAGCCGCAGATCAATCTGCGGCCAGCCGCAGATCAATCTGCGGCCAGCCGCAGATCAATCTGCGGCTGCCCTTGGCAGTCCCTTATCAGGCCAGGTCGCATACAGAAACGAAAGAGGAGGAAAAATCCAGCAGTAGCAGCTCGGAAATAGGGAGAAAACAGCAACAAAATAAGGGCAATTAGGAGAGGAAAAGAGTGAAAAGAGTGAGGAATTGTACCAAGTTTGTGAGATTATATCTCATATTTTCTACTCTACTCAATACACAAATTCCTACATATTGTGGGGATCATTTTGCAAGGTGAAAATCTTTTGTTTTTGACATTTGCTCGTACCATTTTGATAGGCTCTTATTATCCGAATCCTCTTAAATGTATCCCTTTTTTTTGCGTTGTATTGTGAAATCATGGATTAGGGATTATTAGTGAGGGTTCCATCGGAACAAAATTCTTCCTAATAACCCGAGGATATCCAACGGGTGGAATTTCTAGCTTATTTATGGTGATTGCTTGGATGTAATTTAGTTAGACTATCATTTTCGGATATCATGGTGTATTAGGCAATCCGTGTTGTTTTAGTTTCGTAGAATGCGACCCCGTGGTCCAAATCCGATGATGGACGTTTTGATACATGTAATGGATGCAAGGTACTCGTGTTATTGTAATATGTAATCGTTGGGCCTTAAAACGACGCTAGAGCGAGAATCGGGTTTAAGGCCCCGTAATAGTAAAATATGTGATTGTTGGCGTTAGGGGATATTTCGATGGCTTACATGCCCATGAATAGCCCCCTACGCGTTTGATATTTAGTTCGATTTGTATCATCCAACAAAATGATTTCAAAACCAAAACAATCAAGATTTTGCTAAAATTAATCAAAGTAGGATATTAGCATCACGAGGCTAAAAAAATGGGAAGTGCTAATGAAAGTCGATTCCTATTTTACGAGAAAGCTAAAAGGAGGTTGTTTCCAAATGTCACAAAAAAATGGTGTTATAAAGAGAAATAAACGTTTTACTAAACTTTGATACATAGGGCGAAAGAGATTCTAGAAATTGCCTATCATTTATGAAAGCAACGTATAAATCTCGATTCCTATTTTGGCTAAGGTTTAACAAACTCATGTTTTACCAAAACAAGCACTTAATAAAAACCTCATAGCTTTTGTCAATTTAAAATCAAATCTTTCTCAATAAGAAAATAAGGCTTTCTCGTAAATACCGAAAAGACATTTTTAAGCACTCTCAAAACTAAAGCACGATTTTCCCTAAGAAATCCAAATGATCCTTTCATACAAATGCACCACAACATTCATTT
Organism: Aralia elata; assembly: GCA_034770075.1. Classification (NCBI taxonomy): domain Eukaryota; kingdom Viridiplantae; phylum Streptophyta; class Magnoliopsida; order Apiales; family Araliaceae; genus Aralia; species Aralia elata. The sequence continues at coordinate 32,217,736 of CM068388.1, read as the reverse complement.
AGGCACACACACACACACACGCACGCATATACGTCTCATGAGTTAAAGGATAGGAAAAGCATCAAGATTGCGGTAACCGTATTTCACGGAAGTCGGGGGGTGCCTAACACCTTCCCCTCGCTTAAGCAAGCCCCCGAACTCTATGAATCTCGATTCGCAGACCATTTAATTCGGAGTCACACATGAGCCAGCGATTTATAAAAAACGAAAAACTCGGATGAGTTTGTACATCCATTTCAAATATACCAACTGGCGACTCTGGTTAATTGGCTCATCATAAAAAACGATCTTTCAAAACCCCGTCGACATCAAGGCCGACCTTTTCCCAAATCACCTAAAACCGAAAAGGCTAAAAAAGGAAAAGAAAAAGAGACGAGAAAAACCCGGCGTCGACAGGAGTTTAATTATAATAGAAATCCTAATCCTAAATAGTTAAGGGAAGGGTTATTCCTACATCTATAAATAAGAGGAGTCTTATCATAGATTTGGGTTACACACTCTTGCATTAGATTGTGGAGAGTACTTGCAATTTCTATAGAGATAGAAACTAGGGTTTTGCCAACACCCAACTTCTTGAATAACTATTCTTCCTTGGTGGATCACCTCTAGAAGCCAAACACTTGGGTGGCTAACGTTGATCAAGGAAAGGAATTTAGTCGGTGGAATTCTAGGAGAACGCGAAGGAATTGGAGGTGAACTTGTACCCGAGGAAGCACGGTTCTACGAGGGTATAACTTTTTAATCTCTATCTCTTTCGTTTATATCGTTAATTGAGCACATAGATTGATCATGGTGATGGTTTGTATAAAATTTTCAAAATCCGATTTTATCGCGCTTCCGCTTTATTTATGTAATTTGATTGCATGTTCACGTCATATACAAACTTAACAGTGGTATCAGAGCCTAATCTTGTGCTAATTATCGATTTTGATGATTCCATGTGTGTATGGTATGCGATTGGATCGAAATTTTTGGGCATAATCCGTTTTTTCTGAATCTGCTACGCGACGTAGCTGCGCCGGCTCCAGTTCATTCTGAAGCGCAGCTGCGCCCAAACCCAGAAAGTTGTTTCTGGGGTTCAGCGCAGTTGCGCCGTGTCCCAGTTCATTCTGGGCGCAGCTGCGCCGGACAGCAGAATCCGGAAAAATAATTTTTCCTTCAATTAAAATAAATAGTTTATTTAATTGATATAAGTTTAAAATAAAGATGTTTATTTTATCTGGAAAATGATTTCAGATTGCTAAAATTAAAGGAGTTTAATTTGGATTTGGTTTTTGATTAAAATAAAAGAGTTTATTTTGTTTCAAAACTAAATATTAGCAAAACTTTTGCCCATTAATTGATATCAATGCATATATGGAATGGTTTTATTATTCATGAGATGAATGTTATTTATTGATACATATAGAGATATGTATGATAATAAATAGGGATTGATTATTGACTATTGACCAATGTGTGAGTGGATTTATTTTAGAGGATGGTTGAATGTATGGGTTTTTATAAATGGGGTCTGCGTACCTCGTTTTCTCTAATTTTTTCTCAATGTAAATTTTATCTCCCTCCTATGTACTTCCCCTTGACTGCTGATCAAGGTTTCTATTTATAGTAAATAGTTTATGTAATAGGACTAGTTAGAATTAATTTTGAATAATTGGAGACAAAGGAGCAAGGAGCGCTTGAAAACCCGTTTGTAATGGAGCCCGGGTTTAAATGTAATAGTTATATTTAAATTTTATTCTTGCACCCTAGGTTTGACCTTTTGGTTCACTTGGTGGCTCTAGTGAACCAAACTAGAATAAAAGTCCATAATCAATCCGGGTAGAATATAGTATTCTATATGTGCATGATTACTATATATATATATTATATATTATACAACATGCTTCGCATGTTAAATAATATGATGCGTATTTTATATATATATGTGCATGCACGCTAAACAAGATGAGACTAATAATAATAAACCCCTCAAAGAAATCATATTAAGTCCTAAGCATTCAAAGATATTTGGAATATCGAACGTCGCCTTCTAGCATGGTAAAACAATAGAGTATTAAATGTTTAATATTAGTTTGTTGTGTCACCACAAGGCAAGTATTAAATATTTAAGATGTTGCTTTATCACATTTGATGCTTATTAAGGAATTGAACATTACTGTTTTGTTGTGTCACTACAAGGACGGTATTTTTCTCTTCACATATATGGAAGTGCTAGGATGGACTTAACTTGGATAATTTTGATTCGGATGTGTCACCACTTGATCAAAATAATCTAAGAGGCAAAATACAAGGAGTTACATAGAGATGTAATTGACAATAGTTGTCTACCTATTTATTTATATATCGTTTGTTGTGTCACCACAAGGCTATATACATTTGAAATGGGATCCTTAGTCTCACTAGCAAATCTTTAATTAGAATTTCTGAACTATATATTGAGGGTAATATAGTTTCATGAAAAAGTGAGAGAAACCAATTTAAAATAAAGACCTAATTTATTTTTGTAATTAATTAAATGAATGCATGTTAAAATGTTGTCTATTTCACATGCAGAATTTAAAAATGTCAAACTCACTATCACTGCGTAGCATACTTGCTGCTAACAAACTGACCGGACCGAATTACACGGACTGGTTAAGGAATCTGAGAATTGTTCTCACTGCTGAAAAGATTTCTTATGTCCTAAATTCGCCAGTCCCTATAAATGTTGCAGAAACAGCCTCTGAGGAAGAGATTGCTACTTTTAGAAAGTGGCAAGATGATGCAATCTTGGCTCAATGCATCATGCTCGCATCCATGAGTAACGAGCTTCAGCGTCAGCATGAAACTATGGATGCTCCTACTATATTGCTGCATCTCAAAGAGTTGTATGGTGAGAAAAGTAGGACTGCTAGATATCAGATATCTAAGGAGCTCTTCCGATCTCGTATGACCGAGGGCACTGCTGTTGAGACTCATGTCCTTAAAATGATCAATCTGATTGAACAACTTGAACAGCTTGGGTTCGTGATGGATGGGGAGTTAAGTCAAGATTTGATCTTGCAGTCACTCCCGGACACCTTCTCACAATTTGTTGTGAATTTTCACATGAATAAGTTGGACGTCAGCTTGCCTGAGTTACTTAACATGCTGAAAACCTTCTCATCCAACAAGAACCAAGTCTTACTAGTGGATGATTCTTCCAAGAAAAGGAAGAGGCCCAAGGTATCTTCTGAAAAGAAGAAAAATAAGAAGGCTAAGGGCAAGGTAAAGAGAAAGGATAAAAAGAAACCTGATCCAGATAGCAAAGGAATTTGCTACCATTGCAATAAGCCGGGACACTGGAAGAGGAACTGTAAGGAGTATCTTGTGGACCAGAAGAAGCTTGGAGAAGCTTCGACTTCATATCTAGGTTTGTTCATGATTGAAATTAATTTTTCTGAAAGTCAAAATTCTACTTGGGTATTGGATACCGGCTGTAGTTCTCACATATGTAATAATATGCAGGGACTAAGCAGAAGTAGAAAGCTGAACAAGGATGAAGTCATCCTACGAGTGGGAAATGGAGCAAAGGTTGCTGCATTAGCTGTAGGGACTTATTGTTTAGCACTGCCTTCGGGCAAGTTCATTAGTTTAAATAATTGTTACTATGTTCCGACACTCATTAGAAACATTATTTCAATTTCTGTATTAGATATGGATGGTTTTGATATTATAATAAAGAACAACAGATGTTCTATTTATAATAAAAATGTTTTATATGGTGTTGGGAACCTACTGAATGGACTTTACATACTTGACTTGCATGAAAATATACTTCAAATTGAACAAACTAAGAAAAGAAAAAGAGATAATGTTAATTATACCTTTATGTGGCACTGTAGACTCGGTCATATCAATGAAACAAGATTAAACAAGTTGCATAAAGATGGGCTTTTAGAGCTATCTGATTACGAATCATATCCAACTTGTGAATCTTGTCTCATGGGTAAGATGACTAAATCTCCTTTTAGTGGAAAAGAAGAAAGAGTTATAGAGTTGTTAGCGTTGGTACACACAGACGTATGTGGACCTATGACAACGAATACACGAGGAGAGTATTCTTATTTTATTACTTTCACTGATGATCATTCTAGATTTGGATATGTGTATTTAATGAAATATAAATCTGAATCGTTTGAAAAGTTCAAAGAATTCAGAAGTGAAGTAGAGAAGCAAACTGGTAAGAGTATTAAGATTCTTAGATCGGATCGAGGAGGGGAATACTTGACCAATGAGTTTCTCAATTGTCTCAAAGAAAATGGTATAATCTCACAATGGACTCCACCAGGAACGCAACAGTTGAATGGTGTATCTGAAAGGAGAAATCGAACATTGTTGGACATGGTTCGATCCATGATGAGTTTTACCGACCTTCCAGTATCCTTCTAGGGTTATGCCCTAGAATCGACTGCATACCTACTTAACAAGGTACCTACCAAATCCGTCCCAAAGACCCCATATGAGATATGGAGAGGGAGGAAACCAAATCTTAAGCATGTTAAGACTTGGGGTTGTCCACCTTATGTCAAAAGGTTTGAGCATGATAAGCTGAAGACTAGATCCAACAAATGTAGATTCGTGGGATACCCTAAACAAACATCAGGATATTATTTCTATCATCTTGCTGATCAAAAGGTGTTTGTTGCGAAACACGCTGCCTTCTTGGAAAAGGAGTTTATCCTTGAAGGGGTCAGTGGGAGTAAGATATATCTTGAAGAAGTTCAAAAACTATAAAATACTACAGATCAAAGTCAGGTACCTGACCAAGTAGAAGAACCTACTGTACCACTACCTATTCGTAAATCTAGAAGAGTACCGAAGATACTTGATAGGTATGGATTCATCATAGAGGATGATGATGAGGTACACATAATAGATGATGATGATCTATTGAATTACGAAGAGGCTATGAGTAGTGAAGACTCAGAGAAATGGCTAGAAGCCATGAAATCCGAGATGGACTCCATGTATGAGAACCAAGTATGGACTTTGGTTTCACCACCTGAGGGCATTAAGCCTACTGGGTGTAAATGGGTCTTTAAGATAAAGACTGGAGCAGATGGCAAGGTAGAGACCTATAAGGCCCGACTGGTTACAAAAGGTTTCAAACAAAGACAAGGAGTTGACTCTGATGAAACCTTCTCACCAGTAGCTATGCTCAAGTCTATTCGAATTTTGCTTGCAATTGCAGCTTATTATGACTACGAGATCTGGCAAATGGACGTGAAAACGGCCTTCCTCAATGGAGAGCTTGAGGAGAATGTATATATATGATACAGCCAGAGGGTTTTGTTTCAACGGTTGGAACAAACCAAGTCTGTAAGCTACAACGATCCATTTATGGATTGAAGCAAGCTTCTCAAAGATGAAACATCCGTTTTGATGAGATAATCAAAAGGTTTGATTTTATCAAAAATGAGGATGAACCTTGTGTGTACAAGAAGGTTAGTGGGAGCGCTGTTTCATTCCTTGTATTATATGTGATGATATATTACTGATAGGAAATGATGTTCCTATGCTACAGTCGATCAAAATTTGGTTATCTAAACACTTCTCCATGAAGGACTTGGGCGAGGCATCCTATATTTTGGGGATAAAGATCTTTAGAGATAGATCTAAAAGGATGCTGGGCTTTACCCAAGGAAAGTACAGTGACTCGATGCTAAAGAAGTTTAGCATGGAAGATTCCAAGAGAGGTCTCATGCCGATGAGCCATAGAATACATCTCTCCAAGAAACAGGCCCCAAAGACACCTGAGGAGAGAGACCGAATGAGTAAGATTCCTTATGCTTCAGCAATAGGATCTATCATGTACGGTATGATATGTACTAGAACAGATGTCGCTCATGCACTTAGTGTAACAAGCAAATATCAGTCGAATCCAGGAGAAGAGCACTAGAAGGCAGTGAAAAACATCCTAAAGTACTTGAGAAGAACTAAGGATGTATTTCTTGTCTACGGTGGGTCTGAATTGAAACTAGAGGGCTATACAGACTCAAGTTTTCAAACGGACCAAGATGACAGTAAATCCGTTTCAGGGTATGTGTTTACCTTAAACGGTGGCGCAGTGAGTTGGAAGAGTTCCAAGCAGCAAACAGTTGCTGATTCAGTGACAGAGGCAGAGTACATAGCTACAAGTGAAGCTGCAAAGGAAGCTATTTGGATGAAAAAGTTCGTAACTGAACTTGGAGTGGTTCCTAGTATTAGAGGAGTCGTACCTTTATTATCTGACAACAACAGAGCTGTTGCGCAGGCTAAGGAACCAGGTCTCATCAGAAATCCAAACACGTGTTGCGGCGGTTTCATTTGATTAGAGAGATCATTGAAAGAGGAGACGTCACCCTGAAGCGTGTGGACTCTCAAGACAATATTGCAGATCCATTTACTAAAGCTTTAACTCAACAGCAGTTTGATCGTCACTTAGAGAAGATGGGTATTAGATACCAAGGCGATTGGCTTTAATGCAAGTGGGAGATTGAAAGTAGTATGCACGCAAGCCAATCATATTTGATATGATGTAGCATATACTTTGTAATCTTATTCATTTATTAATAAAAGAATTGACTTTCTTAAAAGGCATTTTATATTATCTACATGGTGCTGTTATATTAAATGTGATAAACCCATAGTTTTGAGCAATGCTTTTAGAATCATAATGGTGATCATGCTAATGAGATTTAAATTCTAGATAGCTCACAAACTAAAATCGTTCATAATCGTTGGATTACTAAAAAGGGGATTAGTGAATCCGGATAGATTAGTACATACATTGCTTGCTCTTAAGAAGAGGATGATTGATCTCATAATCATTTGTGTGGAGACACTAAAGCAAGTATGTAGGTGCTTATTGGAGAATAAGTTCACTGAACGTGACTCACTAAGGAATACCTAATGGAGTTTTACTCGCCTGTCAATAGGAATTCCTCTAGTGATAGTAGTACAAGTGATCCTTGGACTTGAGATCATCATAGTATCTTGTGTATGATGAGTTATACTTTGACATGACCCTTAAGACCTTTAGGGTATATCAAAGGGTATGATTGGGTATAATAAGTTGTACATGGAGATAGGTGAATGATCAACAAAGAATCTACCACGTCTAGTAAAAGATGTGAATGTCCTATGTGATTCGATAAATGACAACTCAGTAGTCCTTGGCCAAGGCAGAATGAAATTAGAAAGGAGTTTCTAATTTACATTATTTAGAGTTGTGCATTTGGGAATCGAAATATATATAATTAAATAAAATAAGACTTGACAGTAAATCCATGTCTTATATTTAATTGGGACATTGTATCGTGGAAGGATTGAGTTGTACGGTAACTATTCACTGAAAGGTTCTTTTGTGATTAATGTTGAAATCTATATTATCTGAAAAGTCGTTGATCGCTAAGGGGGCTTACCCTTATTGTAGAATAAATTTTATTTATTTAAATGAATTAAATAGTTTAATTTATTTATTTAAATAAGATTAGAATTGTTCTAATTGATTTATTCACAACCGGTTTAATATGGAGAACCTAAAGGGTCACACCGCAAAAAGGAGAATATTTATTTAAGAAGTAAATGGCATAATTGTAATAATAAGTTAAGTATATTTAACTTAATCTATGGAGATAGAATAAATTAAATAGCTTAATATTTATTATTTAATATTTTAGAAATATTAAATATAAATTAATAAGAGGAGTCTTATTATTATTATTACTATTACTATTATTTAATTCCTAATAGAGATTGGGAATTAATTAATAGAAGTACTCTCTCATGAATTCCTAATTGGATTAGGAGAATAATTAATTAAAGGAGTTTAATTATAATAGAAATCCTAATCCTAAATAGTTAAGGGAAGGGTTATTCCTACATCTATAAATAAGAGGAGTCTTATCATAGATTTGGGTTACACACTCTTGCATTAGATTGTGGAGAGTACTTGCAATTTCTATAGAGATAGAAACTAGGGTTTTGCCAACACCCAACTTCTTGAATAACTATTCTTCCTTGGTATATCACCTCTAGAGGGCAAACACTTGGGTGGTTAACGTTGATTAAGCAAAGGAATTTAGTCGGTGGAATTCTAGGAGAACGCGAAGGAATTGGAGGTGAACTTGTACCCGAGGAAGCACGGTTCTACGAGGGTATAACTTTTTAATCTCTATCTCTTTCGTTTATATCGTTAATTGAGCACATAGATTGATCATGGTGATGGTTTGTATAAAATTTTAAAAATCCAATTTTATCGCGCTTCCGCTTTATTTATGTAATTTGATTGCATGTTCGCGTCATATACAAACCTAACAGCATATGTCCATCGGGTATGAAAGGTTGATCACCTTCATTACCTTAAAGTTTAGTCAAATTATTTCATGGTCATTATTGACACCTTGTATTATTGAATTTAGTCATTCAATCATTGAAAATTATGATTCATGCTATTTCACAATTATTATATTGTTGAAAATCTAAAAGCTTATTCTTTCTTTCAATCATGATATATCTTTATTGTATTTAAACTTGCTGAGCAAAGTAGTTGCTCACCCTTGCTATATCATGATAACAAATTTCAGATTAATACGAATGTTCGAGGAAAGACAGAGGCAGAAGCAAAGGACAAGATTATAGTGTTATGCATGATAACCAAATTAGTTATTTGATGTAAGTTAATTGTGTAAACTTTTTGTGAATTTAAAGGTAAATATGTATTAAAATAAAGGTTATAGACCTTGGGATATATAGCAGAGATTATTGTATAAACAATTTATGTTTATATCTTCCGCAGTAGTTGTAAATATGATGTATCGTGACGCACCAGGTCCGAGGTTCAACGGACCCGGGTTTGGGGGCTTCACAACCAATCAAACGGAAAGCAAGATAAAAGTTTAATTCATACTAATAAATCAAACTATTCCAAATATTAGGTAATCATCCATAGATAATACAAGTATCAAATAAAAACTAGAAGTTTAATTCAATTCCCTGTCTGCATTGGTGTTACAATTGGTAGCACTAGATCCCCAAGAATGAGTCCTAGCCACTAGAGGAAAAAGAAAGAAAGGATGGCTTCCCTTAATTGGTAGATGAAACTCCACCATTGTTGGCACATGAAGCTCCACCATTGAAGCACCATTGAAGCTATTGAAGAACCATGGCATAAGGCCATGGCCTCCTCTCCTTGCTCCAAGCTCTTCCGCCTCCTCTCTCTTTTCTCCCTCTAGGTTGCAAGTAGAATGAAGATTAATGTTTTTGGGTCATTAGGATAGGCATTTATCAAACCCGTTCTGCCCAGAATTCGTGCCTCGCGCTGCGGCGTCACCATTTGGCCTGAAACTTGCGCTGCAGCGTGGTTCATGACTTTGGCTACTTTTAGTTGGCGCTGCAGCATGGCCATTTACACTAGGAATTCGTGCTGCAGCGAGGGTCTCTGAGTCTGGATTTCCAGCTTCGACATCTGTTGGAAAAATAACCATAACGTCTTCATCCGAACTTAGATTAAGGCGATTAAAGAGGCTATGGAAAGCTAAGAAGTAGCTCTACAGCTTTCATAACTGGAGCTCATCGAGATAATGGACAGAGTAAGTCTCAAATTGAGCTCGAAGCAACTGCTGTGTAAAATTTATGCCAAATCCGTTGGTAAAATGACCATAACTCTCTCATACGAACTTCAAATTGGATGATTCTGGATGCTCTGGAAATCTAAGACAAAGATATACAACTTTCGTTCTTTGAGTTTTGAGAGATTCAGATTGGATCATGGGTGAAATTGAGAAACAAGTAGCTGGAATGCCAAATTCAAGCCAACAACGCATCGATCCAAGGGGCTTTTATTTCAATTCCTACAAAATAAAGTAAAAACACATACATATACTACAACAATATATAAAAGTAATATAAAGCCACATTGTATAACAATTAGATAAAAATACATAAAAATAAACATAAAGTACCTAAGAACATACAAATTCATCAAGTCGAAAGTATCCAATTCGTAGATATAAAAATCACTCATCATATTCCCAGAAACATGCACGAACACAATTGTATAGCCATATTATGTTTATTCCCCCAAACCTGAGGTTGGGTTCACCCCATAATCAAATATACCAAATTGGGTTTACAAGTGAGTGTACGAATATGGCTATAATGTATCAAAATACCCAAATGTCAACTAACTTCTCATAAACATTTTAACAAACACCATTTAGGCATTAGTTAAATTCAACAAAGTTTAAACTTCACTTGTGCAATACCCCCAACATTTAGTATAATCACATCCAATCAGTCAATTGATAAATATAGCAAGCAATTAATAAATCATTGACATATAAACACCATACCTTGCATGCATAACTCCATTGCAAAGATAAACTCACTTTGACATACCTTGAATTGAGAAGACAAAAACAATGAAGAGAGAGAAGACTGATTGCTGTTATTCAAGTTCCCTTTTAGAATCTGTAGATTGCTCGGTTGATTTGGGGGAATTCGGAGGTTAATTAAAGTAGGAGAGACTTAGGGCTTGGAGTAGACGTGGAGAAGGAGAAAGAGTGGAGAAGTTGGGGGGGGGGGAATTTACCTGATACGGGCGAATGCCCTTATTTTTTTTCAAATACCTGAACCCAGCACCGGGACGCTGTGGCCTTTGAGTTCCCTGGATCATAGAGTTGGGGTGCTATAATTACTTGCAAATGGATCGCCAGGGCGCTGTTGTGAATTGAAATCCCTAGATTCCAACGTCGGGGCGCTGGAATTGCATGTAATTGGGGTGCCGGGGCACTGGAATTCATCTTGCAAAAAATTTAAAACAAAGTAATTCCTTCCTCCTCACGTATTTCCTTTCATATGAACCTGCAGAGATTAAAACAAAAGTTAAAATGCTAACAAGAAAATTTTTAAAATTCTAACTAATCTATCCTATAAATTCAATGAAATTAAAAATTAAAATTAACTGAATTGAAATAAACTTTGGGCTGCCTCCCAATAGCGCTTGGTTTAAAGTCGTCAACTGGACTTTCCTGTATTTCTTAACCCGGATCAAATTTATGCATGAAGAACCGCTTCACAATCCAACGCTTGGTTTTGTCCTTATACCACTTGACTTTCTTACAAGACTGAAAACCCCTGAACTTGATTTGATTTGATTCGTTCATTTGAATTACCATTTCCCCATCTACTTCTTCCTTGAATCCACCTACAGCTACACTGATCCGAAAGCATTCTTCATGATCACTTAGGATCTCTATTGCCTTGAAAACCTTAAATGTCACTTGATCATCTTGGACTCTCATCATCAATTCACCTTTCTATACGTCTATGAGAGTTCTACCCGTGGCCAACAATGGTCGCCCAAGAATGATAGGTATATCTCGATCCTCCTCATAATCCAAAACAATAAAATCTGCCTGGAAGATGAACTTATCCACTTTAACTAAAACATCCTCCACAATCCCCTTTGGATAAGTATATGTCCTATCCGCCAGTTGCAACGTGACATTGGTGGGCTTTGATTCCTTCAGAAAGCGGCATCAAGTTGATACTGGCCTCCAAATCATAAAGGGCTCTCCCAAAGAACTGATTGTCGATCGTGCATGGTATCGTGAAACTACTCGGGTCTTTAAGTTTCAGCGGTAGTATTTTCTGCAATATGGCACTGCACTCCTCTGTCAGTGCAACTGTCTCAAATTCTCCCAGTCTTCACTTCTTAGCCCGGATCTCTTTCATAAACTTGACATAACTGGGCATCTACTCCAATACCTCAGAAAATAGGATATTAATGTGAAGTTTCTTAAACACTTCTAGAAACTTGGCAAACTGTTTTTCCAACCTTGCCTTCTGAAATCTCTATGGAAATGGAATGGGAGGCATACTAGAACTTTGTTGGCCTCTATCTTTCTGTACAACTGAATCCTCACATGTTATTGATGTTTCACCATTGTTTACCTTGTCTGCATTCTTTTCAATCTAGCTATCTTCCAATGATGTCCGTTTAGAATTTCCATCAACAATAGTTTCATGCAATTCCTTTCCACTCTGTAGTGTAACCGCCTTGCAATGTTCCATTCCTTCCCTCTTTAGATTGACCTTCGTATCACTAGGCAACACTCCTTGAGGACGGTTGTTTAGGGCATGAGCTAACTAACCCATTTGGTTTTCCAAATTCCTTATTGACACCGCTTGGCTCTTCACATTCAAATCCACTTGATTCAACAGCCGATCTTGTTCATTCATTCGCCTCTCGGTAGCGGTAATGAATTTTGCTAATACATCCTCTAAGTGTAGTTGTTTTTCTCCTGATGAGTGACTTAATTCTAAAAACCTGGTGGATACGGTTGCCTTGGAGCTTGGTTTTGAGCCTGATTATTACTCCAAGAAAAGTTAGGATGATTCTTCCACCCAAGGTTGTAAGCATTCTGATATGGCTGCTTCTGTCTACTCTGGTTTCCCAAAAATTGTACCGCCTCTACACTACTAATGACACACTGATCCATAGAATGATTGCCTGCATATAGCTCACAAACCATTGCCACCTGTTGAATTCCATGTGGTCCCCACGTATCAACCTTTTTAGTCAGAGCAGCTACTTGTGCAGCCAAAGCTGTAACTGCATCCAATTCCATCTTACCTGATGTTCTAGGCCGATTGGCCCTTACTGTAGGCCACTAATAATTGTTAACTGCCATGGTCTCTAACAACTGGTAGGCATCATCAAAATTCTTTCCCATAATAGCACCCCCAGCTGTTGTATCAATACTTGTCCTCGTGGAACCATGCAATCCATTATAAAAAGTCTATACCTGCAACCATTTCAGGATCCCATGACGTGGACACTTACGGAGTATGTAATACCCAACACAAAAGAATTATTGAATAATAATAAACCCACACCTTTTGACTAAAACAAATGCAATCAGTATACATGCATGTGAATGGTTTTATATTATTATGTTGCACTATCTGAAAATTTGATGGCAAGTGGCTGTCACTTTTGGTTCCATTGAGTTGGCCACTTTCTTTTTTTTTTTTTGGACCTTAGTTGCCTCACTACTTTGTCCAGACAATTGCCTTTCTTTCACTTCCTCATTTATTAGTACATCTGAGAAGCCCAGTCTTTCACTTGCCCCTCTCTTCTCTCTCATATCACTGATACATACCGAAGAAAGAAAGAGGAAGTGAACTCAGTAAGGTATGTAAATTTATTTTCGTTAATGTAATCAATTGTAAAGATTATTTATGTATATATGTAGCTTTTGTCCTCATACATATAAACAGATGATGAAATGTTATTAATGGTTTTAGTATTATTGTTGTACTGCATAATTTGGTAGAGGAGGGAGTATATATATAGATGATTATTTTTTATTATTAAATATGGCAGTAGTAAATTATAGTATAAGAAAGCTTGCATATTATGCAAGAGTTGTATTGCTAATAAATAGTAATGACTATATGGAATGAATTAATCTTAATATTATTAGTAACTATATTTTATAATCTATATCCTGTATGTATATTACATGAATTCGGAGAGCATGCAATGAGTTTAATTGAATTGATTAATAGTTTATTTATTAAAGCTTACCAATGCTCCTGTAAGGATTCTAAATTTCTAGAAAGTACTAAATTGTATAAACTATATATATATATATATATATATATCCGTGTATGTGTGTGTAAGTTTCTATGCAGTACTACCTATATATATAATATATGTTAGTAATCTGACTTTTATATGTGTGTATATATATATATATATATATATATATATATTTGTATATATATTATATATGTCAATAATTAGAATACTTAATAACATGAAAAACTTTAGTATATTGATATGTTGATTTTTATTAAACTTACATTTATTTTTATTTGTGTATTTAGCTTGGACAAAAAGAATTTAACGAATAATATTTAGAATTATAATCTGGGTATTACATTGCTTAATCCAGGTACGGATTCCGTACTCCTTCAGCGATACTCTTCTGAAATTTAATTAATTCGTTTTGTTCCTCGTTTTAAATTTCGTTATTAATTCACATAATTGTTTCATGTGAAATTAATATAATAGTTTTATTTTAGCGTTGATACATAGAACTCGTATTTGTACTCTTTGAGTTGGATTATCATGTCTAGTATTTATTTTGATAATTGTAGAAATGTATATGTCAATATATTTTGGAGACTTGTGTTGATGATTCGTTTGATTTGACATATACATATTAGAACCCCATGTTTGTTGATATTATGTCGCATATGTTGTGACATTATATTTTGTTAGAATATACTGTAGGGTATACTTGAGCTATAACCACCTGTGGGGGTACCACAGGCATGTTGTCTTGGCACGAGAGACATGACACTTCCATGGCAGTGTGATTAGTCCACGGCGTCTCTGTTTTGTGCTCCGATGGGAGTTGGCCATTTGGTGATTTGTTGTGAGAGGCGTATCCCTAGTTTTCTATTCTGTTATGCGGATTGGTGATGTTATGCCGAACACGCCTTCCGATTTTTGCATGTATTTGGATTCGCGGTCCAATGTGTGATTGCCTATGTGGCATTATTGACTTGTCTATGTGGCAAGCTATATTTTTGAGCTCGATATGAAATAACACCCAGCCATTTGATTCAGCCTATTACTTCGTTGTGTTAGTTTTGTTCGGTTCTGCTCAGTTCATTAATTGATTTAGTTAATTCAGTTCATTATTTTTGTACTATATATCCGTACTAGGCAATTGGCTCATGCTGTGTTTTTCCTTCCGGCAGGTAATCAGGGGGATCAAGGGCAAGTGTGATGAGAATTTTCTTTTATCCAAGTGGTTTAGATATTTTGTTTAGGCTTTGGTATTTTGATTTGTGTTATGGAGATATTCAGTTATTTGAGTTATAATAAATATTTTTAAATTATGGTTTGAACCAGTTGACTTTTGGAGATTATTATTATTGGAGTTATTTTTTAAGGCATTGAGCTATTGATTTATTTTGTTAGCCCTGTTGTGCTTTGCACGTGACCTCCCTTTCCTATTTTTTCGGGAAGGGGGTGTTACAGAGTAAGTCCTTAAACCTTTCCCATACTTCGTACAAAGTCTCTGAATCAAGATGGTTGAATGACGTAATGTCGTTCCTCAATTTCGCCGTTTTCGCAGGTGGAAAGAACTTAACTAACAATTTCTGAGCTAAATCGTTCCATGTAGTAATTGAGCTCGGCAGCAAAGAGTGCAACCAACTTTTTGCCTTATCGCGGAGTGTAAACGGAAAAAGTCTTAACCTCACTGCCTCCTTTGTAACCCTATTGAACCTGAATGTGTCACAAATTTCCAAGAAACTGATGAGATGTTCATTCGGATCATTATTCGGACCACCCCCAAACTGCACTGAATTCTGTAACATCTGAATGGTTCCCGGTTTGATCTCAAAACTGTTCGCATTGATGGCAGATCTCTGAATACTGGATTGTATGTTTGTCACCAATGGCATGGCATAATCCCTTAGTGACTTTTGCTCTTCTACAACCATGGTTTCTTGCATTTCGGTTTCTTCTGTCAGCTTTTCTTTTGTCTGTGTTTCTTCACTAGATAACTTCAGTTTTCGAAACTTTCTTTCAATATTATCTACGTAAGGCAAAAGTTCCTCTTTACCTTTAGACCTAGTGTGCATACACAGATGAGAAAACTTGCGAAGGTGAAATAAACAAAGAAAATAAAAATGTTTAAATTAAGACTGAATTGATTATAACTAATATGGAAATAAATAATAAACATTGATTCCCCGGCAACGGCGCCAAAAACTTGTTGATTGATTTTGCTATCAATAAATACGTGCAAGTGTACACGGTCAACAAGTAATAAAGTGATAAGTAGAGTGTCGAACCCACAGGAAATCTCCGTTTAATAATTCCCAACTACTAGTACTGTATCAATTCAATTTTATTTAAACAATCGCAATTTGTGAATAATGATTGAAAATAATTAAAACTAAGAATAAAATCTAGCACAAAGGTTGAAATTCAGATATTTAAAGGCTTAAGACTACAATATCCCCAATTATGTAATATGAATTAATTTATCCACGTCTTCCAATTATTATATTCAACAGAGTTGTTAACAGGAATTCACAATTATTTATAAGCCCTTTCCCAAGTGATCAAATAAAATTATCTAACTCAATTAATTCTGCGATATTCCTATGCAAAATAAAAGAATCAAATTCATTAACTACCAATTCCCAAAAGTTATATGTAGCGAAAAGAGATATCCGTATTCAATTCACAACCTAGTTATTCATCCCATGCAAATAACTAAGAATACATGCTACCATATTCAGATCTAACCCTAGATTTAATCTCCCGAATTCACTTAGAGTATCCCGCTAATTGTTGGCTAGATAATTAATCAATAAACATAAAATATGATAGACAACTCAATATGAATAAATAATTAGAATTAAATAAATAATTAATCCATCAACATAAATGGTTCAATTGTAGTCTTAATTAGAAGTTTAGTTCATGCTGAAAATTAAAACCAAAAATCTCAAATAAGTCATCACAATTAAATTACAAATCTGAGATGGGAAAATAGAAAAAACTCAGTAAGTGTCTTCAATCTTCAAATCTCCAATCTGAATTCCTCGCGATGCTTCTTTGTAATCTCGAACTTCAAGTTTAGTTATCTACTTCAATCTCTCTATGTGTTGTTTCTTTTAATAGATAGCCTCCTTCCTTTTTATAGGAAAACCCTCTCCCAAGTCGGCTCCAATTAAAATCCTATTTAGAGTAGAAATCAGCTCTTTAATCTCAGCCTTACCACAATTTCGATCACTTTTCCCTGACCCCCAGCGCCCCGGTGCTGGGTTTGAACTGGCTAAGAGCGCTCCAACGCTTCTTTGCTGCTGGAAGTTCCACTTTTGTCCTTTTTATGCCAGAAATTCCTACTTTGCCCCTATGTTGCCTCAACCTACAAAATAACCATTAAACAAGTAAAAATATCCTAAAATACTTAAAAAGTAACAATATATCAAGTCTAAAAATACTTAATTCATGAGTATAATACCCACTTATCATGTATATATGAAAAACGGTATAAATGAAAGAACAAACGTCTCATGAAAGGATAAATCCCACTAGAAAGGCGAAATGCATAAATGGACCCCCTCCACTACTCTCACCTCTAAACCATATTCCAAAAGATCATTAGGACTTTTTAGGGTTGTAATGCAAGGCCTAGGGCAAGGGTTATGAAACGAAGGAATATGTAAAGGATTCAAAGCTTTAAAAAACACGTTGAGATACAAATTAACACTTGGGCTTGACTAGTTTGTGGATGGTATGAAGTTGACACTTTATGAATCACTCCGTGCTTCTTCATTAGATCTTTAAATGGTTTATTGCAATAGTGCAGCCCCCATCACTAATGATAGCACGGGATGTACTGAATCGTGCAAGAATATTCTCTTTCAAAAACTGAACAACCACTTTGTGGTCATTTGTTCTGCACGCAATAGCCTCTACCCACTTTGATACATAGTCAACGGCTACCAAAATATAGAGATTGCCAAACGAGTTAGGAAAGGGTCTCATAAAATCTATCCCCCACACATCATAGATCTCCAATATCAAAATGGGATTAAGGGGCATCATATTTCGTCGCGTGAGACTACCTAACTTTTGACATCTCTCACAAGCAACACAATAGGCATGCACATCACGAAATAAGGAAGGCTAATAAAATCCACACTGCAAAACTTTAGCAGCTATCTTCTTTCCACTAAAATGGCCTCCACATGGCTGATCATAGCAAAAGGAGAGAATTTGTATTTGATCATCCTTAGGGACACACCTCCTAATTACCTGATCAAGACAATACTTGAAGAGATAGGGATCATCCTAGTAAAAGTGCTTCACTTCGAACAAGAATTCTGTTGCCTCTTTTTTAGTCTTTAACAAAAGAACTCTAACTCATGCAAGCATACATGTGTCAACAAGTAATACAGAGGAAGTAGAGTATTGTCCCACAGAGAAAGTGCTAAATTAAATTACTATGCATCAATTATATCACCATATTTATTTGCTTAAACTTATGACTTGATTTTGGTAACAAAATTAATTCTAAACAAATTAACAACTAAAGATGCAAATAATAATGTAACAAATCAAAATTAGAATTAATGGGATTCTAATTTCATTTAATAACTCATCTAATTTCCACCATCATGCTAGAAAGTTCACATATCACAGAAAAATAGCCAAGGACACTAATATAGACATAACCATCTATCAATGTATTATAACCTACTTACATAATATCCATAATCAATAGACACCATGTAATCACCACTATAACCAAAATCACTATATTTCTATGTGAAATTGCAATTATATTGATTTAAAGCACAAACCCTTATTTTTGACTCTTACGGTGAAACAATATATTTCTATCTAATTCACAAAATATTAAGCTATCCAATTAAGCCTCATATTCGCAAGCTATCATGATTATAATCCATACTCATATGTTATTTTTCAATTCCATACAAGCACTGAGAGCGAATGGTGATCAAGCATTCATTCATGCAAAACAATCATGATAGAAGTTTCTTATGATATACAAAACAATCCAACACTCAAGTTTATAACTAGACTACATATTAAAATCCGTTAGAATCCCATAATGGAGATTAGTTCATGACTGAACCAAAAGCCATTATGGGATCAAAACTACACATAGGAAAATAAACAATCAATTAAAGTAAGAAAAAGTAGATTGATCAAACCCAATTGTTGAATAAAATCTAAAGCAAGCTCAAATCCACATCAAAATCCAGCACTTGAACAATAATAAAGCACAGTAAAACTCTAGTAACTATAGCTCTAGAAAAGTAGAATAATTAATAATCAAAGTCTCTCCGATCCTTCTCAGGGTTTCCTTCTCTCTTTCTTATCAATAATAGCTTGAATCCTCCTCCAAATTGGCTTCCTCTTCTCTATCTAGCCGCACATCAGCAATAAAAATCGTGCACTAGCGCCTCTGGCGCTATAGTAGTGTTATTCCTAGTGCTTCTGGCGCTAGGTCATGCCCTCAGATTTACAAAAATGCCACCAAGTCTGATTTTAACCCTTTAAGCTCCAAAATAACTCTTTTGCCCCTCCAGCTCCAATCCTATAATAAACAAACACAAAAACGAATAAACAATACTAAAAACACTTAAAGACCGCAATAATTAAGTCTAACAAGACCTGGTTCGTAGGTATAAAAACCCACTCATCAAATACCCCCAAACTTAACCAATTTCTTGTCCCCAAGCAATGCAATAATACCAACATGAAAAATGCAAACTAACTATAATGCAAACAAATCAAATAACTAAAACAACATAGAAATCCATGTCAGGCCTCAAATATCCATAAAACAATCCAGTTCAACCCACTATCTAATGTAAAGCTCCCACTCAAATTGATTAATCAAACCATGCTTGTCATCATTCATGCTGTGTGTGTGTGTATCAACTGTTATAACCAATCACAACCCAAATTACTCATATAATCAACATCTTAGAAAGAAACTCAAAAAAAATTTCACACCTCTATCAGTAAAACAACTAATCCAACTCATGTAAACATGTAATTAGCACAAGGGGAGTTACGACATGTTTTCTTCATTTACGAGTGCGTTTTACGCTCCATCTCGTGTCTTTTTTTTTTTTTTTTTTATCATTTTCTTCCTTTTTTTACTTGGCATGTGCAATGTCTAACTTCCTTAGGCTTACCCAAACTACTCATGTAACGAGCTTTCAACCAGTGACTCCCAAACCAATTGGCTTTAGGGCACTAGGTGTCAAGACACACCTAAGGATCTAATTACTCAAGTAGAAATGGCCACGAAATTAAACTAGCCAAGAAAGTTTTTTTTTATTTTTTTTTCTTTTTAGAACTCCCCCAAACTTATTTCTTGCTTACTAGAGCCTTCATAGAAGTTTCACTGATATTATCACATTGTATTCCCAAGTTTCTTACCAGACACATGTTATATAAGAATTTGAATCAAATTAATTAAACAGTTGACTAAATGCTTTCCTTGTTAACATGAACTTCAGACAAGCAGATTCGACTTCCCCGTTTAAGTTATCGCTCGAAACTAGATTTCAATCATTAACACGCTTTTACTTAACATTAGAATCTTATCATTGGCCACAATGGTTCAACTATGTCATTTGTTATCTGATTCATGCAACTAAATGCTTGACACACCCTAAAATGCAACTATCATGCAACAAGTATAAACACAATGAAACAAAACAATCTACATGCATGAAAACATAAAATTACCCCCCAAACTGAATTGAACAATATCCTCATTGAGAAATAGTATAGATTAAGAACAGAGGACTCCCCTGATGAAAACGTTACTCGTCATCACTGCCATCGGCAGCATCATCATCATCATCGTCGGCATCAGGAGGCGAGTCAGGTGGTGGGTAAATAGAAAGAGGAGGAGCTGGTGGAAACTGAAATAGCCCTGCCACTAAGTCTATCCGTCTAGTATGGTGCCTGAGGTCCTGTCGGATAGTCTCAACTACATTAAGGGCTTGAACCGGATCCTCAACAGGTGGTGGCTGATCCTGCGGCTGCTGCTGTGGTATAATGAAGCTTAAGCCCCTCGGGTGCGATTCACCTCCACCCCCTACTCTGTACTGTACCATTGCAGCATGATCAATTGGAGGCAATGGGGCCTGCATTAGTGCATCCTTATCCCACTGGACCCCAGCACGGCGACATAAATCGGTGATCAATGAAGGATGAGGTAATCCACCTGTGGTGTTACCCTCAAGCCCGTGCACAATAGATTCATGTATCACATCCCCAATATCCACTGTCTTTCCTGTGGCTATGCAAAACAATAGCGCCGCCCGCTGATTAATCACATCGCTCATATGGCGGCACGACATCAACTTAGCACAAATAAATGCATGCCATGCTTTTCCATATCTGCTCAATTTGGATGAAGGGAAGTGCACGGCTTCTTGTTGGTCAGTCAACTTCCATTCTGTCCATGGCTCACAGAGGGCTGCTATGATCTCAGAATAGTCCAAATCCTGTTACATGTATTTCGTATATCCATCACTGTGAATCTTTTGCAACCCATAATACGCGTTGATTGCTTTTCGCCCCACGTTTACTTCCTTACCACGAACCATCACCAGATTCCCATTAGCTTCTTTAGCATTGGCATAAAATTCCTTTACAATTTCAATTGCAGCTGGCTCAGTTTGCGCTGTAAATGTCATCCAATTACGGCTGCGTATCATGTGAGTTAATTCCCCATCTACCTGCTCAATCGGTAACAACTCACGCTCAGGAATTAGGGATTTCCCCGACGACCAGTTTTTATACCTTTCGTACGCTTGAGGGCTAACAAACTTTTTCTTATCGTACTTAACTGCAGATGAGTCTGAGCTTTCCCCTCTATGTCTTTTAGGAGCCATGAATAACCACTTAAGAACAATCAAAACCCAAAATAACTCAAAACTTTGTTGGGGCAAACTGTCGAACACTTGGTAGGCACACTTTAAAAACCCTTTTACAATGGTTCCCCCAAACTTAGAGTAACCCAATCTTGCCACAATGTAATCTCCCATAAATCGCAAACATATAGATAGAAAATTGAATCTTTAACCCAATCCCAATTGAGCCAACACAAACTCAATTGGGTTCACAATTAAAACAAAGAACTTTCTCCAAATACTAGCAATTCAATCTCTAGCCAACAATTTCAAGTTCTAATTGCTCAATAATATAAAACTTACGTGAAATTGAAAGTACCCATATGTAGAATCTTCAATCCTTTTTTGCTATGAAATAGAGTTCCTTGAGTGCAAAAGATGTGTGCCGGTAATGGGTTTAATTGTGGATGACGATTTGTTAGTGCTTGGTTAGGAGAAAGTAGCTTCAATCGGCAACAATGGAGAAAGCGGCGACTTGAAGTGGCTAGGAGAAAAAGAAAAGTATGATTTTTGGTGTGGTGCCCTCCTTTTGCCCGATCTAGGTTTTAAACCCATTTTTTTTTCAAAGTCGCCTGCCAAGCGCTTTAGGCACTGTGGTTTGTGCCGGATCGAGTGCTAGCAACGCTTACCTACAGTAGCTTTTGGTTTAGGGTAGCGCCTAGAGCGTTTGGTTTGTGAGGGCTATAGCGCTGGCAGCGCTAACTTGCAGTAGCTGACGCCGAGTTGAGGGCCTCTAGCGCTGACTTTAGTGAAGAGTTGGGCGCTTCTAGCGCTACGTTGCAGTGTTGAGCCTTGTGTCTAGCGCCTCAGGCGCTGTCTTGTGCCCATGCCGAGCGCCTAGTGCGCTATGTTACAATGTCTTGGCCAGCGAGTAGCACCTAGAGCTCTGGTTATGCACCTGGATGAGCGCCTCTAGCGCTTAAGCGTTTAGTCCCATACTTAGCCAAATTTCCTCAGTTCTTGTTTCTACCTGCAGATAAATCAACCCAAAGTCCCACGTTAGTGACCAACACCTTTTTTTTAACAAAATAATTGACTAAACAAAAGAAAAACAGAAAATTAAAACGCTGGGTTGCCTCCTAGATAGCGCTAAGTTATAGTCAATTAACTTGACTGTCTCTGAATCTCATGTCGCAGAAAGGATTAAGGTGACTTTCTGTCTGTCCACCTCATCCCCAAAGTAATGCTTCAACCTCTGTCCATTCACTTTGAATGACTGCTCTGGGAATTTATCATACACTTCAATTGCACCATGCGGAAAGACTGTCTTCACTGTGAATGGTCCTAACCATCTTGATTTCAGCTTCCCGGGAAAAAGTTTAAGTCTGGAGTTGAAAAGTAAAACCCTTTGACCCGGTTCAAATGTTCTTTCTATGATCTTACGATCATGCCATTTCTTCACCTTCTCCTTGTACAGCTTCGAGTTTTCATATGCCCGTAGTCAAAATTCATCCAACTCATTGATTTGGAGTAAGCGCTTCTCCCTTGCAGCTGTCGAATCAAAGTTCAACTTCCGAATTGCCCAATATGCCTTATACTCTAGCTCCATAGGAAGATGACAAGCTTTTCCATAAACAAGCTGAAATGGTGACATGCCCAACGGAGTTTTGTAGGCAGTCCTATATGCCCACACAGTATCATCCAGCTTCAAAGACCAATCCTTCCTCGTCGGATTCACAATTTTTTCGAGGATTCTCTTGACTTCCCGATTGGACACTTCAGCTTGGTCGTTCGTCTGTGGGTGATAAGCTGTAGCAATACGATGATTCACCCCATACTTAGCCAACAAAGCTGTAAACTGTCTGTTGCAGAAGTGCGTACCTTCATCACTAATAATGGCCCTCGGAGTCCCAAATATGGTGAAAATACTTTGGTGTAAAAACTTGAGGACTACCTTGGCATCATTTGTCGGGACCGCTGCCACCTCTACCCATTTCGAAACATAGTCAACTGCTAGCAAGATGTAGAGATTACCGCACGAAGAGACAAAAGGACCCATGAAATCAATCCTCCATACATCGAAAACTTCTACTTCGAGGATTGTATTCAAAGGCATTTCATTCCTCTTTGAAATGTTTCCCACTCTCCGACATCTATCACACCTCTGCACGAAACTGTAAGCATCTTTAAAAATTGTCGGCCAGTAGAATCCTGCTTGTAGTACTCTAGCCGCTGTTCTCTCTCCTCCATAGTGACCTCCATATACAGAAGAATGTCAATCATGCAAAATCCCCTCGGTCTCACTATATGGGATACACCTTCTTATCATTTGATCCGCACACTGTTTAAACAAATACGGCTCATCCCATATATACCATTTAACATCATGCAGGAACTTTTTCTTTTGGTGCCCCACCAAGTCAGAAGGTAGCATCTTACTCACCAAATAATTCTCGTAGTCTGCAAACCATGACACATCCCCTTGCACCACAAACAACTGCTCATCCGGAAAGGATTCATTAATTTTAACTTTGCCGTCTATCTCCCTTTCCGAATTCTCTAGTCGAGACAAGTGGTCTGCCACTTGGTTTTCGGTACCCTTCCTGTCCTTGATCTCCAAGTCAAACTCCTGCAATAATAATATCCACCTGATTAACCTGGGCTTTGCATCCTTCTTTGCCACTAAATGTCTAATCGCCGAGTGATCCGTATACACTATCACCTTTGTGCCTATCAGATATGACCGAAATTTATCAAAGGCATACACCACTGCCAATAACTCTTTTTCTGTGATGGTGTAATTTAACTGTGCATCCGTAAGGGTCTTGCTGGCATAGTATATCACATGAAACATCTTCTCATTCCTTTGCCCCAAAACAGCTCCTACTGCGTAATCACTGGCATCACACATCAGCTCAAACGGTAATGCCCAATTTGGTGCTGTGATAACTGGCGCTGAAGTTAATTTACTCTTTAAGTGCTCAAATGCCTTCATGCAAGCCTCGTCGAAGTTAAACTGTGCATCCTTCTCTAATAAACTGCACAATGGTTTAGTTATCTTGGAGAAGTCCTTGATGAATCTGCGGTAGAAGCCTGCATGTCCAAGAAAACTACGGACACCTTTTACTGAAGTAGGTGGAGGTAAGTTTTCGATAGTTTCCAGCTTAGCCCTGTCCACCTCAATTCCTTTCTTCGAAACTTTGTGTCCTAGTATAATGCCTTCTTGTACCATAAAGTGGCACTTTTTCCAATTCAGTACTAGATTCGTTTCAACACATCTTTTTAAGACCATCACCAAATTTTCAAGGCATAAATCAAAAGAATCACCAAATACCGAGAAATCGTCCATGAATACCTCAACATTCTGTTCGATCATGTCTGAAAAAATTGCTGTCATACATCTTTGAAATGTGGCTGGAGCATTGCACAACCTGAAAGACATCCTTCTGAAGGTAAAAGTGTCGTATGGACATGTAAAAGTAGTCTTTTCTTGGTCTTCTAGAGCTATCATAATCTGATTGTAGCCTGAATATCCGTCCAGAAGGCAATAATACTCATGACCTGCCAGTCTGTCCAACATCTGATCGATAAACGGAAGTGGAAAATGGTCCTTCCTTGTAGCTTTGTTAAGCTTGCGGTAGTCCATGTAGATTCTCCACCCTGTTACGGTTCGCGTTGGGATCAACTCGTTATTCTCATTAGTGACAACGGTCATTCCACCCTTCTTTGGTACGCACTGCACGGGGCTCACCCATGAACTGTCCTAAATTGGGTAGATTATTCCCACGTTTAGCCATTTCAGTATCTCTTTCTTGACCACTTCTTTCATTATAGGATTGAGCCTTCTTTGCTGCTCAACCGTTGGCTTGCTACCGTCTTCCAGCATGATCTTATGCATGCAAAAATAAGGGCTTATCCCCTTGATATCTGCTATGGTCCATCCAATAGCTGATTGGAACTCTCTAAGCACTCGTAGCAGTTTTTCCTCCTGAAAAGATGTTAGTGCAGAAGAAATAATTACAGGTAGCTTTGAATCTTTAATTAAAAATGTGTACCTGAGATGATCTGGAAGTGGTTTTAATTCAAGTTCGGGCGGTGTCTCAAGAGATGGTTTCAACTTTACCGACGTCTCTCCAGCTTTCGTAAGTGGCTCTACAGGATGATCTGAATTTTCTGAATTTTGGGGTAGTATCCAGATATTGCACAAGTTCTGCACATTCTTCATCCTCCAAATCTGAATCTTCAGCAATCACTCTCTGCAGTGGTTCATATCCCAACAAACTCTCAACTTCATCATTCACTATACTTTCCACCAAGTCAACTCTGAAGCATTCCTCTTCATCGGTTGGGAGCTTTATTACCTTGAAAACATTAAACTTCACCTCCTGATCATGTACACGCATTGTAAGCTCCCCTTTTTGTACGTCTATCAGAGTCCTCCCCGTGGCTAGGAATGGTCTCCCCATTATGATTGGTATACTCTTGTCCTCCTCATAATCCAAGATGATGAAGTCCGCCGGAAAGATAAATTTGTCCACTTTCACCAGTACGTCCTCTACTATCCCCCGTGGATACGTGATGGATCTGTCAGCTAACTGCAAGGAAATATTTGTTGGCCTTGGCTCCGGCAATCCCAACTGACTAAATACAGACAAAGGCATTAGGTTGATACTTGCCCCAAGATCACACAAACATTTATTGAAGTTCATCTTTCCGATCGTACATGGAATTGTGAAATTGCCCGGATCTTTCAGCTTTTGAGGTAGTTTACGTTGAAGCACTGCACCGCATTCCTCCGTCAAGGCCACTGTCTCAAACTCGTCTAATCTTCTCTTCCTTGACAGTATACCCTTCATAAACTTTGCGTAACTTGGCATTTGTTCCAATGCCTCCGCGAAGGGTATGTTGATCTGCAGTTTCTTAAACACCTCCAAAAACTTACTAAACTGTTTATCTTCCCTCTTTTTGTTCAATCTTTGCGGATACGAAACCTGAGGGTGAACTTGTGGTACTGTAGTCACGGGCTTCTTATCTGAACTCACTTTATCCTTCTCTACTTGCTTCGACTTGGACTCATCCTTCTTCTCTTTTTGTTTAGCCTCGATTTCTGTTTCAGTTTTTGTCTCATTTTCTACCCCAGTGTCATCCCCATGTAGACTAGGTGCTGCTGCGCCTGGTGCATTTCCTGAATATTGCTTTCCATATCTGAGTGTTATGGCCTGACACTGCTCTTTACCCTCTTTCCGTGGATTTGTCTCTGTATTACTTGGCAACGAACCCTGGGGCCTATTGTTAAGCATAGTCGCCATTTGCCCCATTTGAGTTTCCAGATTTTTAATAGCTACTGCCTAGCTTTTGATCATCACCTCTGTATTTGCCATGTACTTTAACATCATCTCCTCCATTTCTGATTTCTTTTCTTGCTGAGGTGCATATGGAGTCTGATGTTGTTGTTGTTGAGAAAATCCTGGTGGAAAAGGTGGTCATGGAGCAAACTATTGCTGCGCTGACTGAGATGGAAACTGTTGATTCTGCTGAAACTGTTGTTGCTGATTTCCTTGATTATTTGACCAACTAAAGTTTGGATGATTACGGTTATTGGGGTTGTATATGTTCTGAAACTGTCCTTGGTCTTTCCGATAACTGTTCACATACTGCACCAACTCCGAGCTGATAGCACATTGATCTGTTGAGTGTGACCCTGCACAAATCTCGCATATGAAGGTAACTGACTTGGCTTTACTCTTTGACAACGAATCAATTTTCTTTGACATAGCTGTCATCTGTGCTGACAACTGGGTAATAGCATCCACTTCTAACAAACCTGCAACTCTGGGCTGTGACATTCTGGCTGTAGGGTTTTGAAAATCATTTGCTGTCATAGTCTCGATAAGGTTATAAGCTTCGTCATAGCTCTTCGCCCCTAAAGCTCCACCTGCAGCTGCATCTACCATTTGCCTCGATTGCCATCCCAATCCATTATAAAATGTGTTGATCACCATCCAATCTAGCATCCCATGGTGCGGACACTTCCTTAGAATCTCCTTGTATCTATCCCAGGCCTCGTATAAGGACTCACCCTGTTGTTGCTCGAACTGAGAGAATGCTGTCCTCATTTTCACAGTTTTCGCCATGGGGAAAAACTTGGCTAAGAACTTCTGTGCTAGGTCCTCCCATGTAGTAATTGATCCTGAAGGAAAAGAATGAAGCCAACTTCTCGCTCTATCCCTCAATGAGAATGGAAATAGTCTTAGTCGGATAGCATCCTCCGTCACCCCATTGTATCTAAATGTATAGCATATTTCAATGAAGCTCAATAGATGCTCATTAGGATCGTCTGTAGCAGCACCCCCAAACTGAACCGAATTCTGCACCATTAGAATGGTTCCCGGTTTTATCTCAAAGGTATTTGCTGCTATTGCTGGTCTGACTATGCTAGACTGCAGTTCATTAATATTCGGCATAGAATAGTCCCACAAAGCTTTATGCTCCTCTCTTCGCTCTTCCGCCATATTCGGTATAGTTCCTTCCAACTGTGCTTGTAAATTTCTACGCACTCTTGCTTTCCAACCTCTGCCGTCAATATTATCCTGTGCAGGTGTCAATTCTGAGTTGGATGATCGTGTGTGCATAAAAATTCTACAAGTACCTGAAACCAAAACAAAAACAAAAATAGAAATGGGAAAAGATTAGATTTGTCTAAGTCAAATAATATAGCTTGAAACTGATGATAATAATAAAAATCTAAACGCCTTTCCCCGGCAACGACACCAAAAACTTGTTGTCTCTTTTTTAGTCTTTAACAAAAGAGCTCTAACTCATGCAAGCATACATGTGTCAACAAGTAATACAGAGGAAGTAGAGTATCGTCCCACAGAGAAAGTGCTAAATTAAATTACTATACATCAATTATATCACCATATTTATTTGCCTAAAATTATGACTTGATTTTGGTAACAAAATTAATTCTAAACAAATTAACAACTAAAGATGCAAATAATAATGTAACAAATCAAAATTGGAATTAATGGGATTCTAACTTCATTTAATAACTCATCTAATTTCCACCATCATGCTAGAAAGTTCACATATCACAGAAAAATAGCCAAGGGCAGTAATATAGACATAATCATCTGTCAATGTATTATGACCTACTTACATAATATCCATAATCAATAGACACCATGTAATCACCACTATAACCAAAATCACTATATTTCTATGTGAAATTGCAATTATATTGATTTAAAGCACAAACCCATATTTTTGACTCTTACGGTGAAACAGTATATTTCTATCTGATTCACAAAATATTAAGCTATCCAATTAAGCCTCATATTCGCAAGCTATCATGATTACAATTCATACTCATATGTTATTTTTTAATTCCATACAAGCACTGAGAGCGAATGGTGATCAAGCATTCATTCATGCAAAACAATCATGATAGAAGTTTCTTATGATATACAAAACAATCCAACACTCAAGTTTATAACTAGACTACATATTAAAATCCGTTAGAATCCCATAATGGAGATTAGTTCATGACTGAACCAAAAGCCATTATGGGATCAAAACTACACATAGGAAAATAAACAATCAATTGAAGTAAGAAAAAGTAGATTGATCAAACCCAATTGTTGAATAAAATCCAAAGCAAGCTCAAATCCACATCAAAATCCAGCACTTGAACAATAATAAACCATAGTAAAACTCTAGTAACTATAGCTTTAGAAAAGTAGAATAATTAATAATCAAAGTCTCTTCGATCCTTCTCAGGGTTTCCTTCTCTCTTTCTTATCAATAATAGCTTGAATCCTCCTCCAAATTGGCTTCCTCTTCTCCATCTAGCCGCACATCAGCAACAAAAATCGTGCACTAGCACCTCGGGCACTATAGTAGTGTTATTCCTAGCGCTTCTGGCGCTAGGTCATGCCCTCAGATTTACAAAAATGCCACCAAGTCTGATTTTAACCCTTTAAGCTCCAAAATGACTCTTTTGCCCCTCTAGCTCCAATCCTACAATAAACAAACACAAAAACGAATAAACAATACTAAAAACACTTAAAGACCGCAATAATTAAGTCTAACAAGACCTGGTTCGTAGGTATAAAAACCCACTCATCAAATTTACATTTATCGTTTTTAGACCAATGATTTGGCATTTCATGTGTGACAAGATAGTTAACAATATCCGCATACCAAGGTCACTAGGAAACATGCATAAGCTGCTCATCAGGGAATGTCTCAGCTATGGGCAAAGAATCACTTGAGAATTCAACTATAAGCCTAGATAGATGGTCTGCTACAACATTCCCAGCTCCCTTCTTATCTTTAATCTTCAAATCAAACTCTTATAGCAACAAGACCTACCGAATCAGTCGTGACTTCGCATCTTCCTTGGAAAGCAAGTATTTTAGCGCGACGTGATCCGAATAGACAAGGACTTTAGATCCCAATATATAGGACCTATATGACGCTCCCAAATCCAGGTTCTTTAACCTCAGATTTGGTACTCACGATCCATCATCATCATACACATTCTATAAATTATTACGGAATAATAAACATACATTGTTCATTCGAATAAGGTTCTGCATTAAATCCCAAGGTTTAATAACCTTAACTTAAAACATACCCTTAATATTACAAAAGGTTTACCTAAAATTATTACATCAGATAATATGATAATTAAACGTTCATATAAATCTATTCTTGAGCTTTGCCTTTTCCCTTATCCTTCTTGGAACTTTCCGGCTTAGCTGAAATAAACGTCATGATATAGC
Source organism: Aralia elata (assembly GCA_034770075.1). Taxonomy (NCBI): domain Eukaryota; kingdom Viridiplantae; phylum Streptophyta; class Magnoliopsida; order Apiales; family Araliaceae; genus Aralia; species Aralia elata. The sequence continues at coordinate 32,187,494 of CM068388.1, read as the reverse complement.
AAGGGTAAGCAACTAATTTGCTTAGCAATTGTAAATACAAAGAAGATATATCATGATTAGAAAGGAATTTAACTTTTGAAACTTTCAACAATAAATATCAATTGTGAAAGAATAAGAATTCAAGTTTCCATAATTAGAAAATTAAGCTGAGTGGTCAACAATGACCATGAACGTATACGGAGGTTGGCAGGATTTAAAATGGTCCTCTAAATAAGTTTTGGCAATCGAGGGGATCAGCCTCTCATACCCGGCGAATATGCATAATCACTTAATAAACGGGCAAATAATTATTTTTTAATATTATGCCTTAAAAGTTGTTCTTTTTCTCAGTCTAGAATCCTTACCAAATTAATTGGTTAGAAACAACTTTTAAAATCAATTTGATTTAACAAACTTAAACATGCTTGATCTAGCTGATATGACTAGCATAGATCTATCTCATAAACAGTTCATGAATGAAGGAATTTTAACTAATTCACAGTTCAATAATAATAGAACAGAGTTTCAATTGCACCAAGTGCGAATAACAATAACTATCATGGATGTGGAATAATCAAAAATAATTATCCACTAACAGGCTCTGAAATAATAACTCAAGGTTGAGTTAGAGAATTTGCAATATATAAAGATTCATAACAATAATCAGGAACTTGCACAATGTATGAAGTTGTGTAAGTTAGGAACTTGCTCAATATAAATTTGAGTAAGGTTAGGGAACTTGCCTGTCTGACGAGCTACAAATATCTAGCTTTAATTAATACTCTTTGAATGACCTAGCATTGATAATGTTGGTCTATCAATTAGTACTGCACATAATTGCATATCTTTATGCTTACTTATGCTATTCATCTAGCAAATAAATCAATCATCTAGCACACATAATTTAATATGCTATCATTAATCCTATAAGACATTTAATCGATCTTAGGTCAATGATTTAATTAATTAATAATGTTTTTCCTTAAGTGATAAACACTTATTAAACCCTTTAAACAATTTATTATAATTGTTTAATTAATGAGTTACTTAAACTCTCTTTATTTTATAATCACTATCTCCATTTAATTACTATTTAATATTAGTTAAATAGAAATTAATTAATTACCTTTAGTTATTATTTAATAATATATAATAACTAATTATGTTTACTCATTATTTATTGTTAATCAAATAATGAATAATCAAATTATAAATCTTATTTGTCTTTAATTATTATTTAATATTAATTAAATAATAATCAATTAATTATTTAATCTTATTTATTATTTAATCTTAATTAAATAATAATCAATTAATTATTTAATCTTATTTATTTTTTAATCTTAATTAAATAATAAACAATTAATTTTCTTAACTTTATTTATCTTTAATTATTAATTTAATATTAATTAAATAATAATTAATTAATTATTTGTCCTTATTTATTATTTAATCTTAATTAAATAATAAATAATTAATTCAATAAACTTTTATGTTAATTAACTAACATATGAGTAAGTAATTATCATTATTAATTACTTAATCTTACTGAAATAATAAATAATTAGTTTATTAATTTTAACATTCTTTAATCATTATTTAACATTAATTAAATAATAATTAATTAATTCTTTAACCCTATTTATTATTTAGTCTTAACTAAATAACAAATAGTTAGTTTAGTAACACTAACTTTATTTAATTATCACCCAATATTAATTAAATAATAATTAAATAATTAGTTATACTTAAAAAATATTTAATTAGTGTAATTATTAATTAGTAGCATTAAAAATTTATTAGTTAGTAATTTTAAATGATTTAAAAGGGATTAAACCATTAATTACACTAATAATTACTTAATTACACAAAAAATTCTAAATTAAATATTATAATATTCTTTAATATTTTAGAAAAATTTTGATCTAAGACTCGTCGCCGGAACCAGCTGAAAAAGGCCTGAACCGGTCGCCGGAAGCTCCCGTGAACCGGACCAGTTCACTTTAACAAAACATGCAGTTTACTCCTTTAAATTTCTATATTTGGGGTTCTTCACAGAAACGTGAATAAATTGAAATCTACAACTCGGATTGGGGTCTAGTTAGTATCGTTGGATTCGTATCTTTCCGACTACAATTTTTCATCATCAAAATCCAAATTTGGATATGTTTTGGTCATTGAAATTTGTTCGGAAGTGGACTATTTCAACATTGTTGCGGTAGTAAACATGTTTTGGTAAAAATTGCATAACCCACTCATTTTAACTTCTTTTTAAACGATTCCAACTAGGTTTTATTCCTAACTTACCCCTTAAAACTCAAAAAAAAAAAGAAGAAAATCACCAATATCATGCATAGATTTCAAAATACACAATTTATTCGAACAAGCTACGGTTTGTTCATCGGTAAAAATGTTTTCAAGCATTTAGCTTAACTTTTCTACATTAACTCATACCATCACATACCAAAAGCATATGTCATCATACATAAATATATTTAGCATGATTCTAAATACAAAAGTCTTGATGATAACGTTTCTACCATAAAAATTAAAAGTACAACAAGATTAGGGTTTTCTAGGGTTTTTATACCTTTTTTTCTTTTATGCCTACTTTTCTCTTGTTCCTAAAGTAGTAGATGGAACTTGATGGCATTCAAAAACTCCTTCTCTTTATCTCCTAGGTGGCGGCACCCTAGTTCCTCTTTCACAAAATTTCGCTCTCAAATATTACTTTCTCTCTAGCTTTCTCTCTCTCTCTCTAAGCTTACAATTAAATGAAGATGAACAAGTGACTAGCCTTTGTTTTACAAAGAGTAATTACTTATAAAACCTATAGATATATAAATTATATCTATCTATTTTATCATCATTAGTAAGTATACTTTCTTACACAAATTTTAACAAGTTGGTGATGGATTATTATTACTATTTGTACTTCCTTTTTAATCCTTTACAAACAAGCTTTCAAAAATCAACACCTCACACCATGTTGGACCATCATGGCCGGCAGCCCCCTCCCATTTTGCTCCAATTTTTGATTTTCTTTTATTGCTTTGTATAGAATAATGAGTTGTTAGGATTATTTTCCAAGTGGGCTAACAATTGGACTTTAATTAAATTCCTTTTAGGCTTACCTTTAACTAGTTTGGGCCACTAATAGTCACATGTTATTAATTCAATATTTAGGCTACTAGTTTATTAAATGTCGAGCTAATTTAATTAGTCTACACATTAACTATCCAAGTCCATGATCAACTAAATGAGTGGGCATAGTTAATTAATTAATTAGGCTATTCCGCTAGTATTTACTTACTAATTGAACTATTAAAATTAATTATTCATATATCACATAATTTTCATTAATTAATACTCATATTAATTAATGTATAAAATTTGTTTACTTACTATATTCACTTTACTTGAATATTTAATTAGATTACAATCTTATCAATTTCCTTGTTATCAATAATCTTAGGTTAGTCCACTAAGTTAAATAGTTATTAGTGGGTCCTACTTTAACTAACAATTAATCACATAGATCATTAATCACATATCCATTCACTACATGTCACAAAATTTTTAATATCATTAATATTTAATTAATATATTCATTTACAATGTGACTTATATTTCTGGCTATTACATTCTCCCCTCCTTATAAGAATTTCTTCCCCGGAATTTCACATAAGGTTACTCAAAAAGATTAGGATAACTCTTCCTTATCTTTTCCTCGAGTTTTCATGTAGCTTCTTCAACATTGTGGTTCCTCTAGAGCACTTTGACAGAATGTATAACCTTATTCCTTAGCTTCTGTTCTTTCCTATCTAAAATTTGTGACGCCCCCAAAATAGGTCCATACAACCCATTTTGAGTCGCCAATAACATTCTACAAAATACAAATACAAATAAAAAATTTTCCATTTACAACTAATAAGTGTTGTGCAAAATACGACAACACAATACAAATATATCTTAAATTCTCAATACACTTATTGTCACACTAATAATAATGTATTGAGATACTTCTATTGTCTCGGACCATCACTCCATTCCCCGGCTAGTCCCCGCTACACTCTCTTTTTCTGAAGAGAACAATGGAACAAAAAGGAAAAGGGTGAGCACAAATAGCCCAGTAGGAAATATCATGACTAAGATAATGAAGAATAAAATTATCTTTAGCCTTCAACCGAAATAAATCAGAGATTTAAAGATATTATAATTGTTCAATAACAACAACTGCAGCGGAACGAACAATCCATTAGAAGAGTCAAGTAGATTATAATATCTACTATCTTCTATAAGTTGAAGGATCACCACTAATATTTTATCCCTGTAACACCAATCAATAGTTCCTGTTTATGAACATCCAAATCAACAGTTTATATTCAACAACCTCTCTTTGCACTATGTGACAAAGATATTTATTTGTAACATCACCAGTCATGATCATGCCAAACGCCAGTTCATCTTTGCACTACGGGCCAAAGAGAACTTTCACCATACGCCTTTATTTGTAACACCAAAAGTCATGATTATACCAATACACAGTTTGGTCAAAATCATGTCACGCTAGTTCATCTTTGCACTACGGGCCAAAGAGAACTATCACCACAATTTAAGTATGAGGATGATGACAATGATATAGAATGAATACAGTGAGATCAAGAATAATAATGAATGTTTAATTTATCCAGTGTCGAAGGTTGGCCAAATTGCCAACATGATGACGAAATTGTGGAGTCAAATTCAAGAATGATATTCAAGAATAAAATTCACAATTCAAATATATCGTATTAAACGAAATAGAAAGATTCAGGTGAAAAGATATTAGATGAAGCACAAACTATTAAGGATATTCTACAAATTTTCAGGAATTTTCACCATTTAAAACAAGGTTTTGGAAACAAACAGAGATTTCTTTATCATAAATAGAGAAATGTGAAAAAAAAAAGATATCCCTTAAAGAGTACAAAAGAAATGATACGTTATACGAGTATAAAAGAATATATGAAACTGCAAATGGATTTTCACCAGTCATGCGGTAATCTGCGTAGACAGATTATTTCCATAAAAGATTAATAATTAATGAATACGAAGGGTTATTCACCAGGCATGCGTCAATCCGCACAGACAGATTATACCCACAGATTAATAAGGAATAAATACAAAGGGATATTCACCAGGTACAACACTCCGTATATACAGGTTATTCCCACAGAGTAATAAGGAATGAATACAAAAGGATATTCACTAAGCATGCGTCAATCCGCACGGACAGGTTATCCCCACAAATTAATATAGAATGAATAACAACCTTTATGAGTATAATATTACTTACGACCATGGAAGCAAATAATATTACATAAGAGTATGAAAGAAATGATATCCCCTACCTTTGTTAACAAGTGATTGAATGTTGCTTTCTATAAAGCTTACTAACTTGGACAATACTAGTATTCTCACAAATACTCACAATAGCCTAACACACTTAGAGAACTCAAGAAATTTAGAGAGAGAGGGAGGAAGTATAAGTAAGGAAGGTGTGAAGATTTCTTAAGATAATCCTTCCTATTTATAGAAAAACCAAGTTTCATTAATTGCAAAAAAAGGGCTCGACTTATTACACTTTAGTACCTCCATCTTTGCCTCTATTTTTAATATAATCCCTCAAGTATTATCAATCTTGCATAACATTCCCTAATAGTTCCCACATGTGAACCAATAGTTCCATCATGTGAACCATTAGTTCATTGCATGTGAATTTCACAATTTCAATTAGGTACCTCTAAGTTAGACTCCAGTTTTAATCCGTCAATAATGCTAAAATATCATAACAAATAATATGAGTTACAGTGCCATGACAAATAATAAAAGGTACCATGCACATGCTATTGTAATTATTGAATCAAAATACTGTGCAATTGCTACTTTATCAATTATTGAATCAATAATTTAAAATATTGTGCAACACTGTGTTGCCTGTGAAATACCGCGTACTACTGTGGAATAACGCGTTTTACTATTCTTTTTATTACCGGGTATTTCAATAGTTGCCGGTGATAATACTGTTGACAAAATACTGTCGTTTTCAGTATCCGACAATGGGGCCCACTATCGTTGACAATATTGTCATTGTGGGGCCCACTAATATTTTGTTATTTCGGCGCCGTACGTTACCGAATATAAAATTGGTTATTTCGATGGCGCCGTCGTACTTTACCGAATATAATATTCTCCGACAGAATGAATATTATCCGACAGAAGGAATATTCCTCGACATACAGGTTTGACTTTTTGTATAAATGAATAGTATATTCGTATGAATAGTACTTTTATATTTATACCGTATAATTTTGTATCCAGCTCATATAACATTATGACGTAATTCGAAGGTCGAAGAAAGTGTAAAAGCGTTTTTAGCGTGAATAGTCCCCCGTGAATAGTGATCGCGTGAATAGTGATTTAGCGCTATTACTAGACTACTCAATTTTCACATTTCACTAGTGACTTTATCATTATCGATTTAACACCTTTCTGTTTAAAATAATAATAAGAACAAAAATAAATTCTCTTTATAAAAATTGTCGGGATCTTACAAAATTTCTATAGGAATTTCCTCATAAGATAAATCATTCTCGACTTGAATCGATTCATATGATATAACATGCTTGTAATCAGGCTTATACGGACCCAACACTGATACATGAAACACGTTGTGAATATATTCCAGTTCAGGAGGTAGAGCTACCTCGTACGCCACTTCACCTATTTTCTTTAATATCTCGAACGGTCCAATAAACCTCGGACTTAGTTTTTCTTTCTTGCCAAATCTTATTTTTCCTTTCCAGGAAGATACTTTCAAAAACACATAGCTCCCTACTTCGAAGTCTCTCTTCTTGCGATGCAAATCTGTATACTTCTTTTGACGATTTTGAGCTGCTACCACTCGAGCTCTTATTACCTTGATGATCTCTACGGTCTGCTGCACTAATTCTGGCCCCAACAATCTGCGTTCACCTACTTCATTCCATACAGTGCTTCGTATGGTGGCATCCCAATACTCGCGTGATAAATATTATTATATGCAAATTCTACCAGTGGAAGATGATCCTCCCAGCTTCCCTTGAAGTACATCACACAGGCTCTGAGCATGCCTTCCAATGTTTGAATCGTTCTCTCGCTTTGCCCATCGGCCTGTGGATGATAAGCGGTACTTAACTTTAATTGTGTCCCCATTCTTTCCTGAAGACTCCTCCAAAAATTTGACGTGAAATGCGGATCTCTATCAGATACAATTGATATCGACACTCCATGTCTTGAAACTATTTCCTTGATATACAATTTGGCTAGTTGATCCAACTTGTATCTAATCTTGATTGACAAAAAGTGCACTGACTTTGTAAGACGATCCACTATCACCCATATGGCATCGTAACCTTTCTGCGTTGCTGGAAGTCCCACCACAAAATCCATCATTATATGCTCCCATTTCCATTCAGGAATCTCTAGTGGCTGCAATAATCCACTCGGTCGTTGCTGCTCTGCCTTGACTCTTTGACAAGTTAAATATCGGCTAACACATTCTGCAACTTCTCTTTTCATGTTCGGCCACCAAAAATGTTGACGCAGATCTCGATACATCTTTGTGCTACCTGGGTGTATCGAGTATCTCGTACTGTTGGCCTCTTGCAAAATCTCCTCTCTTAACTCCGGTACTGAAGGTACCCAAACTCGATTTTCGAATCTCAGCAATTTGGTGCTATCGATCTTATACTTCAACTCTTCACCTTCAGCTAACCGTTTCTTAATGTTACCACATTCTTCATCATTCTCTTGAGCCTCTTTCACCTTGTCTAATAAGGTCGGACGTGCTTCCATTTCTATTACTTTATCCTAATTCCTCGGATTTTTCACCTCCAACTCTATTTTCTCCATTTCTTTTACTAATTCTTCCTGCTCTGTCAATACAAATAATTTCTCTCTGCTCTTCCTATTTAAGGCATCTGCCACTACATTGGCCTTCCCAAGATGGTATAAAATATCACAATCGTAGTCCTTGATCAATTTTAACCACCTCCTCTGTCTCATGTTCAACTTCTTTTGTGTAAAGATATACTTCAGACTTTTGTGATCTGTGTATATCTCACACTTTTTCCATAGAGATAATGTCTTCAAATCTTAAGGGCAAACACTACTGCAGCCAATTCCAGGTCATGGGTAGAGTATCCCTCTTCATAATCCTTTAACTAACGTGACGTATACGCAATGACTTTACCATTCTGCATCAACAAACAACCCAGTCCCTTGTGTAACGCAACACTATACACTATAAAACCTCACGTACTATCTGGTAAGGATAACACAGGTGCTTCACTTAGTCGCTTCTTCAACTCCTGAAAACTCTGCTCACATTTTTCCGTCCACATATACTTAACTGTCTTCCTGGTCAAATTTGTCAACGGCGTCGCTATCTTTGAGAAATCTTGAATAAACCTCCGGTAATATCCTGCCAATCCCAAGAAACTTCTGACCTCCGTTGGCGTCTTCGGTTTCCCCAATTTTTCACCGCTTCTACCTTTGTTGGATTAACAGAAATTCCTTTGTTATCAATAACATGTCCCAAAAACTGAACTCTTTTCAACCAGAATTCACACTTTGAAAATTTTGCATATAATTTCTCTTTTCTCAATGTCTCCAGTACTATCCTTAAATGCTCGACATGCCCCTCTTCAATCTTCGAATACACCAGAATGTCGTCAATGAACACAACCACGAACTTATCCAAGTACTGTTTAAATACTTTGTTCATCAAGTCCATAAAAGCAGCTGGCACATTCGTCAATCCAAACGACGTCACTAGAAACTCATAATGGCCGTAACGAGTTCTAAATGTTGTATTTGGTACATCCTCTGGCCTCACCTTCAACTGATGATAACCAGTCCTCAAATCAATCTTCGAAAAATACTTCGCTCCTTTAAGTTGATCAAACAGATCGTCTATTCTTGGTAACAGATACTTGTTCTTGATTGTCACCTTATTCAATTGTCTATAATCCATGCACAACCTCATCGATCCATCCTTCTTCTTTACAAACAACATCGGTGCCCCCCACGGAGATACACTAGGTTGAATGTACTTCTTGTCCAACAAATCCTACAGTTGAACCATTAACTCTCTCATTTCTACCGGAGCCATCCTATACGATGCTTTCGATATTGGCGTTATCCCCAGTACTAAATCAGTTACAAATTCTATCTCTCGGTCTGGTGGAAGTCCTGGCAATTCCTCTGGAAAGACATCCACGAATTCATTTACTATAGGTATTTGTCCCATGTCAGAATTCACCATTCGTGTATCCACTACATGAGCCAAATAACCCTCACATTCTTTCTTCAACATCTTCCTGGCTTGCATCATCGTCAGACAACTCGTTTGTCTTGGCGACTTGCTACCATAAAATACAACCTTAGACTTATTGGGTGTCTTAAGGCGTATGCTCTTTTTCTGACAGTTAATAACTACCTCATGGTTAAACAACCAATCCATTCCTAGGATTACATCAAATTCTCCTAAGCGTATCGGAATTAAATTCATGCTTAACATATGTCCCCTTATTTCCACACAACAGTTTCTATGGATAATTTTTACAGGGATCACTTCTTTGTTCGCAACTTCTATACTCATTGGGTTTTCTAACTTTTCACGAGGTAAGTTTAATCTTTTAGCAAAATCATCAGACACAAATGAATAGGTAGCTCCCGAATCAAATAATACATGTGCATTTATATTATTGATCTGAATAATACCTGACACCACCTCCTTTGATGTAACTGCATCTTGCACATCATGTTGAATGTTCTAGCTGTTGGCTTGCTTTGCTATATTGGCCCTCCAATAGTTAATTTGGTGTTACTACCCTTGTTGCCTCTTCCTCCTTTAGTATTCTTCTTCAACGGACAATCCTTAAACCGATGACCCGTTCCTCCACATGAAAAACAACCTCTTTTCCTTGGTTTAAGACAATCTGGAGAAAGATGTCCTTCTTGACCACAATTATAATAAACATTCTTCCCCCTCATACACTCCTTAGAGTGATTCTTTCCACACTTGTGTTTGCCTAAATCTATACTAGCAAAAATACGCAAGTATACGTAGTCCACAAGTAATAAAGTGAAAGTAGAGTATCGTTCCCACGGAGAAAACTGAATTTATAATGACAAATATCAATTATAAATTAACCCAATTTTATTAACCAATTGATCAAAGAATTATGAATTTCTGAAATTAAATAATTAACTCTAATAAAGCTAACTACCACAAGTTTGAAAACAGATTTTTTAAATACTTAAAACTACAACTTCACTTATTGTTGCACTTTGTTCAACACACTTCCCATCAGATTATGCTAATTATCTTGGATTGTTAATCGGAAACTCATCAATATTTATGACCATCTCTCAACGTATCATAAACAAATCAATTCAAATCTACAGACGATAGACTCGAAATGAACACCCTAGTTAACTAATCCACTATATCTCTATGTGAATTATAATTAAAAAGGATTTAAAGTTCAGGTTCTCTATTAGATTACATGTGGTGAATAGGTATATCTCTATCCTAAACACAAATCATGATTCCCAACAACAAGCAGAAAACACAATCACATGCTATTATGGTAAGATCTAAATCTATACTTCATCTCTCAAATTCATATAGACTATCCCGGTAATTATTAGCCAAATAATTAAGCAATTAACCATAAACCATAATAGACAATCCAATATTAATTAACCATAATTATCCAAGAAGCATATCAAACAAAGCTACACAATAAGATCCGTTATAGCCTTAAAAGAAATTTAGTTCATAATTAAACTAGAATCCATCATCCACAAATTTAATAGCATTCAAAAAAATTCAAAAGTAAAAGATAGAGAAAAGAACAAAAACTGATGAAGCAATCCTTGAATCTCTCTCTAGCTCTTGCCTTGATTTCCTCCTACTAGCAATTTGCTTCAAGTCTTTACAATTTGCTCCAAAACTAGGGTTTTTTAATAATAAATTCAACAACCTTAAAACTGACTTAAAACAACTATTTATAGTATCTGATAAAAATCCTAAATAATTTAGAAGTCTAAAAACCAATTACACATCAAGTTGCTTGTTGTCAGATTCACAATCAACAATTACGTGCAAGTATACACGATCAACAAGTAATAAAGTGATAAGATAGAGTGTCGAACCCACATGGAATCTCTATTCAATAATTTCCAACTACTAGTCCTATATCAATTCAATTTTATTTAAACAATCACAAATTGTATAACGATTAAAGCTAATTAAATTAAAACTAAGAATAAGAGCTAACACAAGGGTTGAAATTCAGATTTTTAAAGGCTTAAGACTACAATATTCCCAATTATGCAATACAAACTACTTATCCAATTCATCCAATTATTAACTTCAATAGAGTTGTTAACAGGAATTCAAAGTTATTTATAAGCTCTCTCCCAAGTGATCAAATAAAATTATCTAACTCAATTAATTCTGCGATATTCCTATGCAAAACTAAAGAATTAAATTCATTAAACACCAATTCCCAATAGTTACATGCAGCGAAGAGATATCCCTATTCACTTCACAACCCCAATTATTCATCCCATGCAAATAATTAAGAATACATGCTATCACATTCAGATCTAGCCCTACATTTCATCTCCCGAATTCATATAAAGTATCCCGCTAATTGATGATCAATCAATTACTCAATAAATACAAAATATGATAGACAACTCAAGATGAAATAATAATTAGAATCAAATAGATAATTAATCCATAATCATAAAGGTTCAATTGTAGCCTTAATTGCAAATTTAGTTCATACTGAAAATAGAAATCATGAATCCCAAATAAGTCATCACAATTAAATTACAAATCTAAGATAGAGGATAAGAAAAACTCAGTAGAAGTTCTTCAATCTTCAAGTCTCTAATCTGAATTCCTTGCGATGCTTTCTCAGTCTCCAATCTCCCAATTCAGCTCTGTATCTCAATTCTTGCGTAAGTGTGCAACTATGAATGCATCTATGTATATGTATATGTATACCTATATGTATATCTCTATTTCCATCTCTCTCTGTCTCTTTTATAGTTTCTGAATTAATTCAGCAGAAAGAATCCAATTCCAAATCAACTTCCCAAAAGAACTGCATTAAAATATTTTTTCCTTTCTGCGCATTCTTGCCTCGGCGAGAAATTTAAGCCTGAGCTGGTCCAGAATTTACAGAAATGTCATTAAGTTCCAATTTTCCTCTTTTGACCCTCTGAAGCTGTTTCCTACAAAACCAATGCATAAACAAGTAAAATGACACTAAAAATACTCAAAGATAGTAAAGAAATAAGTCTAAGATATATCTAATTCACGGGTATAAAACCCACTTATCAAATATCCCCAAACTCAAGACTTTGCTTGTCCTCAAGTAAAACACAAGAAAAACAAAAATAAACAAACCTATCTAAATGAATGCATATGCATGATGTATTACAACTGAGCAATCAATCAATATAGATTATAAATATCAGGCCTCAAAGATCAGTAACTAACAATTCAGCAAGACTTCAAATTTATGCACCATCAGAAATCAACTTATCACCAATTTCATTTTACTTTCAACCCTTCGTGCGTGTGTGAATCCAAATATATCAAAGTAGCGAAAAAACACTCAAAGAAGCTCATGAAATCAAATGCATCATTAAAGATATCAAAAAGGTTAGTATAACAACAAGAACTCTATAGCTTATCTTCCACAACTCAATGCGAATATAAAAAAACATAACTAAAGGATCACAAGGTTATTTCAAACATTTAAGCTCCTTTTAAAACCCTTCCCCACAAATTCAAAATTTGTTTCTTTTCATTCTCTTTTCTTTTTTTTAGTGAGTGCGTTTTACGCTCCATCTCACTTTCAATTGAACGAGTGCGTTTTACGCTCCATCTCGTTGCATGTGTGTATGAGTGAGTGCGTTTTACGCTCCATCTCAACCCACCACATGATCCATTTTTTTCAACCGGAGAAGGTTCAAAATCTTCAATTTTTTTTTCAAATTAACCATAATTTCACCCAACTTATATTCTTCCTCATATTACACTTTAAGCATGATCAAACAAGATATAGAGTTCATACATATCTTCCATGAGCATTTAACATATAAACTTCCTCAGAGTTAAAACTAGCTCAACTAAATAGATATGTGCATAAAAGAATTAAAAGGGTCTCAAGTTTGACAAAATCAAAAACAGTCAAAATTCATAATTTAGCACTCCTTATCCATCTCGCTAAACTAATTAGCTAACTGATCAGAATTTTCATCATTGACCTTCCTTAAATACTCTACATCAATTTATTGCTCAAACTAACCTAAATGCAATTATATATGATCCTAAAGCTATAAGAGAATGCAATAAAAAGAAAATATTTTTGTGATTTTTAAATTTTTACTTTTTTAAAAATTATTCCTACAGTATGCAAAAATAACTAACAAATGCAATGTACGTGAACTAAACAATTATGTAATGCAATATGACATGACTATGTATAATGACAACAAATCCCCCCCCCCAAACTCATAATGAACAATGTCCTCATTGTTTGCAAAATAAAGAAATTAAAACGGAGGACTTCCCTGACTGGTCAAGCGGTGTGCTCGACCTTGCTCATTATCCGAATCTGAAAGTGAGAATGCTTGCAGCGGTAGAGGCTCGAGAAACTGGAACTAGAACGACACTCGGATTCATCTTGATTTTGATATTTGATGTTCATAAATGCCTTACTCAAGTAGCTACTCCCCCTAATTTGCTTGATAAAATCGTGTGAATATTTGATATAGTGGAGAGGAACCCTTGACATTACTTGAATCAATTAGAAGTTGAATCCGTGTGGGATAAGGGTGGAGAGGGTTTAGGATTGAGTTTAAATTGGTTAGGAAGATTTTGGACTGAATGGAATCTAATTTTAGGAAGGAAATTAAAAACTAAAATTAGTCATCTTCGCTGGGGCGAAGATTTTTGCCTTGGAATCTCGCCGGGGCGAGAATGGACAGACAGGTCTAGGCTGGGGCGAGGAATTGAGTCGCTGGGGCGAAAACTGGCAGAGGGGTTCTCGCTGGGGCGAGGATTCCAAGGTCATTTTTCTCGCCGAGGCAAGAACTCTGATTTTGAAATTTTAATTTTCCCTCTTTTGTTCAATTGTTGCAATCCCAAACCCTTTTACCTGTTCAAAGCAACATAGCATAACATGGATTAGCACAACCTTTTTAAAAGCATGAGCGACTAGCAAAGCACTGAAAATCTTAGAAATTAACTATTACTATCCTAACTAAATTCAAAAATATAAAAAACTAAAATAGCTAAAGATACTAAAATGATTGGGTTGCCTCCCATTAAGCGCTTGAATTATAGTCTTTCAGCCTGACAACTTCCTTTTCTATCCAATGCCCCTTCGAAAATTGAGGAACTCTCCATCCATCAGTAATAATGAAACATTTGAGGGCTTTGGCTTTGCTTCTGTAAGGGCCATTGATTCAAAATCACCTAGCATGCTCTTTTCCTGTAGAATCTCCTTTATAACCTTCAAATAGCTAGGCATATGCTCCATTGTGTTTGTGAACGGAATATTGAATTGAAACTTCTTGAACACAACTGGATCCTAAACTAATTTCTCATGGACCCCTTTCTCATCCCACCATGGCTCCAGATTCATGCTAGCTCCGATGTCAATTAGAGCCTTGCCGACGACATGACTACCAATTGGATAGGGGATTGCAAAACTACCCGGATTGTGGTGGTTTGGTGAAGAAGGTATATGAGGCACTAACAAAATCAGTACATCAGCGTCGGAATTTACGGCTAGATCTTCTTCGGCTGTATTTTCCTGATCCCCATTATTCTCCTCCATATCAGAATCATCATCAATTAGCACGTCCGGTAGCAGCTTTGGAGCGGGCAATCCATCAATCTCGAGAACCACGTCACTGGGCCATGCACAATGATAGCTATTGTTGAAGGCGTTGATAAGCTGTCCCATCTGGTTCTCAAGATTTCGAATCGACACTGCTTGACTTTTTATATTTAAATCCACTAAGTTTAACAGCTGATCCTGATCACTCATTCTTTTGTCCGTAGCTGTAATCAACTTCGCCAAGGCCTCCTCCAAACTCAGTTTTCCTTCTTCATGTGGAGAGGCTGAATCCTGAAATTCTGGAGTGTATGATTGGCTAGGAGCAAAGGTTTGAACTTGATTATTATGGCTCCATGAAAAATCCGGATGATACCCCCAATCCTGATGATAGTTGTTGGGATAAGCATAATTGTTGGGATAATCGCCGAAATTGCCACCATACTGCATCGACTCAAAATTGATGGCACATTGATGACTCGGATAATTTTCAGCACAATAATCACAAATCACCGCCACACTTTGACTACGTTGTACTGCAAAAGCGTCATTCATCCTCGAAAGTGTCTCAATCTGTGCTGACAATTCATCGAATTCATAAATTCCTGTCGCTCTTGGCTGAATCATTCTCGTATAAGGCCACTGATAGTCACAGTTGGCCATGGTGTACCTCAAAAGGAAGTAAAACAGAAAAAGAAATAAAATAAAATAAAATAAAAATAAAACGTTTAAATTAAGATTCAATTGATTATAACTAATATGGAAATAAATATTAAACAAAAAGATTTCCCGGCAACGGCGCCAAAAACTTATTGTCAGATTTCACAATCAACAATTACGTGCAAGTATACACGATCAACAAGTAATAAAGTGATAAGATAGAGTGTCGAACCCACATGGAATCTCTATTCAATAATTTCCAACTACTAGTCCTATATCAATTTAATTTTATTTAAACAGTCACAATTTGTATAACGATTAAAGCTAATTAAATTAAAACTAAGAATAAGAGCTAACATAAGGGTTGAAATTCAGATTTTTAAAGGCTTAAGACTACAATATTCCCAATTATGCAATACAAACTACTTATCCAATTCATCCAATTATTAACTTCAATAGAGTTGTTAACAGGAATTCAAAGTTATTTATAAGCCCTCTCCCAAGTGATCAAATAAAATTATCTAACTCAATTAATTCTGCGATATTCCTATGCAAAACTAAAGAATTAAATTCATTAAACACCAATTCCCAATAGTTACATGCAGCGAAGAGATATCCCTATTCACTTCACAACCCCAATTATTCATCCCATGCAAATAATTAAGAATACATGCTATCACATTCAGATCTAGCCCTAAATTTCATCTCCCGAATTCATATAAAGTATTCCGCTAATTGATGATCAATCAATTACTCAATAAACACAAAATATGATAGACAACTCAAGATGAAATAATAACTGGAATCAAATAGATAATTAATCCATAATCATAAAGGTTCAATTGTAGCCTTAATTGCAAATTTAGTTCATACTGAAAATAGAAATCATGAATCCCAAATAAGTCATCACAATTAAATTACAAATCTAAGATAGAGGATAAGAAAAACTCAGTAGAAGTTCTTCAATCTTCAAATCTCTAATCTGAATTCCTTGTGATGCTTTCTCAGTCTCCAATCTCCCAATTCAGCTCTGTATCTCAATCCTTACATAAGTGTGCAACTATGAATGCATCTATGTATATGTATATGTATACCTATATGTATATCTCTATTTCCATCTCTCTCTGTCTCTTTTATAGTTTCTGAATCAATTCAGCAGAAAGAATCCAATTCCAAATCAACATCCCAAAAGAACTGCATTAAAATATTTTTTCCCATCCGTGCATTCTCGCCCCGGCGAGAAATTTAAGCCTGAGATTCTCGCCCCGGGGAGAACTCTGGTCCAGAATTTACAAAAATGCCATTAAGCTCCAATTTTCCTCTTTTGACCCTCTGAAGCTGTTTCCTACAAAACTAATGCATAAACAAGTAAAATGACACTAAAAATACTCAAGGATAGTAAAAAAATAAGTCTATGATATATCTAATTCACGGGTATAAAACCCACTTATCATTGCTTCAATTAAATGAAAAGTCAAAGCTGGTCAACTCCCGAACTAGCGCGACCGGGCTGGAAATAAGCCTGAATTGGACGCGGTTGCGCTGCACTGGCAGACAATTTTTTTCTAACTCTGGAGACCGCCGCGATGCTCCCTAGTTCATTTTGGGCGCGGCCATGCTGCTTGACTTTCTGCACTTTTTTATTCTTTCAGTTGCTGTCATGCTCAAGCCTCACCACCTCCATCCCCAACACATGCAATCCTACAAAAACACACAAAATGCATGAAAAGCAACTAAACACCAAGGAAATAAACAATAACCCACATTAAAAAGTATCCGATTCGTAGGTATAAAACCCACTCATCAACTTGTCACATGCTTTTTTCTTCTATTGAAAACTCCCTTCCTGAGTCTTTGAGTTGTTGTTACTGCTGTTCCATTTGCGTTTTTTGCTATTGCTACCTCCACTACTAACATTCTGATCTCCACCTTCATTCTTCTTCTTGTTCTTCTCTCGATTATATTTGGATACTGCTTCACTACCACCTTATGTAATGATAGCTTTCTCCAACAGAGTCGAAAACGTATCAATTTGCAACACTGCTACCTTGCTGAAAATCTATGGTTTCAACCCGTTCTCAAATCTCTGCGCCTTTCGTTCCTCGGTATCCACCTGATGTGGTGCAAACCTTGCCAACTCGTTGAACTTGGCAGCGTACTCTGAGACTGACATGTTCTCTTGCTTTAACTCTAAGAACTTAACTTCCATCCTTCCTTGCATACTCTTTGGAAATTGGTTTTCGAAAAATAATTCTTTAAACCTTTCCCATGTTACCACTCCTTCTCCGGCTCTATTCTGATTCGATTTCCACCAGAAATTAGCCTCGCCCTTCATTAAGTATGTAGAAAAAACTGTCTTTTGCTCCTCTACAACTCTTGCAATAACAAAAGCCTTCTCCATTTCCTTTATCCATGTTTAAGCTTCAATAAGGTCAGTTGTCCCTTTAAACTCTGGCGGTCCTACAACCTTAAAGTCTTTAAAATTTGCCAATTGATTCCCTGGCGGATTTCCTACGACTGGTGCTCGATTCTGTATAACCTCTGCTAACATGTTAACAAAGTCTTGCATTGGGTTTGCTTGACCCCCTTCATCATTAACGAATCTCTCCTCCCTTTGGTTTCGTGGTACTCTTCTTCGCGGCATTATCTGATTTTAAACTAAACCTTAAGTTATTCTTTGAGTTTTATGCTATGTCATATATTATTAGTGCTAGCATTTAAAATGTAATACGTAATTTAAACTCATATAATCATAATGTTTGATTTTAAAATTCAGCTTACTGAATTCGGTTTGCTGAATTAACCAATACAGTTTGTTGAATTAACCAATACGGTTCGTTGAATTAGCCAATACGGTTTGTTGAATTAACCAATATGGTTCGCTGAATTAACCAATACGATTTGCTGAATTAACCAATACGGTTTGCTGAATAAACATTTTTCAGATAGACAGCTTACTAACTTAATTCTCAAATTTTATTTACTCAATCAAACATGTAGTCATAATACTGCATTTATATTCATATACCAAATCTTAGTGTCATACACTTACATGTCTGTTATATTTCTATAAATGCCAACTATCCCATTTTAACATCAAAAGATGGGATCTACCAAAAGATATACTCCCTTATACACATAAGATAGGGATACATCTTATTTACATACTACCTCTCATTGTCTTAGGTTTACATCATACGTAACCCTAATAAACAAAAGGGGTACTAATGCATCTATATACATAACAATCAAACCAACATATCACTGTCAAGTTGAGCCACCTCAGCATGGACATGCTCCTGCTCCTGAAGTGCATCTCCATCTACTCGGCGTCAAACAGAACGACTCAACTCACCGATCTCAAAATTCTACCTCCTGTCTCCAATCCTGGGACTCGAATATGCTGCATCTAAAGCCCACCCCAAGGATTCTATCCTAACATCTCTGGCCTCCAATTCCCCCTTCAGCTGATCAACTTTCCTAGCACCATCGACCCAAGCATCCTCAACTCTTATCCTTTCAACTATTTCCAAATAAAATTTAAACGTCAAAGCTTGATTCTCTACCTGCACTACTCCTAGCTGTAACTCTGCTAGCTCCAGCCTCCCTCTCAACTCAACTGATTGCCTCTGAGTCTGATGAGCTGTATCTCTATACTGTTGCTCCATAAGCTGATGGGTCTGGTTTTGTTCTTCTAAGTGGGCAACTCTTTCCTTCAACTAATTGATCCTGGCCAATAAGTCGTCGATCAACTCATCCTTAGGGGTATCTACCATCACCTCATGCTCTACTGGCTCCTCTATCAGATCTACCTACTCCTGATCCAGTGTATGGCTATCTTGGTGCTCTTCAGACATCCTATAATTACAGTACCAAAAACAACCAATAAAATATATTCACTGATGAAATGAAATGATAATTTATCATGTACAATCTATACTCGATGAATTTCCACGATCCATCTCCTAGCATACTCTATACGAGTTTTCTTCTAAGGTTATAACCTAAATTTCGCATCCTAATGTTTATATCCTACAGCTTTGATACCAACCCGTGACACCCCCAAATCCAGGTTCTCTAACCTCGGATTCGGTGCTCACGATCCATCATCATCATACACATTCTATAAATTATTGCGGAATAATAAACATACATTGTTTATTTCAATAAGGTTCTACATTAAATCCTAAGGTCTAATAACCTTAACTTAAAACATACCCTTAATATTACAAAAGGTTTACCTAAAACTATTACATCAGATAATATGATAATTAAACGTTCACATAAATCTATTCTTGAGCTTTGCCTTTTCCCTTATCCTTCTTGGAACTTCCCGGCTTAGCTGAAATAAACGTCATGATATAGCAAGGGTAAGCAACTAATTTACTTAGCAAGTATAAAGACAAAGAAGATATATCATGATTAGAAAGGAATTTAACTTTTGAAACTTTCAACAATAAATATCAATTGTGAAAGAATAAGAATTCAAGTTTCCATAATTGGAAGATTAAGCTGAGTGGTCAACAATGACCATGAACGTATACGGAGGTTGTCAGTATTTAAACTGGTCCTCTAAATAAGTTTTGGTAATTGAGGGGATCAGCCTCTCATACCAGGCGAATATGCATAATCACTTAATAAACGGGCAATGATGAGTGGGTTTTTACTTACGAACTAGATACATCATTGGCTTAAATCTTTACTATCCTTAAGAGTTATTAGTGTCTTTTTACTTATTATTGTGTTTATTTTGTAGGAAGCGGGTTCGGATTGGCTAATTGGAAAACTTAAAGTTTAGGGCAAATTGGTAGATTGTGATTAGATTCCTCGCCGGGAGAGCTTTTAAAGCTTAAGTTCTCGCCGGGGCAAGACTTTGTCGGGGCCAGCTTCTCAAGACTTAATTCCTCGCCGGGGCGAGGATGTGCAGCAAGTGAAAAAAAAATATTATGAGAACGATCAGTTATTTCAGGAAGTAGACATTATCGAGGATTCTTTATACTAGTCTGATGCGGAGACTATAAAAGACATGTGATGGCTTGGAAAAGGGATACACACAGACGATAACAAATACATAGAGATTGATTTGCAAAGCTGAACGTGGAGATTAGATATTGAAGAAACTTTGTGAAGAATTCAGATTTGTGACTTGAAGATTGAAGAACCTTATTGAGTTTTTCCTAATCTTTTATCTCAAATTTGTAATTAATTATGATGGTTTATTCTAGGATTCTGGTTTTTATTTTCAGCATGAACTAAACCTTTAATTAAGGCTACAATTGAACCTTTTGTGCTATGACTTAAGTATCTATTTGAATCTAATTATTATTTCAAATTGAGTTATCTATCTTATTCTGTGTTTATTGATTAATTGTTTAGCTAATAATTAGCGGGATACCTTAAATAAATTCGGGAGATGAAATCTAGGGTTAGATCTGAATATGATAGCATGCATTATTAATTATTTGCTTAGGATAAATAATTAGGTTTGTAAAGTGAATATGGATATCTCTTCGTTGCATGTAACTATTGGGAATTGGTGCTTAATGAATTTAATCTTTTAGTTTTGCATAGGAATATCGCAGAATTTACTAGGTTAAATAAATTTGTTTGATCACTTGGAAAAGGGCTTACAAATAAAGTTAAATTACTGTTAACAACTCTATTGAGCTTAATAATTGGATGAATTGGAGAACTTAGTTTATATTGCATGAATGGGAATATTGTAGTCTTAAGCTTTTAAATCTGAATTTCTACCTTTGTGTTTTGTAACGAATGTAATTTTTGTGAATAAATAAAATATTTATTGAGTTAAATAAATATTTTTGTTAATTTATTTATTGAGTAAAAATAGGTAATTGATAAAGTTATTGTGGAGTAATTCATTTTAAGTGTAATTATGTTAATTGTTATTTGAATGTAATTTGATGTGTCTATTCTAATTTAATTTAATAATTAAATTAGATGATAAAATAAATTAGATGATAAAATGATTTATTTGAATAAAGGATTTATTTGAGTAAGATCATTATTTGGTAATATTGTTATCGGTCAAATAAGAGTTATAATTAAATTAGTAAGGTTTAATTGAATTTATTTAAAAATAGGGTTAATTAAATTGAAAATGTGACAATTAAACTATATAGTATAATGGGTTATTAAAATAAATGGAAAAGGATTAATTTAAATAAACCAAACAAGGCCTTGTGACTCTTGGTTGGTAAAAATAGATTATTTTGCTTTGGTTCAACCAAACAAGGCCTTGTGGCCTTTGAAATTTCATTTTTTTTGTATTTGAGTTTGCCAAACATGGCCTAACTCTTTGTTTCTTTTAACTGACTAATTAAAAACTAAGCAACGTTAAAGTAAGAACGTCAGTTATTTTCTAAGCTTAAGGAAGAGAAGAAAACAAAAGTAGAGTTTGAGAAGAGAGAATTTGAGAGCTTAGAGAAATTCTAGAAAAATCAAAAAGGGAGAAAGTGAATTGCTAACTCATCATCTAACTAAGTCCAAGAAGAAATCAAGAGGTATAAATTGATTCTAATCTTCTTTATTTATAGTTCTTGGAGTTCTTCACTGTTATTTCTTTGTATATATGAATTTATTTGCTCAATTCATGAATTACTTGGTTGTAATTGTTAATATGCATATACTAGTGATTATATGTTGTTTATAATCAGTTTTAATTGAATTAATCCATGAAAGCATGTTTTAAAATAGAGTTTTAGTTTTACAGTGTTTTACTTTCATATAATGGCTTATATGTATGGAAATTGATGTTCAATTTGATTATTAATCAGTAAATTAACTTTTGATTATGATAACATGATGAAAAACGAAAAGAATGCAAGTAGAGTGGATTAAAATGGTTTAAAGATGAATTCACAGTGTTTGATTTCATTAAAATGGCCAAAACATGATTACATTGTTCAAACAGTGAAGTTTTAGTTTTTAATTGGTTGATTATGTGTTTATAATAGTTAGAATTGTTAGAAACATGTTGGGTAACTGTTTTATATCATGTTTGACGTCTGGGTATGTTTATTTTATGAATCGGATGGTAAAATTTGGGAAATTTAGTCTGAGGTTGCACTGGTTCGCGAACTGTAGAAGGTGATAGTCGAGTCTACCGCCCCGGCGGTAGAAATGAACTGGTGTGGTCACCCCGGCGGTCTCGTCGCCCCAGCGGCATAATTGAACTAGAATTGTCGCCCTGGCGGTGTCCTCGCCCTAGCGATGGTTTGTGAAATAATCAACCGCCCCGGCGGTGGAACATTAACTGAAAATTTTCTATTTGTTTTGTGATCTTTCTATGTTGTTATGTGCATGTTTAAAACTTAGGTTAAGATATTAAATGTCTAATGAGATACCACGTTGGTTGTTAAGCAAGTACTTGTTGAATATCGAATGACAATCGAGATGTTACAATGAAATAGGATAAGAACGAATCTTAAAGTAAATATAATTCTGTAACTAATTATTGTTACCGTTTTATAATCGAAATGTATAGGTTGATTAAAGAACGTGAACTTTAATCTGTAATCTACGCACGAGGCAAGTTTTTGAACTCCACTATTACTTTGAGCAAGTTTTTTTTTTACCCTTAATCTTTTATTTCCGTTGGAAGCAAGTTTCTTACTTTCCTTTCATTGAGCAAGCTTATTGACCTTAGCATATCATTATTCAAGCAAGGTTGATACAATGTCAAATGCTTATGTTATATTCTAGTCATTTATTATCCAGTCATGAATCCTTATTCAAACTTCAAACATAAATCTTGTTGTACGATTCTATTGTTGAATCAAATGCTTTAATGACTAGCAAAACCCTTATTGATTCAGCTAGTCCATAGTTGATGAGCGTTCCAAAGATTTAGAATATCTTGGAGTCATTCCAAACCAAGTTTCTTTTGGTAGGGAATCTGAAGTTAAACTGAGATGAACAACCCTAATATAGGGGATTAAACTACGCAGTAGCGTTAAAATGTTTGTGCACAATACATTGTACAAAGGGCTGATCCCCCGGAGTACGAGATGGATAGTCCATAGTCTATAAGACTGTTAAAGGTTTTTAGTCCTCTGATTTTTATTGATTGATTTGAAGAAAACTATTATACCTCAGTTGAAAATCTACTCCATTGATTATTGAATTGTCATTGTTATTACACTTGTGGGCAATTGTATGCTCACCCTTGCATAAAACATTGCAGCTAAACCTAAAAAGTCGGATGAGCCGTCCACTAGCAAGGGCAAGGGCAAGATGAGCAAATGAAGATGTTTAGTCTGTTTGATTCAGTTCTTTGTAATAAGACTTGTTTAATTGTTATGTTTTAATTCCGCAACGATGTAATACAGGTAGATGACCCGTGATTTGTTTATTTAAAAGATTTTAAGATGTAATCCTTTTGTGGGAAGTTATTTTATTCAGCTTAATTTAATTGTCCTTTATTATGGGTTTATGAATGAATGATATAGTGAACACCAAATCAGTGGGAATTAAGTACCCGGATTTGGGGGTGTCACAGGTTGAGATCAAAGAGTAGGTTAAGAACCTTAGGTGGGGAACCTTAGGAGTTAGCCTTAGAAAGAATCGAAATGTAGTGGTGTTAAAACTCTTATCGAGTTCTAAGGAATAAATTAAGGAAATTCATTGAAGGTTAATAATAAAAGACTTTATGTGGTATAACTTATGTGTTATAACTTATGTGCTCGCGAGTAGTATCGAGTAGTAATTAAACTTAAAATTTTGGTGGCAGGATGTCTGATATAGGAGGATCCAGTCAGGCTAGGGAGGAGGAACCCCGAGATGTTCATGTAGTCCGGGAGCAGCTAGTGCAGAGGGTGAAAGTAGTATGCATACAAGCCAATCATATTTGATATGATGTAGCATATACTTTGTAATCTTATTCATTTATTAATAAAAGAATTGATTTTCTTAAAATGCATTTTATATTATCTACATAGTGTTATTATATTAAATGTGATAAACCCATAGTTTTGAGCAATGCTTTTATAATCATGATGGTGATCATCCTAATGAGATCTAAATTCTAAATAGCTCACAAACTAAGATCGTTCCTAATTGTTGGATTACTAAAAAAGGGATTAGTGAATCCGGATAGATTAGTACATATGTTGCTTGCTCTTAAGAAGAGGATGATTGATCTCATAATCATTTGTATGGAGACACTAAAGCAAGTATGTAGGTGCTTATTAGAGAATAAGTTCACTGAACGTGGCTCGCTAAGGAATACCTAATAGAATTTTACTCGCCTGTCAATAGGAATTCCTATAGTGATAATAGTACAAGTAATCCTTAGACTTGAGATCATCATAATATCTTATGTATGATGAGTTATACTTTGACATGTCCCTTAAGACCTTTAGGGTATAACAAAGGATATGATTGGGTATAATAAGTTGTACATGGAGATAGGTGAATGATCAACAAAGAATCTACCTCGTCTAGTAAAAGATGTGAATATCCTATGTGATTCGATAAATGATAACTCAGTAGTCCTTGGCCAAGGCAGAATGAAATTTGAAAGGAGTTTCTAATTTGCATTATTTAGAGTTATGCATTTGAAAATCGAAATACATATAATTAAATAAAATAAGACTTGACAATAATTCCATGTCTTATATTTAATTGGGACATTGTATGGTAGAAGGATTGAATTGTACGGTAACTATTCACTGAAAGGTTCTTTTGCGATTAATGTTGAAATCTATATTATCTGGAAAGTCGTTGATCGCTAAAGGGGGCTTACCCTTATTGTAGAATAAATATTATTTATTTAAATGAATTAAATAGTTTAATTTATTTATTTAAATAAGATTAGAATTGTTCTAATTGATTTATTCATAACCGGTTTAATATGGAGAACCTAAAGGGTCACACCGCAACAGGAAAATATTTATTTAATAAGTAAATGGCATAATCATAATAATAAGTTAAGTATATTTAATTTAATCTATGGAGATAGAATAAATTAAATAGCTTAATATTTATTATTTAATATTTTGAAAATATTAAATATAAATTAATAAGAGGAGTCTTATTATTATTATTACTATTACTATTATTTAATTCCTAATAGGGATTGGGAATTCATTAATAGAAGTACTCTCACATGAATTCCTAATTGGATTAGGAGCATAATTAATTAAAGGAGTTTAATTAAAATAAAAATCCTAATCCTAAATAGTTTAGGAGGGTTCCCTATATCTATAAATAAGAGGAGTCTTATCATGATTTAGGGTTAGACAGTTACACACTCTTGCATTAGATTGTTGCGAGTACTTACAATTTCTATAGAGATAGAAACTAGGGTTTTGCCAATACCCAACTTCTTGAATACCTATTCTTCCATGGTGGATCACCTCTAGAGGCCAAACACTTGGGTGGCTAACGTTGATCAAAGGAAGGAATCTCATCGGTGGAATTCGAGGAGAACACGAAGGACTAGGAGTTGAACTTGTACCCGAGGAAGCTTTGATCTACGAGGGTATAATTCTTATTCTCTTTCTCTTTTGTTTATATCGTTAATTGAGCACATAGATTGATCATGGTGATGGTTTGTATTAAAATTCTAAAATCCATTTTATCACGCTTCCGCCCTATTTATGTAATTTGATTGCATGCTTGCGTTATATACAAACCTAACAGCGGTATAAGTGCCTAATCTTGTGCTAATTATCGATTTTGATAATTCCATGTGTGTATGGTATGCGATTGGATCGAAATTTTTGGGCAGAATTTGTTTTTTCTTAATCTACTACGCGGCGCAGCTGCGCCGTTTCTAGTTCATTCTGGAGCGCAGCTGCGCCCAAATCCAGAAAGTCGTTTCAGGGGTTCAGCGCAGCTGCGCCGTTTCCCAGTTCATTCTGGACGCAGCTGCGCCGGACAGCAGAATCCGAAAAATAATTTTTCCTTCAATTAAAATAAATAGTTTATTTAATTGATATAAGTTTAAAATAAAGATGTTTATTTTATCCGGAATAGGATTTCAGATTGCTGAAATTAAACGAGTTTAATTTGGATTTGGTTTTTGATTAAAATAAAAGAGTTTATTTTATTTCAAAACTAAATATTAGCAAAACTTTTGCCCATTAATTAATATCAATGCATATATGGTATGGTTTTATTATTCATGAGATGAATGTTATTTATTGATACATATAGAGATATGTATGATAATAAATAGGGATTGATTATGGACTATTGACCAATGTGTGATTAGAATTATTTTAGACGATGCTTGAATGTATGGATTTTTATAAATGGGGTCTGCGTACCTCATCTTCTCTAATTTTTCTTAATGTAAATTCTATCTCCCTCCTATGTACTTCCCATTGACTGCTGATCAAGGTTTCTATTTATTGTAAATAGTTTATGTAATAGGACTAGTTAGAATTAATTTTGAAGAATTGGAGACAAAGGAGCAAGGAGCGCTTGAAGACCCGTTTGTAATGGAGCCCGGGTTTAAATGTAATAGTTATATTTAAATTTTAATTCTTGCACCCTAGGTTTGACCTTTTGGTTCACTTGTTGGCTCTAGTGAACCAAACTAGAATAAAAGTTCATAATCAATCCGGGTAGAATATAGTATTCTATATGTGCATGATTACTATATATATTATATATTATACAACATGCTTCGCATGTTAAATAATAGACGCGTATTTTATATATATATGTGCATGCGCGCTAAACAAGATGAGACTATTAATAACAAACCCCTCAAAGAAATCATATTAAGTCCTACGCGTTCAAAGATATTTGGAATATCGAACGTTGCCTTCTAGCATGGTAAAACAATATAGTATTAAATGTTTAATATGAGTTTGTTGTGTCACCACAAGGCAAGTATTAAATATTTAAGATGTTGATTTATCATATTTGATGCTTATTAAGGAATTGAACATTATTGTTTTGTTGTGTC
Source organism: Aralia elata (assembly GCA_034770075.1). NCBI lineage: Eukaryota > Viridiplantae > Streptophyta > Magnoliopsida > Apiales > Araliaceae > Aralia > Aralia elata. Next base: position 32,159,957 of record CM068388.1, on the reverse strand, counting down.
ATCACAAGGACGGTATTTTTCTCTTCACATATATGGAAGTGCTAGGTTGGACTTAACTTGGATAATTTTGATTCGGATGTGTCACCACTTGATTAAAATAATCTAAGAGGCAAAATACAAGGAGTTACACAGTCATGTAATTGACAATAGTTGTCTACCTATTTATTTATATATTATTTGTTGTGTCAGCACAAGGCTATATACATTTGAAATGGGATCCTTATTCTCACTAGCAAACCTTTAATTAGATTTGCCGAACTATATATTGAGGGTAATATAGTTTGATGAAAAATAGTGGGAGATACCAATTTAAAATAAAGACCTAATTTATTTTGGTAATTAATTAAATGAATGTATGCTAAAATGTTGTCTATTTCACATGCAGAATTTAAAAATGTCAAACTCACTATCACTGCGTAGCATACTTGATGCTAACAAACTGACCGGATCGAATTACACGGACTGGTTAAGGAATCTGAGAATTGTTCTCACTGTTGAAAAGATTTCTTATGTCCTAAATTCGCCAGTCCCTGCAAGTGTTGCAGAAACAGCCTCTGAGGAAGAGATTGCTACTTTCAGAAAGTGGCAAGATGATGCAATCTTGGCTCAATGCATCATGCTCGCATCCATGAGTAACGAGCTTCAGCGTCAGCATGAAACTATGGATGCTCCTACTATATTGCTGCACCTCAAAGAGTTATATGGTGAGCAAAGTAGGACTGCTAGATATCAGATATCTAAGGAGCTCTTCCGATCTCGTATGACCGATGACACTGCTGTTGAGACTCATGTCCTTAAGATGATCAATCTGATTGAACAACTTGGACAGCTTGGGTTCGTGATGGATGGGGAGTTAAGCCAAGATTTGATCTTGCAGTCACTCCCGTACACCTTCTCACAATTTGTTGTGAATTTTCACATGAATAAGTTGGACGTCAGCTTGCTTGAGTTACTTAACATGCTGAAAACTGCTGAAGGTCACTTCTCATCCAACAAGAACCAAAAGAAGCTTGGAGAAGCTTCGACTTCCGATCTAGGTTTGTTCATGATTGAAATTAATTTTTCTGAAAGTCAAAATTCTACTTTGGAATTGGATACCGGTTGTAGTTCTCACATATATAATAATGTGTAGGGACTAAGCAGAAGTAGAAAGCTGAACAAGGATGAAGTCGTCCTACGAGTGGGAAATGGAGCAAAGGTTGCTGCATTAGCTTTAGGGACATATTATTTAGCACTGCCTTCGGGCAAGTTCATTAGTTTAAATAATTGTTATTATGTTCCGACACTCATTAGAAACATTATTTCAATTTCTGTATTGGATATGGATGGTTTTGATATTATAATAAAGAACAACAGTTGTTCTATTTATAATAAAAATGTTTTATATGGTGTTGGGAACCTACTGAATGGATTTTACATACTTGACTTGCATGAAAATATACTTCAAATTGAACAAACTAAGAAAAGAAAAAGAGATGATGTTAATTATACCTTTATGTGGCATTGTAGACTCGGTCATATCAATGAAACAAGATTATCCAAGTTGCATAAAGATGGGCTTTTAGAGCTATCTGATTACGAATCATATCCAACTTGTGAATCTTGTCTCATGGGTAAGATGACTAAATCTCCTTTTAGTGGAAAAGGAGAAAGAGTTACAGAGTTGTTAGCGTTGGTGCACACAGACGTATGTGGACCTATGACAACAAATGCACGAGGAGGGTATTCTTATTTTATTACTTTCACTGATGATCATTCTAGATTTGGATATGTGTATTTAATGAAATACAAATCTGAATCGTTTGAAAAGTTCAAAGAATTCAGAAGTGAAGTAGAGAAGCAAACTGGTAAGAGTATTAAGATTATTCAATCGGATCGAGGAGGGGAATACTTCACCAATGAGTTTCTCAATTGTCTCAAAGAAAATGGTATAATCTCACAATGGACTCCACCAGGGACGCCACAGTTGAATGGTGTATCTGAAAGGAGAAATCGAACATTGTTGGACATGGTTCGTTCCATGATGAGTTTTACCGACCTTCCAGTATCCTTCTGGGGTTATGCCCTAAAATCGGCTACATACCTACGTAACAAGGTACCTACCAAATCCGTCCCAAAGACTCCATATGAGATATGGACAGGGAGGAAACCAAATCTTAAGCATGTTAAGACTTGGGGTTGTCCAGCTTATGTCAAAAGGTTTGAGCATGATAAGCTGAAGACTAGATCTGACAAATGTAGATTCGTGGGATACCCTAAAGAAACATCAGGGTATTATTTCTATCATCCTACTGATCAAAAGGTGTTTGTTGCGAAACACGCTGCCTTCTTGGAAAAAGAGTTTGTCCTTGAAGGGGTCAGTGAGAGTAAGATATATCTTGAAGAAGTTCAAGAACCACAAAATACTACGGATCAAAGTCAGGTACCTGACCAAGTAGAAGAACCTACTGTACCACTACCTATTCGTAAATCTGGAAGAGTACCGAAGATACCTGATAGGTATGAATTCATCATAGAGGATGATGATCCGTTGACTTAAGAAGAGGCTATGAGTAGTGAAGACTCAGAGAAATGGCTAGAAGCCATGAAATCCGAGATGGACTCCATGTATGAAAACCAAGTATGGACTTTGGTTTCACCACTTGAGGGCATTAAGCCTATTCGGTGTAAATGGGTCTTTAAGAGAAAGACTGGAGCAGATGGAAAGGTAGAGACCTATAAGGCCTCACTGGTTGCAAAAGGTTTCAAACAAAGACAAGGAGTTGACTATGATGAAACCTTTTCACCAGTAGCAATGCTCAAGTCCATTCGGATTTTGCTTGCAATTGCAGCTTATTATGACTACGAGATCTGGAAAATGGACGTGTAAACGGCCTTCCTCAATGGAGAGCTTGAGGAAAATGTATATATGATACAGCCAGAGGGTTTTGTTTCAACGGCTGGAACAAACCAAGTCTGTAAGCTACAACGATCCATTTATGGATTGAAGCAAGCTTCTCGAAGATGGAACATCCGTTTTGATGAGATAATCAAAAGGTTTGATTTTATCAAAAATGAGGATGAACCTTGTGTGTACAAGAAGGGTAGTGGGAGCGCTGTTTCATTCCTTGTATTATATGTTGATGATATATTACTGATAGGGAATGATGTTCCTATGCTACAGTCGATCAAAATTTGGATATCTAAACACTTCCGCATGAAGGACTTGGGTGAGGCATCCTATATTTTGGGGATAAAGATCTATAGAGATAGATCTAAAAGGATGCTTGGCTTGACCCAAGGAAAGTACATTGACTCGATGCTAAAGAAGTTTAGCATGGAAAATTCCAAAAGAGGTCTCATGCCGATGAGCCATGAAATACATCTCTCCAAGAAACAGGCCCCAAAGACACCTGAGGAGAGAGACCGGATAAGTAAGATTCCTTATGCTTCAGCAATAGGATCTATCATGTACGGTATGATATGTACTAGACCAGATGTCGCTCATGCACTTAGTGTAACAAGCAGATATCAGTCGAATCCAGGAGAAGAGCACTAGAAGGTAGTGAAAAACATCCTAAAGTACTTGAGAAGAACTAAGGATGTATTTCTTGTCTACGGTGGGTCTGAATTGAAACTAGAGGGCTATACAGACTCAAGTTTTCAAACGGACCAAGATGACAGTAAATTCATTTCAGGGTACGTGTTTACCTTAAACGGTGGCGCAGTGAGTTGGAAAAGTTCCAAGCAGCAAACAGTTGCTGATTCAGTGACAGAGGCAGAGTACATAACTGCAAGTGAAGCTGCAAAGGAAGTTGTTTGGATGAAGAAGTTCATAACTGAACTTGGAGTGGTTCCTAGCATTAGAGGAGCCATACCTTTATTCTGTGACAACAACGGAGCTATTGCGCTGGCTAAGGAACCCAGGTCTCATCAGAAATCCAAACACATGTTGCGGCGGTTTCATTTGATTAGAGAGATCATTGAAAGAGGAGATGTCACCCTAGAGCGTGTGGACTCTCAAGACAACATTGCAGATCCATTTACTAAAGCTTTAACACAACAGCAGTTTGATCGTCACTTAGAGAAGATGGGTATTATATACCATGGCGATTGGCTTTAGTGCAAGTGGGAGATTGAAAGTATTATGCACACAAGCCAATCATATTTGATATGATGTAGCATATACTTTGTAATCTTATTCATTTATTAATAAAAGAATTGATTTTCTTAAAATGCATTTTATATTATCTACATAGTGTTGTTATATTAAATGTGATAAACCCATACTTTTGAGCAACGCTTTTAGAATCATGATGGTGATCATGCTAATGAGATCTAAATTCTAGATAGCTCACAAACTAAGATCGTTCCTAATCGTTGGATTACAAAAATGGGATTAGTGAATCCGGATAGATTAGTACATACGTTGCTTGCTCTTAATAAGAGGATGATTGATCTCATAATTATTTGTGTGGAGACACTAAAGCAAATATGTAGGTGCTTATTGGAGAATAAGTTCACTGAACGTGGCTCGCTAAGAAATACCTAATGGAGTTTTACTCGCCTGTCAATAGGAATTCCTATAGTGATAGTAGTACAAGTGATCCTTGGACTTGAGATCATCATAGTATCTTGTGTATGATGAGTTATACTTTGACATGTCCCTCAAGACCTTTAGCGTATAACAAAGGGTATAATTGGGCATAATAAGTTGTACATGGAGATAGGTGAATGATCAATAAAGAATCTACCTCGTCTAGTAAAAGATGTGAATGTCCTATGTGATTCGATAAATGATAACTCAGTAGTCCTTGGCCAAGGCAGAATGAAATTAGAAAGGAGTTTCTAATTTGCATTATTTAGAGTTGTGCATTTGGAAATCGAAATACATATAATTAAATAAAATAAGACTTGACAATAATTCCATGTCTTATATTTAATTGGGACATTGTATGGTAGAAGGATTGAATTGTACGGTAACTATGCACTGAAAGGTTCTTTTGCGATTAATGTTGAAATCTATATTATCTAGAAAGTCGTTGATCGCTAAGGGGGCTTACCCTTATTGTAGAATAAATATTATTTATTTAAAGGAATTAAATAGTTTAATTTATTTATTTAAATAAGATTAGAATTGTTCTAATTGATTTATTCATAACCGGTTTAATATGGAGAACCTAAAGGTCACACCGCAAAAGGAAAATATTTATTTAAGAAGTAAATGACATAATCGTAATAATAAGTTAAGTGTATTTAATTTAATCTATGGAGATAGAATAAATTAAATAGCTTAATATTTATTATTTAATATTTTGAAAATATTAAATATAAATTAATAAGAGGAGTCTTATTATTATTATTACTATTACTATTATTTAATTCCTAATAGGGATTGAGAATTAATTAATAGAAGTACTCTCACATAAATTCCTAATTGGATTAGGAGCATAATTAATTAAAGGAGTTTAATTAAAATAAAAACCCTAATCCTAAATAGTTTAGGAGGGTTCCCTATATTTATAAATAAGAGGAGTCTTATCATGATTTAGGATTAGATAGTTACACACTCTTGCATTAGATTGTGGAGAGTACTTGCAATTTCTATAGAGATAGTATAGCTACCTAATTTTTGCGTTCCCTATACTAACCATGACAGGAGGGCAAAATCGTCAATTGAACCGGCTTGCGGGAGCGAAGGAATGGGTACAAGTGCGAACGTCCAACACCACCGAAATGATTGGCGACCAAAGCTGACGTGACAATAAGGCCGCCCGAAACGGGCATTCCCGAATAAGGTGCCACGTCTCCTGGTAATTTCCGGACTGCAAAATACAAGTCTGTCAGCGGAAACCGACGTTACAACACGAAAGTCGAGGCGTGGCACGGAAATCGAGAAAGTCAAACAGTCCAGCCGCGGATTGATCTGCGGCCAATAAGTGCGCCTTTTGAAAACACGGATCTCGAAATACGGAACTCGAAACCTGGTGAGTGGAAGGCAGGCGGCCAGCCAGCCTATTTCAGCTCATTCCTTCAGCATCCAGGAGTTCAGCAGCAAGAGAGAGAGAGGTCGGAAGAAAGAAGAAACCAACAGCAGCAGCTCGGAAATAGGGAGAAAAAATAGCAGAATTTGTAAGGAAAATAGAGAAAAAAGAGAGAAAAGAAGTGACGAATTATATCTTTTGTGTAAGATTATATATCATATATCTTCTATTCTACTCAATACATAAATTCATATCTATTGTGGGGATTATTTGTAAGGTGAAAAGACTATTTCCATAACAATTTTTGTATATCATTTTGTTAATCTTTTTGTCAATTGGGTTATGTGAAATGTAGTTTTCTTGTATATTGTTATGGATCCATGGATTGAGGACTATTAGTGAGGGTTCCAAATGGAACGAAATTCTTCCTAATGGCCCGATGATATCCATTTGGCGATTTCAGCTTGTTTAATTTTTGTAGTATCCATTGCGTGGGTGTGTATAAATTGTGGATGTGAGCCTAGGAACGCGACCCCGTGGTCCAAATCCGATGATGGACGTCTTTTAATGTAAGTAGTAGGAGCGATGTAGTTTTCATTGTAAATATGTAATTGTCGGGCCTTAAAACGATGCCAAGGCGAGAATCGGGTTTAAGGCCCCGTAATAGTGAAATATGTGATTGTGGGCGTTTGGGTTATTTTGATGGCTTACATGCCCATGAATAACCCCAACGCATTTTAATGCTTGATTTGATTTACGACACAAAAATTGATTTCAAAGCTAAAAGATTAAGATTTTCGTAAAATCAATCAAATTAGGTTATTAGCATCACGAGGTTTAAAATTGGAAATGCTAATGAATGTCGATTCCTATTTGACGAGAAGGCTAAAGGAAAAATCGTTTTCAAACATCACAAGAAATGGTTTTGTGAAATAAATGACGTTTTATTAAACCGTTGTGCATAGGGTTAAAGAGATCCTAGAAATTGCCCATCATTTGAGTTACGAAGGCAACGTATAGATCTCGATTCCTATTTTGACGAAGGTTTAAAACTCTTGTTTTGCCAAAACGACAATGAAAATCTTGCAGTTTTGACAATTAAAATCAAACCTTTCTCATAGAGCTTTCTCGTGTATGCTGAAAAGACATTCCGAAGCGTTTTCAAATTAAAGCACGACTTTCCCTAAAAATCCAAATGATTCTTTCATACAAACTCACCACAACATTCACATAGGCACACACACACACGCGCGCGCGCGTACATACACATTTCATGAATTAAAGGATAGGAAAAACATCAAGATTGCGGTAACCGCGTTTCACGGAAGTCGAGGGGTGCCTAACACCTTCCCCTCGCTTAAGCAAGTCCCCGAACTCTATGAATCTCGGTTCGCAGACCAATTAATTCGGAGTCACACATGAGCCAGCGATTTACGAAAACGAAAACTCGGATGAGTTGGTACATCCATTTCAAATATACCAACTGGCAACTCTGGTTAATTGGCTCATCATAAAAAATAAAAAACGATCTTTCAAAACCCCGTCGACATCAATGCCGACCTTTTCCCAAAATAATCTAAATAAAAAGGCTAAAAAATCAGAAAAGGACAATATCGCGAAGGAAGCGAGAAAACCCGGCGTCGACAGCTGGCGACTCTGTTGGGGACATTAGAGGGCTTAAGCCGCGTTCAAATCTTGATGCTATCCTATCCTTTTAAAATTCATAAAATGTGTGTATGTGTGCGATATTTTGATTTTTTACTTTTGTTGTGTGAATGTGTGTTTTGTCCAATAAGTGAATGATTGAATGGGATTGCTTTAATTTAAAGTAAAATCATTTGTATACGGTGAGGACGATGAATGTGAATGTATGTTGAGAGAGTACCTCCTCCTGAGACGAACCTGTTGGTTGCTTATTACTGGACTCGAAGGGGCTGCTCCCCGGAGATGGCTCAGGAAACGCACCACCCAAATCCGCTCCAATCGAAAGGATTCAGACGAGTAGATTGCGAAGATTTGGGGACCTTCATGCCGAAAAGCCCGCGAGAGTAACCCTAGGGTAGGTCAGCCTCTGATAAACCTAACGAAAGGGAAGCTTCTTCATGCTCTTTTATCGTTCAGTCAAATAAATAAATGTCATGCAAATGGTATACAACTGTCATACCGTCATCATCGTAATAAATATGTCATGTATCATGTGATTACATCACCTGCACATTATAAAGAGAATGCTGACATGATTTTGCAGGAAGGCAATCGATACCACGTACCAAGGTTTTCTAAAACTTCTAAATACTATCCTGTCATTAAACACTGACCTTGTTTTGCAGGATAAGATTAGAGAACCGTGAAAGCGTGGCCTAACGATCACAAAGAACCCGGAGTAGGGGCATATTTCGACCACTAAAAAAAAAGAATAATATAATAATCATGCGTCAGTGTTGACATGCATCTGCTAACTTATAACTGGCACAGTACTAAACTACGACCCTTGTTTGTTTTGCGAGATTGCCCCTACGACCCAACTAAGAGGCCGTAAGGTCCATACTCCATCCATCCAAATGGCAGAGGCCGATAGCCATGAAATTACAGTTCTGCCACTCCAACAATACGGCCGAATACGAGGGATTCATCCTAGGACTGAGATTAGCCTTGGGAATGGGAATCAAAAAGATGATAGTAGTTGGAAACTCGAATTGGTCATCCGGCAGGCCATGGGAATATACAGCACCAAAGGGCATAAATGGGACCTAGCTACGGGACTGCTGAGATATCTGGAAGCCGAAGAAGCCCACAGACAAATGAACGAAGTACATGGCGATGTGTGCGGAGCCCATATGAGCAGAACATTTTTTTGCAAAGAAAATCATGTGAACGGGTCACTACTTCCTATCCATGAAAACTGACTGCAATGCTCATGTCAGGAAATGCCATCAATGCAAGATCCATGCCAATATGATCCATGCACCTCCTAATGAGCTCCATTGCTTGACCTCACCGTGGCCAGTTGGACCGTGCAGCAGGTGATATCCAGGAAGGGGTGAATCCAGAAGTATGGCAGTGAATCCCGGCCAGTAGAAGATCAATGGGTTTTAAAATTCTGAGTTTTATTTCAAATCCCTGCACGCTCATGTCATTTTGTCATGTTATCCAAAAAGAAGATCATGTGCTGAAATGTTTTATATATATGACAAGCATTTTTTGTTTTATGGCAGTACCCCGAATTGAGGCATTTTAGCCTGACAAGCAATAGGCCAAATTTGAAGAAGGATCACGATTTTTGGTATAAAGCTATATTTCGATCTGATGGGGATCGAGCTGGACGAGACAAATATCGACAATACGCCTGGCGAGATCAAAGGATGGGTCGAAGGTAAACCCAAACCCGGCTGAGACCAAACCTTCGCCATCAAACATCAGAACCCCTGACGGTCACAAAGAACCCGGAGTAGGGGCATTTTCGACCACCAAAAAAAAATAATAAAAAAAAAATCAAAAAAATCAAAAGAAAATAAAAAAAAAATCTCAAAAATCAAAAATCAAAAATCCCCCAAACCTTTCAACAGGTCAAAGGACCGGATCTTTTGTCAGTCCAGCGAGATACCGATGCAACCAGTACGAGGGAGATCACAGAAAAGCAACTTAACACTGGGGCATTTATCAGCTACCCAGGAAATGGTGACGTGCAAATTGGCACCCATGCAACAATTCCATCAACATGCACCATCATCATCAGATGCTACCTCATGTCAATTCAATCTTCAACGGTACGATCATCTGGCATTTGTCAAGCATAGTTTTCCCGGGATACGATGATCCGCGTGAAAGGGGATTTTATTTGGCTTGATAGGAATCGGATTAATTCTGACAAGCAACCGTGGAGCACGATCGTGAGTATGATTAGACGAAGAAGGCTATTCAACCTTTTGATCGGGTACAAAGCCTTAATTCAAAGCAACGTTTGCGACAGAATTGACCTCATGTGACAGCCTTCACTTTGCATTTGCACAAACTTTCAGTTGTGGGGTATAAAACTATGACGACGTTGATGACAATTAACACGTAGTCAGACAGTCAATAATTATCAATATCAAGAAGTCAGACGATAAATAATTATCAAGCTAATGTCTCGAATCGTGGCCTGGGTTATTCGAGTAATTAAGCCCGAGGGGTGTCTCTACACCTGGTGCCCTAAAGCCATCTGGTTTGGGAGTCGCAGGCCCAACACTCGTTACATGGGTAACTCAGAGCCTAAGAAAACGAGCATTACAGTAGAGGAGGCCCGAGCAGATTCGAATCGTGGCATGGGCTACTCGAGTAATTAAGCCTAAGGGGTGTCTCTACATCTGGTGCCCCAAAGCCGTCTGGTTTGGGAGTCACCGGCCTAACACTCGCTACATGGGTAACTCAAGCCTAAGAAAACGAATCTTGCGCAAGGTCAAGCAAAGAATGAATGGGGCAGACCACCAGCTTGTCTCGAACCGTGGCCTTTGTTACTTGAGTAAATAAACCAGAAGGGGTGTCTGTACACCTAATGCCCCAAAACCGTCTGGTTCGGGAGTCATTGGTCCAAAACTCGTTAAATGGGTAACTTTGAAAAGCCTAAGAAAACGAGACAAGTGAAGTGGACTAATAAAGAGAAAAGATAATGCGAAAAAACTCGCGGCCCTAAACAATGAGTCAGGAAAAAGAAACCCCTACTGAATGCTGCATCGCACAGTGCATTTGTCATATGACGTCAATCCTGCTAAGGACGTTGTCGAGAATGGAGACAGAGTGCCTTTGACGAGGGAAGGTAGTTCTTTTGAATTCGACCTCACTCACGTACAATGACCATGAATGCTTGAAGGTGTTCTTACGATTTTATAACTCGTCAAATAGAAAATCATCAACTCACGAGGGATTAAAAAAAAAAAAAACTTCTAGTACATTCACGGTTCACAACTTGCTAGATTGTGCGATCAATAGATATTCAATTTCATGTGCTTTAACTGCATTTTTGTCGAGATTATAATATCTTTGTGTTGAACTAACACTAACGGCCCGAGCCTTCAATTTTTGGCATTTGTTAGTCATCTGATATGCAGGATCTTGCAGAGCTGTGGATAACTCAGCACGATCAACATCGCGAGTTCTCGATAGAAATTCTTGGTAGCGACACGCACCAAGGCTGGGGCAGTTAAGAATCGTGAAATGGAAGGAAGCTGAGGCTGCACAGAACTTCTCATCATTGGGCTTCTCCCCAATCCTAACTATCACTGCCTCGACATCCAAATGATCCACGTGCATGAGCATATACAAGGATGATATAATACGGGACAACAGCATATCGGCCAGCAGAAATGATCAAAAGGCTAAGGAGCCCAACATAGTTGTCGATCATTACAGAGAGCGAAACAGACTGCCTCAACTCGATGAAATGAAGACGACCAAGAACAGGCAGAGTACCGAACCAATGTTGAAGTCTAGAAACTACACGTCACGACGAGGCGGGATCCGATCAAATGTTGGCAAACAATGACGACGGTCGAATCGTATCATTTGACTGAACAGGGGTCATTTCTATCTAAACATATGTGTGCACATGCATCTGTCCATAACATATCTGCCAGATCATGCATAACATCTGTTGCATGCATACATGTACGATCAAAATGAAAATGTTCAGGGGAAAGTACAAGCACGTCGCTTTCAACCTCACGAATGATCAGACTGTGATGGCTTTTGCGGCATGGTACGTGGACGATGTTGGTGGGAGATCCAGGACATGAAGCCGATCACACATCCCATGTCAAAAAAAAAATCACTCAAATCCAATCAATGACCCCTGGGAGGGGCTGGTATCCAACCAATCAATGACCCCTGGGAAGGGCTGGTATCCAACCAACAGACGACCCCTGGGAAGGGCTGGTATCCAACCAATCAATGACCCCTAGGAAGGGCTGGTATCCAACCAATCAATGACCCCTGGAAAGGGCTGGTATCCTACCAACAGACGACCCTGGGAAGGGCTGGTATCCAACCAATCAAAGACCCCTAGGAAGGGATGGTATCCAAACAATCAGTGACCCTTGGGAAGGGCTGGTATCCAGACAAGAACTGAACCTGGGAAGGCATCCAAGCAAACTACAACAAGGGGGTGAGCAAACCTGAGAAGGCATCCAAGCAAACCACGACAAGGTGGTGAGTGAACCTGGGAAGGCATCCAAGCAAACCACAACAAGGTGGTGAGCACCCTGGGAAGGCATCCAAGCAAACCACAACAAGGTGGTGAGCACCCTGGGAAGGCATCCAAGCAAACCACAACAAGGCGATGAGCACCCTGGGAAGGCATCCAAGAAAACTACAACAAGATGGTGAGCACCCTGGGAAGGGCTGAGATCCAAACACTAACACCTTGGGAAGGGCTGATATCCAAACAATAACACCCTGGGAAGGGCTGAGATCCAAACACTAACACCCTGGGAAGGGCTGGTATCCAAACAACTAACACCCTGGGAAGGGCTGATATCCAAACTACTAAACACCCTGGGAAGGGCTGAGATCTAAACCGCTAACACCCTGGGAAGGGCTGAGATCCAAACAACTAACACCCTGGGAAGGGCTGAGATCCAAACGACTAACACCCTAGGAAGGGCTGAGATCCAAACAACTAATACCTTGGGAAGGGCTGATATCCAAACAACTAACACCTTGGGAAGGGCTGAGATCCAAACAACTAACACCTTGGGAAGGCTGATATCCAAACAACTAACACCCTGGGAAGGGCTGAGATCCAAACCGCTAACACCCTGGGAAGGGCTGAGATCCAAACAACTAACACCTTAGGAAGGGCTGATATCCAAACAACTAAACACCCTGGGAAGGGCTGAGATCCAAACAACTAACACCTTGGGAAGGGCTGATATCCAAACAACTAACACCCTGGGAAGGGCTGATATCCAAACCACTAACACCCTGGGAAGGGCTGATATCCAAACAACTAACATCCTGGGAAGGGCTGAGATCCAAACAACTAACACCCTAGGAAGGGCTGATATCCAAACCACTAACACCCTGGGAAGGGCTGATATCCAAACAACTAACACCCTGGGAAGGGCTGAGATCCAAACAACTAACACCCTGAGAAGGGCTGATATCCAAACCACTAACACCGTGGGAAGGGCTGAGATCCAAAACAACTAACACCCCTGGGAAGGGCTGAGATCCAAACGATCGACCGGCGACGATACCCGGCGATTACGAGATGGGTGACCGGCGACGAAACCCGGCCCCGACGAGACGATCGACCAGCGACGATAACCGGTGATTACGAGATGGGTTACCGGCGACGAAACCCGGCCCCGACAAGATGATCGACCGGCGACGATAACCGGCGATCACGAGATGGGTGACCGGGGACGAAAACCGGCCCCGACAAGACGATCGACCGACGACGATAACCGGCGATTATGAGATGGGTGACCGGCGACGAAACCCGGCCCCGACGAGACGATCGACCGGCGACGATAACCGGCGATTACGAGATGGGTGACCGGCGACGATACCCGGCTCCGACAAGATAACCAACCGGCGACGATAACCTGGGGTTACGAGATGGGTGACCGACGACGATACCCGGCCCCGACAAGACAATCAACCGGCGACGATAACCGGCGATTATGAGATGGATGTCCGGCGACGAAAACCGGCTCCGACAAGATAACCAACCGGCGACGATACCCGGGGGTTACGAGATGGGTGACCGGCGACGATCCCCGGCCCCGACGAGACAATCGACCGGCGACGATAACCGGCGATTACGAGATGGATGTCTGGCGATGAAAACCGGCTCCGACAAGATAACCAACCGGCGACGATACCCGGGGGTTACGAGATGGGTGACCGGCGACGATACCCGGCCCCGACGAGACAATCGACCGGCGACGATAACCGGCGATTACGAGATGGATGTCCGGCGACGAAAACCAGCTCTGACAAGATAACCAACCGGCGACGATACCCGAGGGTTACGAGATGGGTGACCGGCGACGATACCCGGCCCCGACGAGACGATCGACCGGCGACGATAACCGGCGATTACGAGATGGGTGACCGGCGACGAAACCCGGCCCCGACGAGACGATCATCCGCATTGACACCCTGTCACGGATATTTTGCATCCATTGCATCTTACGTTGCATCATAAGTCATATGTGTTGCATCACGTATGTATTGTCATCCTTGTGCATTGGCATTCATGCATCGAGTGTCTATTCTTTATCCTGTTCATTTCATTAAAACATTGCATAAACATGATAAAGAGGGGCAGCTGTAGACATCCAATTTTTGCGTTCCCTATACTAACCGTGACAGGAGGGCAAAATCGTCAATTGAACTGGCTTGCGGGAGCGAAGGAATGGGTACAAGTGCGAACGTCCAACACCACCGAAATGATTGGCGACCAAAGCTGACGTGACAATAAGGCCGGCCGAAACGGGCATTCCTGAATAAGGGAGAAAAAATAGCAGAATTTGTAAGGAAAATAGAGAGAAAAGAAGTGAGGAATTATATCTTTTGTGTAAGATTATATATCATATATCTTCTATTCTACTCAATACATAAATTCATATCTATTGTGGGGATTATTTGCAAGGTGAAAAGACTATTTCCATAACAATTTTTGTATATCATTTTGTTAATCTTTTTGTCAATTGGGTTATGTGAAATGTAGTTTTCTTGTATATTGTTGTGGATCCATGGATTGAGGACTATTAGTGAGGGTTCCAAATGGAACGAAATTCTTCCTAATGGCCCGATGATATCCATTTGGCGATTTCAGCTTGTTTAATTTTTGTAGTATCCATTGCGTGGGTGTGTATAAATTGTGGATGTGAGCCTAGGAACGCGACCCCGTGCTCCAAATCCGATGATGGACGTCTTTTGATGTAAGTAGTAGGAGCGATGTAGTTTTCATTGTAAATATGTAATTGTCGGGCCTTAAAACGATGCCAAGGCGAGAATCGGGTTTAAGGCCCCGTAATAGTGAAATATGTGATTGTGGGCGTTTGGGTTATTTTGATGGCTTACATGCCCATGAATAACCCCAACGCATTTTAATGCTTGATTTGATTTACGACACAAAAATTGATTTCAAAGCTAAAAGGTTAAGATTTTCGTAAAATCAATCAAATTAGGTTATTAGCATCACGAGGTTTAAAATTGGAAATGCTAATGAATGTCGATTCCTATTTGACGAGAAGGCTAAAGGAAAAATCGTTTTCAAACATCACAAGAAATGGTTTTGTGAAATAAATGACGTTTTATTAAACCGTTGTGCATAGGGTTAAAGAAATCCTAGAAATTGCCCATCATTTGAGTTACGAAGGCAACGTATAGATCTCGATTCCTATTTTGACGAAGGTTTAAAACTCTTGTTTTGCCGAAACGACACCTAATGGAAATCTTGCAGTTTTGACAATTAAAATCAAACCTTTCTCATAGAGCTTTCTCGT
Organism: Aralia elata; assembly: GCA_034770075.1. Classification (NCBI taxonomy): domain Eukaryota; kingdom Viridiplantae; phylum Streptophyta; class Magnoliopsida; order Apiales; family Araliaceae; genus Aralia; species Aralia elata. The sequence goes on along the minus strand of CM068388.1, from coordinate 32,144,500 downwards.
GTATGCTGAAAAGACATTCTGAAGCGTTTTCAAATTAAAGCACGACTTTCCCTAAAAATCCAAATGATTCTTTCATACAAACTCACCACAACATTCACATAGGCACACACACACACACGCCCGTACATACACATTTCATGAATTAAAGGATAGGAAAAATATCAAGATTGCGGTAACCGCGTTTCACGGAAGTCGAGGTGTGCCTAACACCTTCCCCTCGCTTAAGTAAGCCCCCGAACTCTATGAATCTCGGTTCACAGACCAATTAATTCGGAGTCACACATGAGCCAGCGATTTACGAAAACGAAAACTCGGATGAGTTGGTACATCCATTTCAAATATACCAACTGTCGACTCTGGTTAATTGGCTCATCATAAAAAATAAAAAACGATCTTTCAAAACCCCGTTGACATCAATGCCAACCTTTTCCCAAAATCATCTAAATAAAAAGGCTAAAAAATCAGAAAAGGACAATATCGCGAAGGAAGCGAGAAAACCCGGCGTCGACAGATAGAAACTAGGGTTTTGCCAATACCCAACTTCTTGAATGCCTATTCTTCCATGGTGGATCACCTCTAGAGGCCAAACACTTGGGTGGCTAACATTGATCAAAGGAAGGAATCTCATCGGTGGAATTCAAGGAGAACACGAAGGACTAGGAGTTGAACTTGTACCCGAGTAAGCTTTTATCTACGAGGGTATAATTCTTATTCTCTTTCTCTTTCGTTTATATCGTTAATTGAGCACATAGATTGATCATGGTGATGGTTTCTATTAAAATTCTAAAATCCGTTATATCATGCTTTCGCCATATTTATGTAATTTGATTACATACTTGCATTATATACAAACCTAACAGAGGGAGCCATCCCCATTGATCACAGTTATAGGTCCTGAGTACGAGCCTGAGACTGATCCTGAGGAGGATCTTGAAGAGATTGAGGAGGAAGAAGAAGACTCTGAGGAGATACCATTATCTTCATTAGGTGTTCAGATGTGTGAGCAAGTGTATGATCGCAACATAGAGTTGCAGGGTAGGGTGGAGGAGTTGGAGGAGCAGGTGGCAGATCATCGGACCACCATAGAGCAGAAGAATAACGAGATTGAGGAGCTTGACATACGTCTTGGGGACGTGGAGTGGAGGCTAGTTCAGGCAGAGAGCCAAAAGGAGGAATTATCAGCTGAGGTGGAGAAACTGAAGAGTGAGCTGAGAGAAGAGTCTGCAAAACGTGCTAGAGCTGAGGACGTGTGGATGAAAGCTGTTGATCATGCAGACCATGTTGAGGATGAGATGCAGTCAAAGAAAGCCAAGATCGATGAGATGGAGCATGTTTTCCACACAGCAATGGATAGGGCACATGATCGAGTTTTTCATTACCCAACTCAGTTCGAGGATTTACCGTGGTACGTGATGGATCGCAGGACGATGATTCGTATCATGAAGCAAGAGCGCGAAGAAGCCGTGCGACGTGGAATGTCGTTATAGGTCGCGAATAGCAGTAATAATAAGTTGTTTTCTAGAGAGCTAATATGATGTAAATCTCAAATGAGATAAATAGTGGGTTAATTATGATGTAGTCTTGAAACTTTATGATTTCAGGGCAGATGATGTAAATAACTATGATGCTATCTATGTTATGTTTTGAAGCAGTAAATGAATAAAATACGGAAGTTTATCAGATGTGTTATGTGCTAAATGTTATTTATAAATGTTTAAGTTAGGACTTAAATATTTAAGTAATTGAGCAATAATCTAATGCCGCAAATTCTTAATAGTAAGATGCCGCCAAGAAGAAGACCAACACGTCAACAGACTCCTGAGGGATCTACAAACAACAATAACGAAACTAATGCTAATCTAATGCAACAATTGGTGGATTTCTTAACGGGAGCATTTGCAAACCAACCCCAAGCTCAGGCCACGACTTTCAAAGACTTCAAGGTTGTTGGACCCCCAGAATTTCAAGGGTCTATGAATCCGATTGAAGCCCAAACATGGGTCATGGGGATGGAAAAAGTTTTTGACGTCGCTAGGGCCAGCGAGGACCAAAAGACTGCATTTGCAACATTTATGCTGAAATCAGAAGCTAGTTACTAATGGCAAGCTAACAAAACTCGAGGTGGTCAAGGGATAATTCCGTGGGATAGATTCAAGGAGATGTTTTTTGAAACATATTTTTTGGCGAGTGCACAGAATCAGATGGAGGTGCAATTTTTGGAGTTAAAGCAAGGTACAATGACGGTGCCTTAATATGCTGCAAGATTTAACGAATTGGCGAGGTTTGCGCCATATCAAGTTAATACTGATGAGAGAAAGGCCAGAAGGTTTGAGCAGGAACTAAAGCCCTGGCTGTATGGTCGAGTTTCGATATTTCAACTGAGTTCGTTTGCGGCAGTACTAGAGAAGGCAATTATCGCCGAAGGAGGAAGTGATGCTCTGTCTAAGTACAATCAGGAGCAAAAGAAGAAGAAGAATGAAAATGCGAATAAGGCAAGTGGTAGCCATGGTGGCAGTGGACAAAAGAGAAAGTGGAATGATGGTGTTTCTGCTGGGAGCCAGCAAGGAAATCAGAAGAAGAAGGTGGAAGCGTGCAGCAACTGCGGGAAGAATCATGTGGGTGTTTACTTGAAAGGCAAGAGAGTATGCTTTAATTGTGGATAAGAGGGTCACATTGTGCCAAATTGCCCCAGTCCAAAAAAGGATGCATGTTTTACTTATGGATCGAAGGATCACCTTGCTCGTGATTACCCTAAGAAAGCTACGGGAGGAGCAATCAGAGGAAAGGGAAACAGCAACGGTGACAATTTGACTATCAATGGATCGACGCCGTCCAACCGACCTACCGCCCGAATATTCAACATAACGGTGCAGGATGCTGTGTAGTCAAAGGATGTGGTGTCAGGTATCATTCCGGTCAATAATGTAAATGCTTACATATTATTTGATTCGGGTGCTACGTGTTCCTTTATATCCGATGATTTTGCTAGAAAATTAGAGTTACCACAGGAAGAGCTAGATTACCCTATGACCATAGAAATTGCGAATAGGGAAGTTATTCCTATTAAGTTTGTACACAAGAACTGTCGGTTAGATATTAAGGGTCATGTGTTGATGGTAAACTTAATCCCAATTCGACTTGGGGAGTTTGACGTTATTCTGGGAATGGATTGGTTGTTCAACCATGGGGCAATTATTGATTGCCAAAAAAAATGTGTGAACCTTATGACACCGTCAAAGGTAGTGTTTTATGGCAGCAAGTCGCCTAGACAAGTGAGTTATCTAACGATGATGCAGGCCAGAAAGATGTTGAGACAATGATGTGTAGGATACCTAGCCTACATAGTTGATACACGGAAGGTGGGTGCAAAGCTAGAAGAGATACCGGTAGTTAGGGATTTTGCGAACGTGTTTCCTGATGATTTGTCGGGACTACCGCCAGATAGGAAAATTGAATTTGTAATTGATCTAGCACCGGGAATAGCCCCTATATCAAAAGCCCCGTATCGAATGGCTCCGATAGAGTTGAAGGAGTTGATGGTGCAACTGCAAGAGCTGCTAGACAAGAAGTATATTCAACCGAGCATTTCGTCGTGGGAACTCGAAGAGAAAATGATGCAAAACTATCCCCAATTATTTGTTTAATCCATGTATCGCGATTCTGGGGACAGAATCCTTGTAAGGAGGGGAGAAGGTAACGGACGAATTTATTACGTTGTGATTCTGGGGACATAATCCTTTTAAGGAGGGAAGGATGTAACAAATGTAATTTTTGTGAATAAATAAAATATTTATTGAGTTAAATAAATAATTTTGTTAATTTATTTTATTAGGAATCATAGTTTAAATTTGATGTTGTGCACTCAATGAATATGTATATCAGTAGCTAAGTCTGTACAGTCCTTAAAGGAAAACATATGTACAAGGACTTAGGAATTTGTAGATCAAATATGTTGGACGATCTAAAGTTGTACTTAATATCTGTAATGTCCAAGCAAATTGTAAAGTCCTTTTTTGAAGGTGATATACAAAGGACTTTGAATAGAAAAGATCAAAGTTGTTAGGTTGATCTTGTGTGCTGATCGTAAAGTACTGCCATACTCCAAGTAAAAGGACGTAGAGCTTCCTCGGCAGGACGCAGAGCTTCCTCGGCAGGACGTAGAGCTTCCTCGGCAGGACGTAGAGCTTTGTCGTCAGGATGTAGAGCTTCTTCGGCAGAACATAGAGCCTTGTCAACAGAACGTAGGGTTGTCTCGGCGTCTCAAGACAAACCATCATATTGAAGAGAAGCCTATGCTAGCACGTAGAGACTAAATCAGCACCTTCTATGAAGACCATGAAGACATGACTTTGATGCTTTATCAGAATGATCAAAAAAGGGGAAATATGAAGATCACATTGAAAATATCAACAAGCATCAAACGATTGAGCAAGAACGTGGAGTCAGACGTCAGATAAACAACTCAGATCTGAGAATGAATATTCTAAGTTGCCCATAACAGAAAGTCAGTAGAATGATCTGCCCAAGATGGTTACTGAATATTAAATAAATGAGTGGGGAGCAAACAACTACAGTCTGCAGAAGCTCAGAAGCATTATACTAATGGGAGCTGACTCACCCCACTACTGCAGTCAACAAAGAATAAACTATTCCTAAAACTCAGCAACACATCTCAACGGAAGAAACAGGTGCAACGACCACATTTCAACGGGAAGATTCTCAAGGGCATCTACATAAGGTAGAAGGATTGAAGGTTCAAGTCAAGCAAGAACAACGAAAAAGAAGATCATACTTGAAACACTATCATTCTACAATCCAAGAGGAAACATCTTATTCGCTGCTTTGTTTATCAAACCTTATGCTTCAAGCAACTCAGTAGCAACAAAACAAATCACTCTTCATCAAGTAAAATGGTCAATAGGTGACCAACCCAAGACAAGTTTGCTGGACTTGTGGAGTACCAAAGGGTACCAAGGATTCTAAGGCTGTTGGTTTTAGATTATAGAGTTCTAAGGCTGCTGGCTTTGAAGTGTACGTTGAGTACTGGTGTTCCAAGACTGAGAGTCTTGAAGGAATCTTTATGATTCAGTTGTAACGATATCCTTAGTGGATTTGCTACTCGAGGAGTAGAACAATGGAGTAGGAGTCTTGTGTGCTCCGAACCACTTAAAGCCTTGTCTTGCACTTATTAATTGCCATAACTGGTATAACTGTTTTATCACTTCTTTACTATATTCTCCACTACTGTTCTATTTTCTACAAGGGGTTCTTACAAATCATATTCCGTTGTGCTTAATTATTGGATACATTAACTAAACTATTAAGTCATCTTTTTGAAAAGAAAAAGAAAACACAAAGTTTTAAAATATCTATTCAACCACCCTTCTAGATATCTTTTGTGCCTCTAGAAACTAACAATTGGTATCAGAGTAGGTTCTCTTATATAAAGCTTAACGCGCTTGAGTAGATCAATGGCATAAACTAGAAATGGATCTGAGCAAGGCGGAGGAAACAACCCGCCCATATGCAACAAGGACAAATTTGCGAACTGGAAAGTTCGCATACAGGCATACATGGACGCCATTGACGAGGATCTATTTGATATCGTAATCAATGGGCCTTATGTACCAACCAAGCTGACGCCAACTGCTGAAGATCCAAATAAAGTCTCAATCAAACAAAAAGGGGATTGGACTGATGCAAAGAAGAAAACAGTTCAGTTAGACAAAAGGGCCAAAAACATTTTGTTCATGGCTCTAGAAGATGAATTATTTGAAAACGTGGTCAACTGTACAACAGCTAAGGAAGTATGGGATGCACTGCTGATCATGAATGAAGGAACAGAAGAAGTCAGAGAAAACAAGCAGTCCTTGCTCACTCAGCCGTATGAAATGTTCACCCACATCTCAGGGGAAAACATCACTTCCACATATGAAAGATTTAATGTACTACTCAACTCTCTTCGAGCATATGGAAAGACCTATCCAAACAAAGATCTCATCATCAAGTTCATGAGAGCTCTACGAAGCAAATGGGATGCCAAAACTACTGCTATTAGAGAGTCAAAGAATCTTCATAAAATAACTGTTCAGATGTTGTATGGAAATCTTCTCATTTATGAACTGGAGCTGACCCAACGAGCTGAAACACTGTCAGAAGGAAAGAAGAAAGAAAGAGGAATTGCTCTAAAGGCATCTACTTCAAAAATAGCTAACTCAGATGATGATGAAGATGATGAACTCAATGATGAAGGAGTCGCTATGCTGGTCAGACACTTCCAAAGGTTTAGAAGCAGAAACAACAGACAAAGGAAGTTCAGTAGCAGCTCTAAAGAACAAGTTAATGACTTGTGCTACAACTGTAAACAACTAGGTCATTTCATCGCAAACTGTCCCAAGTCTCCAAGAAATGATCCAAAGAAGGACAAGAAAAAATCAGAATTCAAAAGCCACTACAAGGCCAAGAAAAAGGAAATAGGGTTCTTCGCTGAAAGTTCATGGAGTGACTCAGACAACGACTCAAGTCCTGAATCAGGTGAAGATGAAGAAACTCAAAAAGCCAACCTATGCTTAATGGCCAAAGAAGGAAAAAGCAAGAAAGAATTCAATGTGGATGAGGTATTTAACTTTTATTCTCCTGATTTAACTATTGATGACCTTAGAGATGGCATTCATGACTCTATGATAGAACTGCATAAATACATGAAACTATTTAGAATTCTGTCAAAGGATCATTCTCTTCTTCAAGAAGAAAAAGAGAAACCGGTCGTAGAGTTGGAAACTGCTCTACGAACGGCTAACTCATGTACCAATCTTGAGGCTGAGAATGCTAACTTAAGACTTGTAAATGAGCTTAATACTCAGAAGGAGTTAATTTTAATCTCCAAAATCCAGGAACTAGAAAAGACTATCTCATTATGGAACAAGTCCTCTCTGTCTATGGATACCATAATCTATAGTCAAAAATCAATGGCTAACCGATCAGGACTGGGTTTCTGCAATTCCCCTTCAGAAATCTCAGTAGCTGAGCCTATGAAAGCTAATAGCTCTCCTAACTATAATAAGAAAATTATATTTATGAAATCCCTACAGGATATTAATACTTTTCATTCAAATCAAAGTATTGTCTCTCACACCACCCTAGGATTCAAGAAATCAAAGAGTAAGTCAAATTCTGCATTCAAGTCACGAAGGGTCGTAGAACATGACAAGACACTCTTTACGAACCAACCTGACAAAAATCGTAGAGATAACTTCAACTTTACGAAAACTCAGAATCATAGAAGTGAAAGAAAGCAGAAAGGAGTTAAGCCAAAAGGTGTGAAGTACTATCATACACACATTTCTAAGACTAAAAGGAGTCCATACTCACACACATGCATGCATCACATTCAATGTTACAATTGCTATAAACATGGTCATAAAGCTGCAGAATGTTATTACCCTATATTGCACAGACCCAAAATCAAACAGATTTGGGTTCCCAAAGTTACTAATGAATATGGACCCAAGCAATATTGGGTACCAATATGAAAGCTGATCCTTTCTGCAGGTACAAAGCTCCACTGAATCAACATGGTACCTTGATAGTGGATGCTCTAGGCATATGACAGGCAACAAGGCTCTTCTGTCAAACTTTGAAGAAAAAGATGGTCCTGCAGTCATCTTTGGTGATAACAATTCTGGAAAGACAAGAGGATATGGTTCTGCTGGGAATGGTGTTGTGTCCTTCAGCAAATTGGCATACGTTGAAGGACTAAAACAAAATCTTCTCAGCATCAGCCAACTGTGTGATAAAAATCATCAAGTTACTTTTCTTAACAATCAGTGTCAAGTCAGGGACATAACGACCAACTCATTGAAGCTGATAGGAACCAAAGAAGGAAATGTCTATACTGTCAACCTTGTAGAGTTATGACCTGATGAAACTGTATGTTTTCTTGCCAAAGCTTCCGAAGATCAGTATTGGCTATGGCATAGGAGGTTATCTCACTTAAACTTCAAAAGCATGTCAAGACTTGCCTCCAATGGCCTAGTTGCAGGACTGCCAAAGCTAAACTTCATCAAAGAGAAACCCTGCAAATCATGTCAGTTTGGAAATGTAACGTGTATCCTCCCGTGTTCCGGTCATGGAATAGATGAAATAAATCAAAAAATGGAAACAAAAAGCTTATTCAAAAGCAAAGCAATCAACTCAAATGATAAGCCCCTTATGTTACTCCATATGGATCTCTTCGGGCCTATCCCAATTACAAGCCTTGGTGGAAAGAAATACTCTCTGGTGGTTGTGGATGACTACACTAGATTCACATGGGTATTCTTTCTGAGCTCTAGGGATGAAACCAGCTCTCACTTGATCAAGCTGTTCAAACTTGTCATAAATGAGAAAGAAGAGAAGATCAAAGCCATAAGGAGTGATCATGGAAGAGAATTTGATTTCACAGACGTAAACTCTACTGTGAAGAAAATGGCATCAATCACAACTTCTCAGCCCCAAGAACTCCACAACAAAATGGAGTAGCTGATGTGACACCCCCAAATCCGAGTACTCTGTTTCCTCAGGAATTGGTGTTCACTATCCATATACATCACATCACATCTAACTACCCATTCATTCATAATGGAAATACTCTTAATAAAAAATAGAAATCTCCCATTAAGGGTTACAACATCATTCATAATTAAATCCCAGGTCATCTAACCTTAACATAACATCAGTGCGGAAACATAAATTAAGTCTATTACATAATATCATTAAAATAAGTACAACAAGTCTTCATCACTTGTTTGCTTTTCCTTTGCCCTTACTAATAGATGGCTCATCAGTTCTTTCAACCTTAGCTGCAATGTTATTATGCAAGGGTGAGTAATGATTGCGCAGCAAGTATAACAACAACAGTAATAATAACATGCAAAATAATTAATGGATATTGAATAATCGAAGATTTAGCTTTTGAGTCAAGAATGTAAGACAAGATTCAAAAGAACGTCTGAGGGTCTTAAGACCACGAACTATGTCCCAGGTTATCAAGTATTTCTACTTTAAACCTTTAACAGTCGTAAGACTATATGGATCTTGCTTCTCGTACTCAGGGGATCAGCCCTTTGTACCATGTATGTGCACAACATTTTAACGCTAACGCGTAATAAAATCCCCTGTATAAGGGTTGTTCATCTCAGTTTGACATCGGAGTCCGCACCAAAGGAAGTTTGGTTTGGATTTACTTCAATAACGTTTCTAGAATTTAGAACGCTCATCAACTATGGACTAGTCGAATCAAAAAGGGGGGTTCGCTAGTCAATCAAGGTTCGAAATGTGTAATTCGAGAATCGAAACTAAATCTCATAAGGGGTACAATTGAATAAGTTCTATATAACTGAAGCATTACAAAGAGGAAATTAAAAACATCTCATTGAATCCATGAAATTGAATGGAATAGAAACAATAACTTGCTCAAGAAGTAATAGTATTATGAAGCTTGTATTCTATGATAATGAAATTTAGAAACTTGCGTAAACGTAAAAGTAAAGATAAGATACTTGCCTCGTGCGTAGACTATAAATTTAAAACTCATGTTCTTTAAATCAACCTATGCATTCGGTTTATAAAATAGTAACAATAATTAGCTACAGTATTATAAACACTTTAGAACTCATTCTCATCCAATTTCATTTTAATAACTCAGTTAACACCGAACAATCAATGGATTTACGCTTACCACCCACCACAGTACTTTAACATTCATTTTATACCTTAGCCTAAACTTTAGGTATATCTACGATATCATAACATGATCTCAAAGAAAGAAGAAAATTTTTCCTCTCGTCTTTTTACTCTCTTTTTTTTTATTCTTCGCCGGGGCGAGGAATCCCTTCACAAAATTCTCGTCGGGGCGAGAAATTTCTTCACAAAATTCTCGCCGGGGCGAGAATTTCCTTCACAAAATTCTCGCCGGGGCGAGAATCACGAATTCCAGTTTCTGCAGTTCGCGAAGAACGCAGAAACAGGCCAAAATTTCCAATCTTGTTATTCTAATCGTCAAATTAAACATACCCAAACACTATAATTCATAAATAATTGTTACCCAAGCCTTCTAGCATGATTCTAACAACTTAAATGGCATAAATCATGAATCTAAGAATCAAATTTAAGGTTTCTTATCATTTTATCAGAGTTCTTCAATATTCATGAAATCACACATAACAGGTTCATTATACAACCAAATTAATCCGTTTAAAACTTGTTTTCTTCATTTATACATGCATAATCAAAGTAAGTTATCAATTTATCCAATTAACTAGCAACACAGACTTCAATTTCATACATTCAAACAATGTTCGTACATTGTACTACTCTGTAACTTTCTGAATTCTCATATAAACGAAATTTCACCGATTAAATTACTCTAAATCATATTTAAATCATATAAAACACATAAATACATGCTTACTAACATCTAACATCAAATTATTTAAAGATTTAGCCATAGAAATGAAATTATAGAAAATACAGAGAACTCTAACCATACGTTCATGGAATAAACTCATCAGAACATAAATTAAAAACTTAATTTAGAAGGATTACCTTCAATTAAATGCTTTACATGATGCAAGGAGATGAATGATTTCTTCAATTCTCCAATTCCTCACAAATCTCTCTCTTTTCTCTCTGTATTGGCTTTTTGGAAACTGATGAATAGTAGATAATAAGAATACGTATAATTTAAACAGATTAAACATGGGTGTCAGTTAATTCATAATGGTTAACTGACCCCAACTTCCTTAAGGCCTCGTTTGGCTTGCTTAAAAACTCTTCTTTTGGTTTATTTTAATAAATAGTTTATTATATAGTTTCATGTCACACTTTAAATTAATAAAATAATCTTGCTAAAATTAATTAAATATAATAGAATAATTTTACATTAAATCACATAGTCATATCAATAAAATTCTCATTTATTAATAATGACAAATTATTAAATCTCTAATTAATAATAATTAATTAGAAATAACATTATACTCATTTAAATAATGTATTTAATCAAATAAATTCAATTAAACACATACTTTAAATATAAAAATTCTCTACATTAATCTAATTAATGTAACACATATAATTAAATTAATCTACCACAAATTCATCGATTAATCAATTAATTCAACAATCAAATCATCGAAAAATATTTATTTAATTCAATAAATATTTAAAATTAAGTTACAAAAATTCTTGTTCGTCACATCTTTCCCCCCTTAAAAGGATTCTGTCCCTAGAATCACGACTCGATTAGATCGTCCTGTTACATTCTCTCCCCCTTACAAAGATTCTGTCCCCAGAATCGCTATACATAGATTAAGCAAATAACTGAGGATAATTTCTCATCATTTGATCTTCGAGTTCCCCCGTAGCTTCTTCAGCGTTGTGGTTCCTCCAGATCACCTTAACAGAAGGTATAATTTTATTCCTTAGCACTTGCTCTTTCCTGTCAACTATCTGAACAGGCTCTTCTTCGTAAGACAAATCTTTCTCAACTTGCAGGGGTTCATACTCTATGACATGCTTGTAGTCGGGCTTGTATGGTCGTAACACCGAGACATGAAAGACATTGTGGATGTGTTCCAGCGCTGGAGGTAAAGCTACCTCATATGCGACCTCACCAACTCTTCTTAACACTTCAAAGGGTCCAATGAACCTCGGGCTCAGTTTTCCCTTCTTACCAAAACGAATCTTCCCCTTCCAGGGAGATACTTTTAAGAAAACATAGCTACCAGAGTCAAACTCTCGATTCTTACGATGTTGATCGGCGTACTTCTTTTGTCTATCCTGAGCTGCTATTAATCTTGCCCTGATCACTTTAACGATTTCTGCGGTCTGTTGTACCAATTCTGGTCCGAGCAATTGACGTTCGCCAACTTCATCCCAGCATAATGGAGTTCTGCACTTTCTGCCGTACAACGCTTCGTAAGGCGGCATGTCAATACTTGTGTGGTAACTGTTGTTGTAAGCAAATTCCACCAATGGTAGATGATCGTCCCAATTTCCTTTGAAGTCCATAATGCAAGCTCGTAACATATCTTCAAATGTCTGAATCGTTATTTCGCTCTGTCCGTCGGTCTGTGGATGATATGTCGTACTCATACGTAACTGCGTTCCCAAGCATTCCTGTAGTCGTTTCCAAAATTTTGATGTGAAGCGCGGATCCCTATTTGAGACAATAGATATTGGAACACCGTGCCTCGAAACAATCTCCTTGACATACAACTTCGCCAACTGATCTAGGTTGAATCTGATCTTGATCGGTAGAAAATGTGCTGATTTCGTCAGTCGATCCACGATAACCATACTGCGTCGAAACCTTTATGAGTCGTCGGAAGACCTACCACGAAATCCATGGTGATGTGTTCCCATTTCCATTCTGGGATTTCTAACGGTTGTAATAACCCACTTGGTCTCTGATGTTCGGCTTAAACTTTCTGACATGTCAAACACTTGGCTACACAATCGGCAACGTCTCTCTTCATATTCGGCCACCAAAAATACTGTCGGAGATCTTGGTACATCTTCGTAATACCCGGATGAATCGAATATCTCGAATTATGAGCCTCGTTCAAAATTTCCTCCTTAACCTCTTGTACTGGTGGAACCCAAATTCTTCCCTCGAATCTCAATACTCCTTCATTATCCACTTTGAATTTCACTTAATCACCTCCAAATATTCTTTTCCTGATTTTCTCACATTCTTCGTCCTGATTTTGTGCTTCCTTAACTTTATCCACCAAAGTTGAATCGATTCTCAACTGAAATAATTTTTCGTCACACTCTTCCAAAAATTTCACCTCTAACTCCAGTTTTGCCATTGTTGTGATTAGCTCCTCCTGAGCGGTTAACACGAATAGTTTCTCTCGTCCCTTTCTGCTTAAGGCGTCGGCCACAACATTCGCTTTACCCGGATGGTATAAAATTTTGCAGTCGTAATCCTTTATCAATTCCAACCATCTCCTCTGACGCATGTTCAGATCCTTCTGTGTAAAAATATATTTCAGACTTTTGTGGTCTGTATATATTTCACACTTCTCCCCGTAAAGATAGTGCCTCCATATCTTCAAAGCAAACACCACCGCGGCCAACTCTAAATCATGGGTAGGATACCCCTTCTCATAGTCCTTTAATTGTCGTGACGCATACGCAATGACCTTACTGTTCTGTATAAGCACACAACCTAGTCCTTTATGCGACGCATCACTGTACACCACAAAATTTCCTGTGCTATCCGGTAGGGACAACACAGGCGCCGTACTCAACCTCTTCTTTAATTCTTGAAAACTTTCCTCACACTTCTCCGTCCAAACGAACTTCACCGTCTTTCTAGTTAAATTCGTTAACGGAGTCGCGATTTTGGAAAAATCCTGAATGAATCTCCTGTAGTAACCTGCTAATCCGAGGAAACTCCTTACTTCCGATGGCGTTTTCGGTTGATCCCAGTTAAGCACTGCTTCAACCTTTGACGGATCCACCGAAATCCCATCCTTGTCAATCACATGTCCAAGAAATTGCACTCGTTCTATCCAGAATTCACACTTTGAAAATTTAGCGTACAACTTCTCTCTTTTTAACGTTTCCAATGTCAACTTCAAATGTTCTGCATGCTCTTCCTTGGTTTTGGAATAAATTAGAATATCGTCGATGAATACTACTACGAATTTGTAAAAAAACGGCTTAAACACCCTGTTCATTAGGTCTATAAATGCTGCAGGAGCATTTGTTAGACCAAATGACATCACCAGAAACTCGTAATGACCATAACGAGTTCTGAACGCTGTCTTCGGTACATCTTCCTTCCTCACCTCCAGCTGATGATACCCACTCCTCAAATCTATCTTCGAGAAATATCTATCTCCTTTCAACTGATCGAACAAGTCATCGATTCTTGGCAACGGGTATTTATTCTTAATCGTGACCTTGTTCAACTCTCTGTAATCAATGCAAAGTCGCATCGATCCGTCTTTCTTTTTAACAAACAATACCAGCGCTCCCCACGGTGATACGCTCGGTTGAATATATTTCTTATCTAAAAGTTCTTGTAACTGTACCATCAATTCTTTCATCTCTACTGGGGCCATACGGTACGGAGCTTTCGATATCGGGGCGGTTCCTGGCGCCAAATCGATTACAAACTCAACTTCCCTGTCTGGCGGAAGTCCTGGCAACTCGTCCGGAAAGACGTCTATAAAGTCCCTTACAACAGGTATCTCTTCTAATTTCGGACTCTCCTTTCGAGTATCAACTATGTAGGCTAAGTATCCAACATAGCCTTGTCTTAACAACTTCCTGGCCTGCATCATCGTCAGACAACTCGCTTGTCTAGGTGATTTGCTGCCGTAAAATACTACCTTTGACGGAGTCATAAGGTTAATACATTTCTTTTGGCAATCAATTATCGCTCCATAATTGAATGACCAATCCATACCCAGAATAACGTCAAATTCCCCAAGTTTGATTGGGATCAGATTTACTGTCATCACGTTTCCCTTAATGTTCACTCTACAGTTCTTGTGTATGTACCTAACAGGAATTATTTCCCTATTCGCAATTTCTATGTTCAACGGGTAATCTAATTCCTCCTTAGGCAAATCTAAGTTCTTAGCAAAGTCATCGGATATAAATGAATAAGTAGCACCCGAATCAAATAATACATAAGCATCTATATTATTGATCGGAATGATACCTGACACCACATCGAGAGACTGCACAGCATCTTGCATGGTCATGTTGAAAGTCCTAGCAGTAGGTCGGTTTGTTGGTGCTGATCCGGTTATAGCCAAAGTACTACCACCACTGTTTCCCTTATTTCCTCCCGGTCCTGTTCCTGCTGCTGCTTTCTTGGGGCAATCCCTAGCCAAATGATCCTTCGACCCACATGTCAAACAAGCGCCCTTCTTCGGATTCGGACAATTCGGAGCTATGTGGCCCTCCTGGTTGCAATTGTAGCACACCCTCTTCGCCTTCAGGCAAATCCCTATGTGATTCTTCCCATATGTAACACACGCTTCTACCTTCTTCTTCTGACCTCCCTGTTGATTTCCAGCAGATCCATTATCATTCCACTTCCTTTTCTAGTTATTACCTCCACTGCTACTACCACTTGCCTTATTATTCTCATTTTCACCCTTCTTCTTCTTCTGTTCTTGGTTATACTTGGTTAGAGCATCACTCCCACCTTCTGCGATGATCGCCTTTTCCAAAACTCCAGCAAAAGTGTTCAATTGGAACATTGACACCTTGCTATACAACCACGGCTTCAATCCTTGTTCAAACCTCCTCGCCTTCCTCTCATCCGTATTCACTTGATAAGTTGCGAACCTAGCCAACTCATTGAATTTCGCCGCGTACTCCGGTATAGTCATGGTACCCTGTTTCAGCTCTAGAAATTGAATCTCCATCTGGTTACGCGAGCTCGTTGGAAAGTACATCTCGAAAAACATTTCCTTAAACCTCTCCCACGCAATCACACCCTGACCTCCTCGAACTTTATTCGCTTGCCACCAGTAACTAGCTTCTGACTTAAGCATAAACGTTGCGAAGGCAGTTTTTTGGTCTTCACTACCCCTACCAACATCAAATACTTTCTCCATTTCCATCACCCAAGTTTGGGCTTCGATCGGGTTCAGGGAACCCTTAAATTCTGGCGGTCCTACCGCTTTGAAATCCTTAAATGACGTCACAGGTGGAGCTTGCGGCTGATTCGCAAGTGATCCAGCTAAAAGGTCTACCAACTGCTGAACGGGGTTAGCATTGGCGTCGTTGTTATTGGTAGAGCTCTCCTGAGCTTGTTGACGTGGTTGGCGTCTCGACGGCATTTTCTGTTCAAGAATATGTGCTTATTAGATTAACACTCAATTTTCTCAAGTGTTCAACATTTAACTCAAACAATTCATGTTAAACATTTAACACATAACATCTTCAAATAAAACTGATATTTCATTAATTCAAAGGTCTTAAACATAAAAAGATAGCATCACTGCTATTAATATCAACTATCCTAAGATCAAACAATCTTTAGGATTAAATAGTCGTATTCCATTGTGTATAATCACGCTGGAATTTACATCATAAAACATCATAAATCTTTACACATAATTCCAAAAAAAACCTCTCCTATCACAGCCTACTAAGGCGTCGAACTGCCTGTCTACGTTCTTCCACCATGATACGGCACATCGTCCTGCGATCCAACATGTACCATGGCAAGTCCTCGAACTGAACTGGATAATGGAGAACTCGATCCTGGGCCCTATCAATCGCTGTCTGGAAAGTATAGTCCGTCTCCTCAATCTTGGCCTTCTTTGCACGTTCCCCTCCTTCGGAAATTTCTGCACGTCGAGCGCTATTCATCCAAGCATCCTCTGCTCTCGCACGTTCTGCTGACTCCTCACTCAGGTCATCCTTCAGTTTCTGAATCTTAAGCTTCATCTTTTCAATTTGACTTTCTGCCTGAACTAACTTCCATTCTACGTCCCCAAGACGTATCTCAAGTTCCTCAATCTTCTCATCCTTTTATTCTATAAAAGTCTAGCGTATATTTGCCAGTCTCTCCCAATCTCTGACTCTGTCCTGCAACTCTACAGTACGATCATACAATGCGTCATACATCTCAACATCGACAGAGGTAAGGGGTACCTCCTCGGAATCCTCATCATCATCCTCAACCTCTACTTCCTCAGGATCCTCCTCTGGATCAGACTCAGGCTCATACTCCTGACCCTCAACCGTGATTAATGGAGATGGCTCTCTATGTACCAACTGCTCCCGGATAACATGAATATCACGGGGCTCCTCCTCTCCAGCCACTCGGGGCTCAACATCCCTAGGCTGACTGGATCCTCCAACATCCGACATCCTGACAACAAAGTTTAAATTTTAATTAATACCCGGTACTAATCGCGGCACATAAGTTGTTAACACATAAGCACATAGCACATAAAGTCTTTTATTATCTTTAATGAATTCCATAATTCATTCCTTATAACTTGATAAGAGTTTATCACCACTATATTTTCTGACTCTTAAAAGGCTACTACCCTAAGGTTTCCCCACCTAAGGTTCACAACCTACAGCTCTGATACCAACCTGTGACACCCCCAAATCCGAGTACTCTGTTTCCTCAGGAATTGGTGTTCACTATCCATATACATCACATCACATCTAACTACCCATTCATTCATAATGGAAATACTCTTAATAAAAAATAGAAATCTCCCATTAAGGGTTACAACATCATTCATAATTAAATCCCAGGTCATCTAACCTTAACATAACATCAGTGCGGAAACATAAATTAAGTCTATTACATAACATCATTAAAATAAGTACAACAAGTCTTCATCACTTGTTTGCTTTTCCTTTGCCCTTACTAGTAGATGGCTCATCAGTTCTTTCAACCTTAGCTGCAATGTTATTATGCAAGGGTGAGCAATGATTGCCCAGTAAGTATAACAACAACAGTAATAATAACATGCGAAATAATTAATGGATATTTAATAATCGAAGATTTAGCTTTTGAGTCAAGAATGTAAGACAAGATTCAAAAAAACGTCTGAGGGTCTTAAGACCACGAACTATGTCCCAGGTTATCAAGTATTTCTACTTTAAACCTTTAACAGTCGTAAGACTATATGGACATTGCTTCTTGTACTCAGGGGGATCAGCCCCTTTGTACCATGTATGTGCACAACATCTTAATGCTAACGCGTAATAAAATCCCCTGTATAAGGGTTGTTCATCTCAGTTTGACATCGGAGTCCGCACCAAAGGAAGTTTGGTTTGGATTTACTTCAATAACGTTTCTAGAATTTAGAACGATCATCAACTATGGACTAGTCGAATTAAAAAGGGTTCTCTAGTCAATCAAGGTTCGAAATGTGTAATTCGAGAATCGAAACTAAATCTCATAAGGGGTACAATTGAATAAGTTTTATATAACTGAAGCATTACAAAGAGGAAATTAAAAACGTCTCATTGAATCCATGAAATTGAATGGAATAGAAACAATAACTTGCTCAAGAAGTAATAGTATTATGAAACTTGTATTCTATGATAATGAAATTTAGAAACTTGCGTAAACGTAAAAGTAAGGATAAGATACTTGCCTCGTGCGTAGACTATAAATTTAAAACTCACATTTTTTAAATCAACCTATGTATTCGGTTTATAAAACAGTAACAATAATTAGCTACAGTATTATAAACACTTTAGAACTCATTCTCATCCAATTTCATTTTAATAACTCAGTTAACACCGAACAATCAATGGATTTACGCTTACCACCCACCACAGTACTTTAACATTCATTTTATACCTTAGCCTAAACTTTAGGTATATCTACGATATCATAACATGATCTCAAAGAAAGAAGAAAATTTTTACTCTCGTCTTTTTACTCTCTTTTTTTTTTAAATCTTCGCCGGGGCGAGAATTTCCTTCACAAAATTCTCGCCAGGGCGAGCTCTCGCCGGGGCGAGAATTTCCTTCACAAAATTCTCGTCGTGGCGAGAATCACAAATTCCAGTTTCTGCAGTTAGCGAAGAACGCAAAAACAGGCCAAAATTTCCAATCTTGTTATTCTAATCGTCAAATTAAACATACCCAGACACTATAATTCATAAATAATTGTTACCCAAGCCTTCTAGCATGATTCTAACAACTTAAATGGCATAAATCATGAATCTAAGAATCAAATTTAAGGTTTCTTATCATTTTATCAGAGTTCTTCAATATTCATGAAATCACACATAACAGGTTCATTATACAACCAAATTAATCCGTTTAAAACTTGTTTTCTTCATTTATACATGAATAATCAAAGTAAGTTATCAATTTATCCAATTAACTAGCAACACAGACTTCAATTTCATACATTCAAACAATGTTCGTACATTGTACTACTCTGTAACTTTCTGAATTCTCATATAAACGAAATTTCACCGATTAAATTACTCTAAAATCATATTTAAAATCATATAAAACACATAAATACATGCTTACTAACATCTAACATCAAATTATTTAAAGATTTAGCCATAGAAATGAAATTATAGAAAATACAGAGAACTCTAAGCATACGTTCATGGAATAAACTCATCAGAACATAAATTAAAAACTTAATTTAGAAGGATTACCTTCAATTAAATGCTTTACATGATGCAAGGAGATGAATGATTTCTTCAATTCTCCAATTCCTCACAAATCTCTCTCTTTTCTCTCTATATTGGCTTTTTGGAAACTGATGAATAGTAGATAATAAGAATACGTATAATTTAAACTGATTAAACATGGGTGTCAGTTAATTCATAATGGTTAACTGACCCCAACTTCTTTAAGGCCTCGTTTGGCTTGCTTAAAAACTCTTCTTTTGGTTTATTTTAATAAATAGCTTATTATATAGTTTCATGTCACACTTTAAATTAATAAAATAATCTTGCTAAAATCGATTAAATATAATAGAATAATTCTACATTAAATCACATAGTCATATTAATAAAATTCTCATTTATTAATAATGACAAAGTATTAAATCTCTAATTAATAATAATTAATTAGAAATAACATTATACTCATTTAAATAATGTATTTAATCAAATAAATTCAATTAAACACATACTTTAAATATAAAAATTCTCTACATTAATCTAATTAATGTAACACATATAATTAAATTAATCTACCACAAATTCATCGATTAATCAATTAATTCAACAATCAAATCATCGAAAAATATTTATTTAATTCAATAAATATTTAAAATTAAGTTACAAAAATTCTTGTTCGTCACAGCTGAAAGGAAGAATAGGACATTGATTGAAGTAGGAAGAACATTACTGGCAGCTGCTCAACTCCCTGAGTACTTTTGGGCAGAAGCTGTCAGCACTGCATGCTACACTCAAAACAGGTCTCTCATTCACTCTCTTCTCAAGAAGACTCCCTATGAATTATGGAAGGGAAGGAAGCCAAACATTAGTTACTTTCGTGCATTTGGTTGTTTATGCTACATCCTCAACAACGGCAAAAAGTATCTAACCAAATTCTAACCCAAGTCAGATGAAGGTATCTTCCTTGGCTTTGCTACAGACAGCAAGGCCTACAGAGTATTCAACAAAGAGTCATTAAGTGTTGAAGTCTCTATTCATATCACATTTGATGAGTCAGAATTAAAGAAGTAAACCTCCTCACTCAATGATCCAACAGAGGAGGACTCTACGATCACTAAGTCCAAAATCGCAGAGTTAGGCTCTACGATCGTCGAGCCAGAAGCAGAAAGCGCAGAGCAAGAAAAAGCAAACGTAGATCTCACTATGCCTGACAATGAGTCTCTACGACCTGAAACAGAAATTAACTTCGAAGAACTCAGACAAGAAGGCACTAGAACTGATGTTCCAAGAAGGAGAAAGTGGACAAAGGATCACACTGAAGATCTGATAATTGGGGATCCTAATGCAAGAGTCAGGACAAGATCAGCAACTCAAAATGAATGCATCTACCTAAGCTTTCTCTCTCAAATAGAACCCAAAAAGGTAGAAGAAGCCTTAGGAGATTCAAGTTGGATAGAGGCAATGCAAGAAGAGCTCAACCAGTTTGAAAGAAGCAAAGTCTGGAGACTAGTTGAAAGGCCAACACAACATCCAGTCATAGGCACCAAATGGGTCTTTAGAAACAAGATGGATGAAGATGGGGTTATCACAAGGAACAAAGCAAGACTGGTAGCTAAAGGATACTCACAAGAAGAAGGGATTGACTATGATGAAACCTTTGCTCTAGTTGCAAGATTCGAAGCAATCAGAATCTTTCTTGCCCATACATCCCACATGAAATTCAAAGTCTTCCAAATGGATGTCAAGAGTGCCTTCCTAAATGGAGAACTCCAAGAAGAAGTCTATGTAGAACAACCTCCAGGTTTTGTCAATCCAACTCTTTCTAATTATGTTTATAGATTAGACAAAGCATTATATGGATTAAAACAAGCACCTAGAGCATGGTATGAAACACTCACTAACTTTCTCACGAAAAAAGGATTCACTAGAGGCAGAGTAGATACCACTTTATTCCTAAGGAAACACAAGGATAAATCACTTTTAGTTCAAATCTATGTGGATGATATAATATTTGGTTCTACTGATGAAAAATTGTGTGAAAGGTTTGCCAAGCTAATGCAGAGTAAGTTCGAAATGAGCATGATAGGAGAACTGAATTTCTTCCTTGGACTTCAAGTGAAACAAACTAATGAAGGAATATTTATCAACCAAGCCAAATACATTAAAGACCTATTAAAGAAATATGGCATGGAGTCAGCTTCCATCATGAAAACTCCCATGGCACCTGCAACCAAGCTTGACAAAGATGAGGAAGGTAAAAGTATTGATATTACTCAATATAGAGGTATGATTAGATCTCTCCTATACCTAACTACCAGTAGACTAGATATCATGTTTGCCACTTGTATTTGTGCTAGATTTCAAGCCAATCCTAAGGAATCTCATTTATTAGCTGTAAAAAGGATTTTCAGGTATCTTAAAGGTACTCCAAATTTGGGACTTTGGTATCCTTTGAGTTAATGGGATATTCAGATGCTGACTATGCAGGGTGCAAGATAGACAGGAAAAGCACAAGTGGTACATGTCAATTCCTTGGAAATAGACTTGTCTCCTGGTTTAGCAAGAAGCAAAACTCAGTTTCAACCTCTACTGCAGAAGCTGAATATATTGCTGCAGGGAGTTGCTGTACACAAATCCTATGGATGAAAAATCAATTAGCTGATTATGGTTTTGTGTTTAAATCTATTCCAGTTCATTGTGACAATACTAGTGCAATTGCTATAACTCATAATCCTGTCATGCATTCAAGAACCAAGCACATAGATATAAGATATCATTTCATTAGAGATCATGTGCAAAGTGGAAATATAGCATTACATTATATTCCTACTGAAAATTAGCTTGTTGATGTATTTATAAAACCCCTAGATGAATCTAGATTCAACATGTTGATAGGTGAACTTGGAATGCTAAATTTACATCCATAATAGTATGCTTTGGAATCCATTAACTCTGCAGAAAGAAAGTTCGTAGAGTAACGAAAACTGGAAAAACATACAGCTCAAAGGAAATCAAGCTGCCGAGACGTACTCTACGATCGTCGAGAAAGATGGAGGTCGTAGAGTAGAAAGGGCTCTACGCTCGCCAAGATGTACTCTATGATCGTCGAGTAAGATGAAGGTCGTAGAGTTGTTGATTGATTTCGCAATCAATAAAACACGCGCAAGTATACGCGATCCACAAGTAATATAAGATAAGTAAAGTGTTGAACCCACGAGGAATTATGTTAAATAATTACCAAATATCAATCGCATGAAAAATTAATCTAATTTAAACAATGACAACATAGTTTGTTTTTGTTGTCGATTAAAACTAAATTAAGACAATTTAGAAAACAACGTTTAACTACACACTGATAAAGTTCAAGATAGAAAGGTCTAAGATTACAATTTCCCCCAACTCTTCATTTAAACATCATACTCTCTCTTGTTTAGTAAGTTAGAACATAAGAATTGCTATCTGAGCAATCACAAGTATATATAAGCCTCTTTCGATGGTCGAATACGTATTTCCTATTGTGGTATATAGATATAATTCTATTCTACACACTAGCAAGAATCTCATATCAAGAACAATCAATAAGACACATGTCACGTAAACTCTCATTAACCGTTCTATCAATTACCAACTTTCATAATAGAAATCATTAAGCAAGGATTCTCAATTGAATACATGTGGTATTTAGGTATATGTCTATCCTAAATACAATCAAATTATCAATCCTCAAGAATAATACGTAAGACTCACGTCACATAATCTCATACATTATCCATAAAGAATATCCAACTTTCACATGAATTCATAACTAGGTCTCAACTTATACTTCCTCTCTCAATTCCATATAAGTTACCAAGGTAATTACGGGCCAAGCAATTAATCCTTAAGCAAAGGTTATGAACTCCAATTCATGTAATGACTAACTACCAATCAAAAAGAGAGCATTCAATTTAAACTACAAGTTGGGTTCCATTGCAATCTTAGAATGAAGAGTTTAGCTCATATTCAATCTCAATAACATCATAATCTGATTATAGTACATGGTTTGGAATAACAAAATAAGAATAAAGAACTAAAACATATGAAGAAACACCCCTTTTTTGATGAGACTCCCGAATTGGTGTGGTGTAGTTCTTCTTCTCCAGCTCTTGCCTTCCTATTTCGTGCTCCTAGCCTCCTTTAGTTGATGAAATTCAGATAATTGCTCCCTTTGCTCCTTTGTTCTCCTCCTTTTTCTCTCAAACCCTAGCCTCCAAATTGTGTAGCAAAGCTTGAATGAGTCAATTCTTCCTCCCTGGATGCCTAATAATCTGGTTTCTCTCTCTCCATCCATTTCCATCGTGCTCCCGAATTTTCTCAACTGAATCCCCACTACTAGCAGATGGGACAAAAGCCAGCTTCATTTCTTGTCCCGACTTGTCGCCCCGACGGCAAAATTAAGCTTTGGGATGCCACCCCGGCGATGGAAATTGACTTGATAACGCCGCCCCGGCGATGGCTTCGCCCCGGCGCTGAAACAAGCCTGGGGTTGTCGCCCCGGCGGTGGACCCTACTGCTGGAATTTTACATTTTTGCTCTAAAAGTTCCACAATTCCACAATTTCCTACTTAGAGCCTCTTCCTGCACAATAATGAAATAACTAGTGAAATGGTGCTATAAATGCTTAAAGATAGCCGAGAATTAAGCCTAGAAAACATCCAATTCGTAGGTATAAAACCCACTCATCAAATACCCCCAAACTTAAGACTTTGTTTGTCCTCAAGCAAAAACAAAGGAAATGAAAAATACACAATGCCACTAAGTAGACGAATGCAAATGCAAGAGCTATAAGCCTAGAGCAGTCAGGATAAGGACATCCAACCTCAACATTCAGAGCAAGTAAACAACAACCTCTCAACCAAATGATTATCAGAAATGAAACTCACAACAATTTCGCCAAATGTTTAACCCTTAAGTGTGTGTGTGTGTGTGGTTGGACTGTCAGAGCACGCACTGATCACAATTCAATCCAAGAACTACATTGCTCAAAAGAAGATAAAACAGTCAATACCTAATTGCTAGCCGCTCTCATGCTCACTAGCCTCTATTTTCACATTCCATTTAGCTATATTCTATAACTATCACCGAGTGCGTTTTACGCTCCATCTCGATAATAGTTTATTAACATCTAGACCTGTGCAATGTCTATCTTCATTAGGCTTTTCAATGTCACCCATGTAGCAAACGTTCCACCGATAACTACCAAACCAGATGGTTTTAGGGCACCAAGCGTAGAAACGCTCCAACGGGCTTACTTGTTCGAATGACAAAGGCCACAAAGATAAACTAGTTAAGATTTGCTCATGTCTGTCTATATTTCAAATTCAATTATAACCAGCATTCAAGACAGACATCGAAGCAGTAAATAAGCATAATATTATAAATTATTTTTTTTGAGCTATCCTATCTTTTAATGAGCAACAGTTTCAAAGAATTGAATCAAAAATCTCACGTACTCAACAACATTGCTATGTGCATTAGGAACTCAAAGGGTTAAAAATTCAAGAGAAATAGGCACGAGTTAACATTTCTAATATAGCAATTCAGATCCAAAGTGTTGAATACATTAAAACAGTGATTACCAAGTCATCATCGGCTTTCCTTAAATGCACTGCTCATAGGCTTCTAAATGTAGTTCTACATGATGCTGAGAAACCATAAATCTAAAGGAAAGTAGACAACAGAATATGTACAATGATCATCAACAAATGACACTAATAGTAATAAGCATTCATAGCAAGAAAAGTCATTTTGATGATATTTCACATGATTATTTTCAATAAAAGCAATCCTTCAAAAACCGTCTTTAAAACTTGAAAACATGCATACTAACTACAACTACCATGCTAAAGCATTAAACCAACTTAAGTACAAGGAATGACTACTAAATCGTAAATAGCAAAACCACCACCAAACTTAAGAAGGACAATGTCCTCATTGTCTAAAGAGTACAAAATGTAAAACTAAGGACTCCCCTGATAAGTGTGGTGTCATGGATGGTTGATATCCTCAACCTCAGCATCAGATGGTGGATAGGGGGGAAGTGGTCGGGGCACTGGAAATGGGATAGGTGGTCCTCCTGGATTTAGCCTCGCGAACTGCATTGAAGCTCGTGGTGTAGCTGAACATGTGCTCCTGCCGCTCAGCCAGTCTCTGATTCTGCCGCTCAATCCTCCTAGCTCGTTCTTCAGTGAGCATATGTAAATCTCTGAACTACGTGCTGAAGCGAGCTCGCGGCTGTGAACTAGAAGCAGTAGGTGAATCCGGGTCACCCTCTGGGTCTGCCTGGGGCTGAATAATAAATCCTCGACCCCGCGGGTGCAACTGTGCCTGGTCCCAAACTGAGTATCTAGAGATCAGCCTATGGTCCAAGACCAGCAGTGGCTGCTGGACTACCTCATCCTCGGCCCACTGAACGCCTGCAGCATGGCACAATCCGCAGATAAGCGACGGGTTTGGTAACCCTCCATGAACATTACTCCTCAGGATCCTGCGGATGTTACCCTCAATGATGCGACCCACGTCGATCGCGTAGTCCATGACTATAGCATACAAGAGTGCAGCCCTGTCCTTCGTAACATCACTAACATGAACTGTGGGCATCAGCTTGGCACAGAGAAAAGCATACCAAATCTTACCATAGAGGCTTAACTCCTTGCTATGAAAAAATGTACCCCCTTTGGTGCCCTTAGTTACCCACGTGGTGCCCGGTCTGCACAATTCGGTCAGAATTCTGTCACAATCTGGTGTGGAGCGCAAGAACTCCAAATACTGGCACATTGCAGGAGCGTCCAATGCATAGTACTCATTAATAGCCTGGGCGCTGAATGGTACGGTCCTACCCCGAACAGTCACAGTATATGGTAGCGTATCCTTTGCATTAGCATAGAACTCCTGGACAATGGCTACCACAGCTGCCTTGGGCTGCTCAATGAAAGTATCCCATTCTCTCTCAGTAATTTGATCAACCATCTCTCCATCCACTCTCCAACTAGGCCGCAGGCCACGCTCGGGCGTTAGAGCCTTACCCGCTATGAAAGTGTCAAATCGTGTAGCAGCTTCAGCACTGACAAACTTACTATGATCATAGGCTCTTTCCTGTGGTGTGGAGGAACCCTCACCCCTGGATCTCTTTGGCGGCATGACTGATCAATACTTGGCGCAAACAACCACAAAAAGCTTCCCCCAAAACTGTTTTTATACTGACTGTCTCAAATTCACTGCAACAACTCCGCTTCCAGCAATAAAGATATATCAAATACCCGATTGAGCCAACACAAACTCAATCGGCCCAACAAGTGAATAATGCAGTGATAATTCAGATTAATAATGTAACTCGGATTATAGTGTACCCAATTCAGACAAAAATTGCTCTAATGACAATGCCCAACAATTATATCAAGATATATCAGTGCACAGTAACCATTATAGACAGCAAATCCCAAACTGATATCCAATATTTCTTAAATCCACTATCACTGATTAGTGATTACTCAACTTTCAACCAGTTAGAATAACCAAAACAAACCGATACACAGTAGCAGTGATTGCCCAATATAGTCAGTGGCGTACCTTGTACAATCCAGTTGAAAAATGTGAGAAAGATGAGCCCTGATCTGAATTTCCCACGGTTGGAGTCGTGCTACAGTCCTGAACCTTGCAAAATCATCAAAGGCAGACTCCAATGGCTATGATGCACGCTGGTGGGTTTAGGTTTTAGGTTTCCCCAAATTGATAAACCTTAGAAAGCATGAATGCGTGTGGGGTGGTGATGAAGCCGAATGGAGGTTGATTTTGGATGTGGGTAAGTGTTTGAAATGGTTTTGGATGGTATGAGACACAAATTGCAGGCTTGGGTGCGAGAGAGATGAAAGGAAGTGGAGAAATGAACTGCCTGGAAGCACATTTTAAAAACTGAAATCCGTGTCTACCGCCGGGGCGGTAGAATAAGCTCTAGAAACGCCGTCGGGGCGATAGCGTCGCCGGGGCGAGAAAAATGAGTTACAAGTTGTTGCCGGGGCGAGCCAGTCGCTGGGGCGAGGAAAATGGCTTACAAGTTGTCGCCGGGGTGACAACTCCCTGTATCCCCAAACTTGCACTTTTGTAAATCAGATCCAAAATCAAGTTCGCCTCTTCCAACCTGTTTTAAGCAACCTACCACACATATTCTGAATATATTGTCCACAATTTCAACATTTAGAGCGCAATAAGGGCATAACTTATCTATCCAAAATGCAAAAATGGAAAATTTAGAAACATAAGAATGCACACTTGTAAAACTGAAATATAACAACAAAATGTAAAGGATACGGATAAGGATAATGGGTTGCCTCCCATCCAGTGCGTGGTTTAAAGTCCTCGGCCTGACTTCTCATCAATTCAAGGTTGATCGGCTAAAGTGATTGAGGTTTTTTGGCGAGCGAAGCCGCCGCCCCAATAATGCTTAAGACGCTGCCCGTTAACTTTAAATGTTTCCTCCGGATTTTCACCATAGACTTCAATAGCACCGTGCGGAAATGCATGCTTGACAATGAAGGGACCCGACCAACGTGATTTGAGCTTTCCGGGAAAAAGCCTTAATCTAGAGTTGTACAGTAGCACCGCTTGGCCTGGCTAGAATTTCCTGTCAATGATCTTCTTGTCATGCCATCTTTTAACTTTCTCCTTGTACAACTTTGAGTTCTCATAAGCTTGCATTCGGAACTCATCAAGTTCATTAAGTTGGAGGAGTCTTTTCTCTCCTGTGGCGGTGAGATCAAAATTCATCTTTCTTATGGCCCAGTACGCCTTATGCTCAAGTTCCACTGGGAGATGGCATGCCTTGCCATAAACTAGCTGGTATGGTGACATGCCAATGGGTGTTTTATAAGTCATTCTATACGCCCAAAGTGCATCATCTAGCTTCATTGACCAATCCTTCCTAGTAGGATTGACAATCTTTTCTAAGATTTTCTTCACCTTTCTATTAGAAACCTCCGCTTGACCATTGGTCAAGGGGTGGTATGCCATAGCAATTCTATGATTGACCCCGTATTTTCCCAAGAGGGCTGCAAAGGCTTATTGCAAAACTGACTCCCCTCATCACTGATCATGGCCCTTGGAGTACCGAACCTTGTGAAGATGTTCTTTTGGAGAAATTTTAACACTACCTTGGAGTCATTAGTAGGGAATGCAGCTGCCTCCACCCATTTAGACACATAATCTACAGCCAAGAGAATGTATAGATTATTGAAAGAAGGTGGGAATGGCCCCATGAAGTCTATACCCCAAATGTCGAATACTTCAACCTCAAGGATCATGTTCAAAGGCATTTCATGACGTTTAGAGATGTTCCCCATTCGTTGACATCTATCACATCTTAGCACAAACTGATGAGCATCTTTGAACAATGTTGGGCAAAAGAACCCTGCTTGCAACACCTTAGTGGCTGTTTTCTCACCTCCATAGTGTCCTCCATATAGTGCATCATGACAGTGATGTAGAATGCTATCAACCTCGCTTTGTTGAACACACCTTCGAATCATTTGATCCACACAATGTTTGAATAAATACGGTTCATCCCACATATATCTCTTCACGTCATGAAGAAACTTTTTCTTTTTCTACCACGACAAGTCTGGGGGAAGTGTGGTACTAACCAAGTAGTTAGGAAAATCTACATACCATGGAATTTAGCCTTGAACCACAAATAGTTGTTCATCCGGAAAAGACTCGTTGATTAGAACTTTATCTTCCTTGTCATGACCCGGATTCTCCAATCTAGATAGATGGTCGGCTACTTGGTTTTCAGTTCCCTTTCTGTCCCGAATTTCCAAGTCAAACTCCTGCAGCAATAAGATCCATCTAATCAATCTCGGTTTAGCATCCTTCTTTGCAATTAGATATCGAATAGCTGAATGGTCCGTGAATACAACCACCCTTGTTCCAATCAAGTAAGATCAAAACTTGTCAAAGGCATACACTACTGCAAGCAACTCCTTCTCGGTAGTGGTGTAATTGAGCTGTGCACTAGTTAAGGTTTTGCTGGCGTAGTAAATAGCATGAAAAACCTTCTCCTTGCGTTGTCCCAAAACAGCCCCAACCGCATAATCACTGGCATCACACATCAATTCGAAGGGTTTTGACCAATCCAGAGCAATTAATTATCACTGGTGCAGTGGTTAATTTCTTCTTTAAAAGCTCAAATGCGATCCAACACTCTTCATCAACTTGAACGGCACATTTTTCTCTAGTAGACTGCATAAAGGTTTTGTGATCTTAGAAAAGTCCTTAATGAATCTTCGGTAAAACCCCGCATGTCCCAGAAAACTGCGAATGCCCTTCACTGAGGTTGGTAGAGGTAGATTTTCAATTGTTTCAAGTTTTGCTCTATCCACCTCAAGACCCTTGGATGACACTTTATGCCCAAGTATAATCCCCTCTTGCACCATGAAGTGACATTTTTCCCAGTTGAGCACTAGATTAGTTTCCACACATCTCTTCAGTATTAGAACTAGATTTTCCAAGCAGTTGTCAAATGAGTCACCAAACACTGAAAAGTCATCCATGAATACTTCTCCATTGCGTTCCACCAAATCCGAGAAAATTGCCATCATGCACCTTTGAAAAGTGGTCGGTGCATTACACAATCCGAATGAGACCCTTCTAAAAGCAAAAGTACCAAATGGGCATGTGAAGGTAGTCTTTTCTTGATCTTCGGGAGCAATAGCAATCTGATTATAGCCCGAATATCCATCCAACAAGCAATAATACTCATGCCCAGCCAGTCTATCCAACATTTGATCAATGAAAGGTAATGGAAAGTGATCCCTTCGGGTTGCTTTGTTAAGTCTCCTGTAATCCATGCACACCCTCCACCCGGTCACTGTCCTTGTCGGAATTAACTCATTATTTTCATTGGCCACGACTGTCATACCCCCTTTTTTAGGTACACACTGAACTGGGCTCACCCAAGCACTGTCAGAAATGGGATAAATTATTCCAGCATCTAACCACTTCAAAATATCTTTCTTTACCACCTCTTTCATGATTGGGTTGAACCTCCTTTGATGTTCCACACTGGGTTTACTATCATCCTCCATCAAGATTTTGTGCATACAGTATGATGGGCTTATTCCCTTGATGTCGGCGATGGTCCATCCAATAGCAGATTTGTACTCTCTAAGAACCTGCAACAACTTGCTTTCTTGAAACTCGTTAAGCACAGATGTAATAATAACAGGTAAAGTAGCTGAATCACCTAAATATGCATACCTGAGATGATTAGGCAAAGGTTTTAGCTCAAGTGATGGAGGTGTCTCAAGGGATGGTCTCAACCGATCTGTAGCATTCTCAGCATGCTCTAGAGATTCAAACGGGATTTGAAACTTGCTTCCCCGTGGCACTGTATTCAAAATCTGTAGATACTCAATCAAATCTGGATCATCCCTGTCAAACTCTCCCAGAAGTGTAGTCTCTAATGGATCATTGTTTAACACATTCAGAAACTCATCATTTACAACTCGCTCGATCACATCCACCTGAAAACATTCTTCCACATCCGAAGGGAATTTCATGGCCTTAAATACATTGAAGGTGACTTCTTGATCCTGAACCCTCATAGTGAGCTCTCCCTTTTACACATCAATTAAAGTTCTCCCAGTGGCTAAAAATGGTCTCCCAAGAATAATAGGAATGTTTTTATCTTCCTCAAAATCTAAGATGATGAAATCAGCCGGGAAGATGAACTTATCCACCTTAACAAGAATGTCTTCAACAATTCCCCTTGGGTATGTAACCGACCTATCGGCAAGCTGAAGGGAAATGTTTGTTGGCTTTAGTGCAGGCAGTCCCAACTGAGTATACATGGATAATGGCATGAGATTACTACTAGCACCCAAG
This sequence comes from Aralia elata, assembly GCA_034770075.1. Classification (NCBI taxonomy): domain Eukaryota; kingdom Viridiplantae; phylum Streptophyta; class Magnoliopsida; order Apiales; family Araliaceae; genus Aralia; species Aralia elata. Next base: position 32,113,442 of record CM068388.1, on the reverse strand, counting down.
TCACACAAACATTTGTTGAATGAAAGGCTACCGATCGTACACGGTATAGTGAAACTACCTGGGTCCTTCAACTTGGGGGGTAGCTTTCTTTGCAACACTGCACTACATTCCTCCGTCAAAGCCACTGTTTCAAAGTCATTTAACCTCTTCTTCCTTGACAGAATACCCTTCATAAATTTGGCATAGCTTGGCATCTGTTCTAATGCCTCTGCAAAAGGAATGTTAATTTGTAGCTTCTTGAAGACCTCTAGAAATTTGGCAAACTGTTTATCTAACTTTTGCTTCTACAGTCTTTGAGGGAAAGGTACTGGTGGATACACTTTTGGAGTAGGCTCAACACTAGGTTTATCTGTGGTATCTCTCTGCTCCGACTCAGGTGGTACACTGTTGTCCATTTCCTTAGAAAAATCAGCATTATTCAAGTCCGGAGGGGAGCTTGAGTGGGCTGCCCCCTTTTTCAATTCGAGCTCCTGTGAGGTTTGTTTACAACTTCTGAGAGTTACTGCCTGACATTCCTCTTTCCCATCTCTTCTTGGATTAGTTTCTGTGTTACTAGGAAGAGATCCCTGGGGTCTATTTGACATAGAACTAGCCATTTGCCCAATTTGATTTCCAAAGCTTTGAGTGCTGCTGCTTGGTTTTTTATCAAGATATCCTGGTTAGCCATGTGTTTCAATATCAACTCTTCAAAATCTGATTTTCTCTCTGGCTGTGAAGTTTGAGCTGCATGATGTTGTTGCTGATTTTGGAACCTTGGTGGATGGTGTGGTTTTGGAGCTTGCTGAAAATTTTGATTGTTACTCCATGAAAAGTTAGGATGGTTCCTATTTCCAGCATTATAAGTGTTTTGGTACTGATTCGGCTGTCTCTGGTAGCTACTTACAAACTGAACTGCCTCGTAGTCAAATGGGCATTGGTCGTTGGCATGTGTTCCTGCACATAATTCACAAACAGAAGCCACCTGCTGCACTTTTGAATCAGTCAAGGCATCAAGTTTCTTTGACATTGCTGCCATCTGAGCTGCTAAGGATGTGATGGCATCTACCTCTAATACTCCGGCTACCTTTGGTTGACTCATCCTAGCAATAGTCCATTGGTAGTTATTTGCAGCCATAACCTCCAATAAATCAAGTGCTTCTCTATAATTTTTAGCCATAAAAGATCCTCCCGCAGCTGCATCTAAACTAGACCGATTGTGAGATCCTAATCCATTGTAGAAGGTATTCAATTGCATCCATGGAAGGAATCCATGATGTGGGCATCTCCGAAGAAAATCTTTAAATCTTTCCCAAGCTTCATAAAATGATTCTCCATGATGTTGTTCAAAGGTTACAATTTCATTTCGCAATCTAGCAAATTTAGCAGGAGGGAAGAACTTTGCTAAAAATTTATGTGCTAAGTCTGACCATGTAGTGATGGATCCCGGTGGCAATGAGTGAAGCCAACTCTTAGCTTTGTCTCTCAAAGTGAACGGAAAAAGTCTAAGTCTCAATGCATCATCCGTCACTCCAATAAATTTGAAGGTATCACATATCTCAATAAGGCTCAACAAATTCTCATTAGGGTTGTCATTAGCCAAACCCCCAAACTGTAACGAATTTTGCACCATTTGTATTGTTCCCAGTTTAATTTCAAAGGCATTTGCGGTTATTACCGGTCTTGTGATACTAGACTGTAAATCACTTATCTGCGGCGTTACATAGTCTCTCAATGCTTTTTGTTCCTCTGCCGCCATAGTTTCTTGATTGTTAGAATCCCTGATTCTTTCTCTTCTTAGTCTTCGGGTATTTCTCTCGATCTCGAGATCGTAAGGAAATAACTCGAGACTTTGTGATCGGCGCATACAAATAAAGGGTGCCTACACAATCAAGTAAATAAAAATTAAAAACAAGTCTAAATTAAGATCAATTCAACTATAATCAATATTGGTAAAATTATTGTAAAATAATTCCCTGGCAACGGCGCCAAAAACTTGTTGATTGATTTCGCAATCAATAAAACACGCGTAAGTATACGCGATCCATAAGTAAAATAAGATAAGTAAAGTGTCGAACCCACGAGGAATTATGTTAAATAATTACCAAATATCAATCGCATGAAAAATTAATCTAATTTAAACAATGACAATATGGTTTGTGTTTGTTGTCGATTAAAACTACATTAAGACAATTTAGAAAACAACGTTTAACTACACATGGATAAAGTTCAAGATAGAAAGGTCTAAGATTACAATTTCCCCCAACTCTTCATTTAAACATCATACTCTCTCTTATTTAGTAAGTTAGAATATAAGAATTGCTATCCGAGCAATCACAAGTATATATAAGTCTCTTTCGATGGTCGAATACGTATTTCCTATTGTGGTATATAGATATAATTCTATTCTACACACTAACAAGAATCTCATATCAAGAACAATCAATAAGACACATGTCACGTAAACTCTCATTAACCGTCCTATCAATTACCAACTTTCACAATAGAAATCATTAAGCAAGGATTCTCAATTGAATACATGTGGTATTTAGGTATATGTCTATCCTAAATACAATCAAATTATCAACCCTCAAGAATAATACGTAAGACTCACGTCACATAATCTCATACATTATCCATAAAGAATATCCAACTTTCACATGAATTCATAACTAGGTCTCAACTTATACTTCCTCTCTCAATTCCATATAAGTTATCAAAATAATTACGGGCCAAGCAATTAATCCTTAAGCAAAGGTTATGAACTCCAATTCATGTAATGACTAACTACCAATCAAAAAGAGAGCATTCAATTTAAACTACAAGTTGGGTTCCATTGCAATCTTAGAATCTGAATAACATCATAATCTGATTATAGTACATGGTTTGGAATAACAAAATAAGAATAAAGAACTAAAACATATGAAGAAACACCCCTTTTTTGATGAGACTCCCGAATTGGTGTGGTGTAGTTCTTCTTCTCCAGCTCTTGCCTTCCTATTTCACGCTCCTAGCCTCCTTTAGTTGATGAAATTCAGATAATTGCTCCCTTTGCTCCTTTGTTCTCCTCTTTTTTCTCTCAAACCCTAGCCTCCAAATTGTGTAGCAAAGCTTGAATGAGTCAATTCTTCCTCCCTGGATGCCTAATAATCTGGTTTCTTTCTCTCCATCCATTTCCATCGTGCTCCCGAATTTGCTCAACTGAATCCCCACTACCAGCAGATGTGACAAAAGCCAGCTTCATTTCTTGTCCCGACTTGTCGCCCCGACGGTAAAATTAAGCTTTGGGACGCCGCCCCGGCGGTGGCGTCGCCCCGGCGATGGAAATTGACTTGATAACGCCGACTCGGCGATGACTTCGCCCCGGCGCTGAAACAAGCCTGGGCTTGTCACCCCGGCGGTGGACCCTACTGCTGGAATTTTACATTTTTGCTCCAAAAGTTCCACAATTCCACAATTTCCTACTTAGAGCCGCTTCCTGCACAATAATGAAATAACTAGTGAAATGGTGCTATAAATGCTTAAAGATAGCCGAGAATTGAGCCTAGAAAACATCCAATTCGTAGGTATAAAACCCACTCATCAAGAGTAGAAAGGGCTCAGGAATGAAACGTAGAGCTCAAAAAAAGCTAAGGGCAAAACAGTATTTTCCCCTCAGCATAAAACAAGCACGCACCCAACACGTGACTCTTAGTCCACTCAGCAGAAAAAGATGGAAGTTTTCACTAACTCATTTCAAATTATTTCTACTAAAACTCTTCCTCTCCATCTTCTCTAAACCCTAGCTCTCCGCTTTAATCAAACTCTGAGCAAAGTTTGTCGCTGTGCAGCAAAATCAAAGAAATTCTCAAATGGCACTCTCACCAGTAATCTCAGGGAACTCCCTCGACTTTGATGATTTTGCTTTAGCTGAAACAAAGTACAAGAGAATCATCTCCTTGCTGTGACGATCAGGTCTCTACGAAGCCCTCGACACCAACATTCTAATATATCCAGCATTGGTGAGAGAATTCTACTCAAATGAAATTATTGGAGACGGAATCCTGTCCACGAAGGTCAAAGGGATCCCACTTCAGCTATGTGCCTCAGAGATCAATGTAGCCCTAGGTTTCAAAATGACGGGCTCACAACTATCCAGTTCATTAACACAGAAGAAGGGCTGAAGCGAATGCACCATGAGAACAACCCAAGGCTCAGGGGATTAAAGAAAAAGGAATTCCCTCAAAAGTATGAATTCCTTGCTGATATTGTTGGTAAATGCATTCTATGCAAAGATTCAGCTCATGATTCTGTCAATGACACTCAGCTCAGAATCATGACTGCTATTGTGAAGAAGATCCAACTAAACTATGGTGCTCTTCTCTTAGAATGGATTGGAAACTGGATATCAAATGATGGAAAGACCCAAGGGGCAAGGAAAATGTTTTATGCCAGGTTCATAAGCATTATTATTCAGAAGGCACTGGAAGACCACATTGGGGATGATGAAGGAGAGGCCATAAATGTCCACAAAAGGATCACTCAAAAGCTGTTTGTGAACTGGAAAAGAAATCCAGCTGGGAATCTGAAATCAGCTCAGACAGAAGACAGTGAGAAGACTCAAAGTGAAGTCAGCAAACCGTCCATGAAAAATATGTCTGTGGTAGAAGAAGAAACAAATGAAGTTGATCAGGATTTGCCGGCTCTAACCATAAAAAACAAAAGGAAGAAGAAAGTGATGTCCCAGACTGAAGAGGAACCACAAGGGTCATCGAATGAAGGACCCACATCACCGTTTGCTCAAGCATGGCCCTCTCTATCTTCTGAAGCAGAGAAGAAGAAGATAAAACAACTGGAAGAATGCAGTGGAGAATCACAACCAACCTTGAAGGTATACCATAAGAAGGGAAAACGCAGCTCCAAACAAAGCCTTCCTACGATCGCTGAGGATACTCACTATACGTTTGTAGAGTTGAGAACTAAAGAAGCTGCTGAAGATGTTGGTCAGCCTGGCACTATGGCCACTTTCGCTGAACCATTGGCCGGGAAGGTTACTGAACCCAAGACAAAGAAAATGAAGAAAAAACTGATGACATTAGCTCAAAAAGAGCTTAATGAAGCAATGCTAAGGATCAAGGAGGAAGAAATAAGACTGGCAGATCAAACCGCCGCTCCAGCTGAGGGGGAGCAACAAGAAATTAATAATCAAGGAGGTGCTCACACTGAGGGGGAGACACCTAATGCACAGATTAAGGGGGAGCAATCTGAAGATCAATATAAAGATCCCTCCATCCCTGAAGGAATTGATGCTCATACTGGTCAACAGGAAGAAGAGGAAGAAAGAATAATTGATCAGAATGAGGTTGTGGAGATTAGTGATAGAACAAATGATGAAGATGAGGATGACAGCCTCGAAATCATTGCTGAAGGCAGAAATAGAGAAAGGCATTACACCTATAACTGCCTTTTCAACTACTTACCAAGAATGCCACTCCATCAAGCACTTATACTCAACTCATGGGATCACATGTTCTAGGCTTTCAAGACCTATCCAGCCATTTCAGTGCTTGCCCAGCAATACCCCAGCATTGAATCCTTTGCTCAAAAGCTGTTGACCAACCATCCGTGTCAAGTCACCGAGCAAAAGGTATACTTCGTTCCCTCCTCATTTAAATTAAAACACTCTCCATTACCATTTTACTATCATTTTGATGAGATACCGAGATGGAATGAGGTCATCTGTGACCTAAGGAATCCTATTCCAGGTACAGGGTCTCAAAACTCTGTCCCTGATGAACCAAATGCTCAACCATCTTTGGCCATAGAGCCCCCAACGTCTACGATTGATGCTCAGCCTAATCCTCAAACACAATTCGTAGAGTCAGCTCACTCTACGATCGACTCCATGATCGTAGAGTGTGCTGATCCTACAGACATCAATCAAACTACTTTCTCTCCCACACTTCAAACCACTGCTAGTGATATCCCATTCTCCTCTCAAAATAAATATTTTGACTTGGCCATTACTCTGGCAAATCTTCAAGAAAGCAATAAGGAAGCATCTACACCGGAAATCAAGCAAATTCTTGAGCGGGTCAAACTCATCCCCACAAAAGATGAATTGACTAATCTTACTATGGGAATGACTAAAGACATGGAAGAGAATCTTGCAGCTAACTCTCTCATCCTTCATAGAAGATTTAATGAGCTTGTTGATGCTGCCAATGCTCACACCAACAATCTTGGTACTGAGCTGACCAAAAGATTAAGGGAAATCATCAAGGAATTGATGAACGACATTGACAGAAGGGACCAACTATATAAAAAGGAAATTGTTGATCACAAATCCGCAGTTATCTCCCTTCATGAGTCCCAGATAGCTCAAAACAAGCTAGTAACTGAGAAACTTTTTGATTTGAGCACATCCATCAACAACTTTCAGCGCCTATCTCTTCAACGTATGGAAAGGACTGACAATGCTCTAGCCCTTATGCACCAGCAACGAGAGAGGACCGAAGCTCAGTTCGTAAAGCAAAGAGCTGACAATACTTAGTCCCGGTCACAAATGCAAGAATTAGTGCGAGGTGTTGAGAAACTCTCCCAAGAAGTAAGAAGGTTAGATGCTGACATAAAGGGGGAGAAATCAAAAGGCAAAGAAAAGGGGGAATCTAGCAGTAGAGGAAGAGAGCAACCGAGGCCAAGGCAGAACAGGCAATCAGAATAATCAATACCAGGTGGAGAGGAGCCCATAGATGCAATTCCCATAAGAAGTGAACTTTCTGGATCCTACAGAAGAATGCCTGATGTAACTCCAATAGGAGTTCGCATACCATCAGGAAATCCTGTAGTGTTAAATAGACACTTACATGGAACTCACCTATATGGTGAAGAAGGAAGTTGCATGCCCTCCTCTGGCCTTGGTCGAGAACAGATTGAGGAATTCCAGCATATGACTGAAGAAGGCAGGGAAATTTACAGAAGAAGAATGGCATATGAAAGAGCCAATCCCCCAAGGGCCTCGAGAGGAGCACGAGGAAGGAAAGGCTAAGGTTTGAAATCCTTCGTAAATCTTCCCTTTCACTGTATTGATGGAATTGATGAAACTGATAAACAATGTAATATTTATTCTATCATCAATAAAATTCATGATTTCGTCTAGAAATACAGTTGCTCACTGTACCTTAAGACATGTTTATTTTCTGAAAAGCATCTACATTAGAACTGATGATATAATTCAACTACTGGTTATGTCAACATCAAATAGGGGGAGATTATTAGGAATCATAGTTTAAATTTGATGTTGTGCACTCAATGAATATGTATATCAGTAGTTAAGTCTGTAAAGTCCTTAAAGGAAAACATATGTACAAGGACTTAGGAATTTGTAGATCAAATATGTTGGACGATCTAAAGTTGCACTTAATATCTGTAATGTCCAAGCAAATTGTAAAGTCCTTTTTTGAAGGTGATGTACAAAGGACTTAGAATAGAAAAGATCAAGGTTGTTAGGTTGATCTTGTGTTCTGATCGTAAAGTACTGCCATACTCCAAGTAAAAGGACGTAGAGCTTCCTCGGCAGGACGCAGAGCTTCCTCGGCAGGACGCAGAGCTTCCTCGGCAGGACGCAGAGCTTCCTCGGCAGGACGCAGAGCTTCCTCGGCAGGACGCAGAGCTTCCTCGGCAGGACGTAGAGCTTTGTCGCCAGGACGTAGAGCTTCCTCGGTAGGACGTAGAGCTTCCTCGGTAGGACGTAGAGTTTTGTCGTCAGGACGTAGAGCTTCCTCGGCAGAACATAGAGCCTTGTCAACAGAACGTAGGGTTATCTCGGCGTCTCAAGACAAACCATCATATTGAAGAGAAGCCTATGCAAGCACGTACAGACTAAATCAGCACCTTCTATGAAGACCATGAAGACAGGACTTTGATGCTTTATCAGAATGATCAAAAAAGGGGAAATATGAAGATCACATTAAAAATATCAACAAGCATCAAACGACTGAGCAAGAACGTGGAGTCAGACGTCAGACAAGCAACTCAGATCTAAGAATGAATATTCTAAGTTGCCCATAACAGAAAGTCAGTAGAATGATCTGCCCAAGATGGTTACTGAATATTAAATAAATGAGTGGGGAGCAAACAACTACAGTCTGCAGAAACTCAGAAGCATTATACTAATGGGAGCTGACTCACCCCACTACTGCAGTCAACAAAGAATAAACTATTCCAAAAACTCAGCAACACATCTCAACGGAAGAAACAGGTGCAACGGCCACATTTCAACGGGAAGATTCTCAAGAGCATCTACATAAGGTAGAAGGATTGAAGGTTCAAGTCAAGCAAGAACAATGAAAAAGAAGATCATACTTGAAACACTATCATTCTACAATCCAAAACGAAACATCTTGCTTCGCTGCTGAGTTTATCAAACCTTATGCTTCAAGCAACTCAGTAGCAACAAAACAAATCACTCTTCATCAAGTGAAAGGGTCAGTAGGTGACTAACCCAAGACAAGTCTGCTGGACTTGTGGAGTACCAAAGGGTACCAAGGATTCTAAGGTTGCTGGTCTTAGATTATAGAGTTCCAAGGCTGCTGGCTTTGAAGAGTACGTTGAGTACTGGTGTTCGAAGACTGAGAGTCTTGAAGGAATCTTTGTGATTCAGTTGTAACGATATCCTTAGTGGATTTGCTACTCGAGGAGTAGAACAGTAGAGTAGGAGTCTTGTGTGCTCCGAACCACTTAAAGTCTTGTCTCTATCTCTTTGCACTTATTAATTGCCATAACTGCTATAACTGTTTTATCACTGCTTTACTATATTCTCCACTACTGTTCTATTTTCTACAAGGGGTTCTTACAAATCATATTCCAATGTGCTTAATTATTGGATACATTAACTAAACTGTTAAGTCATCTTCTTAAAAAGAAAAAGAAAACACAAAGTTTTAAAATATCTATTCAACCACCCCTTCTAGATATCTTTTGCGCCTCTGGAAACTAACATATTTATTGAGTAAAAATAGGTAATTGATAAAGTTATTATGGAGTAATTCATTTTAAGTGTAATTATGTTAATTGTTATTTGAATGTAATTTGATGTGTCTATTCTAATTTAATTTAATAATTAAATTAGATAATAAAATAAATTAGAGGATAAAATGATTGATTTGAATAAAGGATTTATTTGAGCAAGATCATTATTTGGTAATATTGTTATTGGTCAAATAAGAGTTATAATTAAATTAGTAAGGTTTAATTGAATTTATTTAATAACAGGTTTAATTAAATTGAAAATGTGACAATTAAACTATATAGTATAATGGGTTATTAAAATAAATGAAAAACGATTAATTTAGATAAACCAAACAAGGTCTTGTGACTCTTGGTTGGTAAAAATGGATTATTTTGCTTTGGTTCAACCAAACAAGGCCTTGTGGCCTTTGAAATTCTATTTTTATGCATTTGAGTTTGCTAAACATGGCCAAACTCTTTGTTTCTTTTAACTGACTAATTAAAAACTAAGCTACGTTAAAAAAGTAAGAACGTCAGTTGGTTTCTAAGCCTAAGAGAAGAGAAGAAAACAAAAGCAGAGTTTGAGAAGAGAGAATTTGAGAGCTTAGAGAAATTTTGAAAAAATCAAAAAGGGAGAAAGTGAATTGCTAACTCATCATCTAACTAAGTTCAAGAAGAAATCAAGAGGTATAAATTGATTCTAATCTTCTTTATTTATAGTTCTTGGAGTTCTTCACTGTTATTTCTCTGTATATGAATTTATTTGCTCAATGCATGAATTACTTGGTTGTAATTGGTAATATGCATATACTAGTGATTGTATGTTGTTTATAATCAGTTTTAATTGAATTAATCCATGAAAGCATGTTTTAAAATAGAGTTTTAGTTTTACAGTGTTTTACTTTCATATAATGGCTTATATGTATGAAAATTGATGTTCAATTTGATTATTAATCGGTAAATTGACTTTTGATTATGATAACATGATGAAAAACGAAAAGAATGCAAGTAGAATGGATTAAAATGGTTTAGAGATGAATTCACAGTGTTTGATTTCATTAAAATGGCCAAAACATGATTACTTTGTTCAAACAGTGAATTTTTGGTTTTTAATTGGTTGATTATGTGTTTATAATAGTTAGAATTGTTAGAAACATGTTGGGTAACTATTTTACATCATGTTTGACGTCTGGGTATGTTTATTTTATGAATCGGATGGTAGAATTTGGGAAATTTGGTCTGAGCTTGCACTGGTTCGCGAACTGTAGAAGGTGACAGTCGAGTCTACCGCCCCGGCGGTAGAAATGAACTGGTATTATCGCCCCGGCGGTCTCGTCGCACCGGCGGTATAATTGAACTAGAATTGTCGCCCCGACGGTGTCCTCGCCTCGGCGATGGTTTGTGAAGAAATCCACTGCCCCGGCGGTGGAACAGTAACTGGAAATTTTCTATTTGTTTTGTGATCTTTCTATGTTGCTATGTGCATGTTTAAAACTTAGGTTAAGATATTAAATGTCTAATGAGATACCACGTTGGTTGTTAAGCAAGTACTTGTTGAATATCGAATGACAATCGAGATGTTACAATGAAATAGGATAAGAACGAATCTTAAAGTGAATATAATTCTGTAACTAATTATTGTTACCGTTTTATAATCGAAATGTATAGGTTGATTAAAGAACGTGAACTTTAATCTGTAATCTACGCACGAGGCAAGTTTTTGAACTCCACTATTACTTTGAGCAAGTTTTTTTTTTACCCTTAATCTTTTATTTCCGTTGGAAGCAAGTTTCTTACTTTCCTTTCATTGAGCAAGCTTATTGACCTTAGCTTATCATTATTCAAGCAAGGTTGATACAATGTCAAATGCTTATGTTATATTCTAGTCATTTATTATCCAGTCATGAATCCTTATTCAAACTTCAAACATAAATCTTGTTGTACGATTCTATTGTTGAATTAAATGCTTTAATGACTAGCAAAACCCTTATTGATTCAGCTAGTCCATAGTTGATGAGCGTTCCAAAGATTTAGAATATCTTGGAGTTATTCCAAACCAAGTTTCTTTTGGTAGGGAATCTGAAGTTAAACTGAGATGAACAACCCTAATATAGGGGATTAAACTACGCAGTAGCGTTAAAATATTTGTGCACAATACATTGTACAAAGGGTTGATCCCCCGGAGTACGAGATGGATAGTCCATAGTCTATAAGACAGTTAAAGGTTACAGTAGTGATACTTGTTAACCTAGGACATAGTTCAAGGTCTTATGACCCTCAAATATACTCTTGATTTTGAAATCTATACTCGATTCTTAAGCCGAGTTTTCTTTTGAGTTTTTAGTCCTCTGATTTTTATTATTTGATTTGAAGAAAACTATTATAACTCCGTTGAAAATCTACTCCATTGATTATTGAATTGTCATTGTTATTACACTTATGGGCAATTGTATGCTCACCCTTGCATAAAACATTGCAGCTAAACCTGAAAAGTCGGTTGAGCCGTCCACTAGTAAGGGCAAGGGCAAGATGAACAAATGAAAATGTTTAGTCTGTTTGATTCAGTTCTTTGTAATGAGACTTGTTTAATTGTTATGTTTTAATTCTGCAACGATGTAATAAAGGTAGATGACTTGGGATTTGTTTATTTAAAAGATTTTAAGATGTAATCCTTTTGTGGGAAGTTATTTTATTCAGCTTAATTTAATTGTCCTTTATTATGGGTAGTTAGTTATGAATGAATGATATAGTGAACACCAAATCAGTGGGAATTAAGTACCCGGATTTGGGGGTGTCACATGTTTAGTTGTTAATCTTAGTTTTAATTTAATTAGTTTTAATCAATATCCAAATCGTGATTGTTTAATAAAATAGAGTTAATATAGGTTGGTAGTTGAAAGTATAAATTGCAATATTTCTCCGTGAGAACGATACTCTACTTATCATTATATTACTTGTTGATCGTGTATACTTGCACGTAATTGTTGATTGTGAAATCTGACAACAGGCAAACACTTGTTTTCCAATATAATACCTTAAAAGTTGTTCTTTTTCTCAGTCTAGAATCCTTACCAAATTAATTGATTAGGAATAACTTTTAAAATCGATTTGATTTAACAAATTTAAACATGCTTAATCTAGCTGATATGACTAGCATAGATCTATCTCATAAACAGTTCATGAATGAAGGAATTTTAACTAATTCACAATACAATAATAATTCACAATACAATAATAATAGAACATGGATTCAATTACACCAAGTGTGAATAACAATAACTATCATGGATGTGGAATAATCAAAAATAATTATCCACTAACAGGCTCTGAAATAATAACTCAAGGTCGAGTTAGAGAACTTGCAATATATAAAGATTCATAACAATAATCAGGAACTTGCATAATGTACGAAGTTGTGTAAGTTAGGAACTTGCTCAATATAAATTTGAGTAAAGTTTGGGAACTTGCCTGTCTGACGAGCTACAGATATCTAGCTTTAATTAATACTCTTTGAATGACCTAGCATTGATAATGTTGGTCTATCAATTAGTACTGCACATAATTGCGTATCTTTATGCTTACTTATGCTATTCATTTAGCAAATAAATCAATCATCTAGCACACATAATTTAATATGCTATCATTAATCCTATAAGATATTTAATCGATCTTAGGTCAATGATTTAATTAATTAATAATATTTTTTTCTTAAGTGATAAATACTTATTAAACCCTTTAAACAATTTATTATAATTGTTTAATTAATGAGTTACTTAAACTCTCTTTATTTTATAATCTCTATCTCCATTTAATTACTATTTAATATTAGTTAAATAGAAATTAACTAATTTCCTTTAGTTATTATCTAATAATATATAATAACTAATTATGTTTACTCATTATTTATTGTTAATCAAATAATAAATAATCAAATTATAAATCTTATTTGTCTTTAATTATTATTTAATATTAATTAAATAATAATTATTTATTTATTTATCCTTATTTTATTATTTAATCTTAATTCAATAATAAATAATTAATTTCTTAACTCTATTTGTCTTTAATTATTATTTAATATTAATTAATAATATTAAATAATAATTAATTAATTATTTGTCCTTGTTTATTATTTAATCTTAATTAAATAATTAATAATTAATTCATAAACTTTTATGTTAATTAAACTAACATATGGGTAAATAATTATTATTATTAATTACTTAATCTTACTTAGATAATAAATAATTAGTTTATTAACTTTAACATTCTTTAATCATTATTTAACATTAATTAAATAATAATTAATTAATTCTTTAACCCTATTTATTATTTAGTCTTAACTAAATAACAAATAGTTAGTTTAGTAACACTAACTTTATTTAATTATTACTCAATTAATGTTAATTAAATAGTTAATTACACTTCAAAAATATTTAATTAGTGTAATTATTAATTAGTAGCATTAAAAATTTATTAATGTGGGCCCAAGTGCATATTAGGGTTCACATGACCTAATTGAAATAAATATACAAATTAGGGTTCATGTGACCTAATAAAATGTACAGATTAGGGTCCATGATGTAATTAAATGGATACCGGAAAAGACAAAAATAAATGTGCTAGATCAGGGGAAGTCTCTACGTGTTCCAAGGCAGAAGACTCGTGGATGCGACCCATTTTGGGAATTGATTGAGGGATTGGATTGGCGGCTAGAAGAACAGGGCAATTTGGGCATTACTTTGATGCCTAAAGGGCATTTCTAGAATTTTCCCTTTAAAAACATGACTAAAGGGTATTTCAAAAATTTTCCTTAAAATATGTGTCTGGCATGTGACTATTTCCCAGGAAAGCTCTATAAATAGCCCCTTTATTCTAAGAAGAGGGGATCGCTTTCAAGACATTACACTTATACTCTTGGAAGCTCTGAGCACTTGAAACTCTCTCTCAACTCGAAGACTCAAGAAGGCTCTTGGAATCCCTGCTACCCTAACCCGGTTTTCGGATTCTGAGAGTTCTGCCACGTGTCATTGGAGTAATCATCCACCTGTGCTTCTCTCCTATTCAATCAATCAGTAACCCCTAGCAAGGCGTAATTTCCTTGCCCACAATTAGTTAGTAATTTTAAATGATTTAAAAGGGATTAAACCATTAATTACACTAATAATTACTTAATTACACAAAAATTCCAAATTAAATATTATAATATTCTTTAACAGTTTAAAAAAATTTTAGCCCAAGACTCGTCGCCGGAACTAGCCGGAAAAGGCCTGAACCGGGCGCCGGAAGCTCCCGTGAACCGGATCGGTTCACTTTAATAAAACATGCAGTTTACTCCTTTAAATTTCTAGATTTGGGGTCCTTCACGGAAACGTGAGTAAATGAAATCTCCAACTTGGATTGGGGTCTAATTGATATCGTTGGATTCGTATCTTTCCGACTACAATTTTCCATCATCAAAATCCAAATTTGGACATGTTTTGGTCACTAAATTTCGTCCGGAAATGGACTATTCCAATATTGTTTCAGCAGTGAACATGTTTTGGTAAAACTTGCATAACTCAGTCATTTTAATTTCTTTTTAAACGATTCCAATTAGGTTTTATTCCTAACTTACCTCTTAAAACTCAGAAAAAAGAAAATCACCAATATCATGCATAGATTTCAAAATATACAATTTATTCGAACAAGCTACGGTTTGTTCGTCGGTAAAAATGTTTTCAACCATTTAGCTTAACTTTTCTACATAAACCCATACCATCACATACCAAAACCATAAGTCATCATATATAAACATATTTAGCATGATTTTAAACACAAAAATCTTGATGATAACTTTTCTACCATAAAAATTAAAAGAAAAGCAAGATTAGGGTTTTCTAGGGTTTTTATACCTTTTTCCTTTCATGGCTACTTTTCTCTTCTTCCCAAAGTAGTAGATGGAACTTGATGGAATTCAAAAACTCCTTATCTTTATCTCCTAGGTGGCGGCACCCTTGTTCCTGTTTCACAAAATTTTGCTCTTAAATATTACTTTCTCTCTAGCTTGCTCTCTCTCTAAGCTTACAAAATGAAGATGAACAAGTGACTAGCCTTTGTTTTACAAAGACTAATTACTTATAAAACCTATAGATATATAAATTATAACTATCTATT
The DNA here is from genome assembly GCA_034770075.1 of Aralia elata. NCBI lineage: Eukaryota > Viridiplantae > Streptophyta > Magnoliopsida > Apiales > Araliaceae > Aralia > Aralia elata. The sequence continues at coordinate 32,098,322 of CM068388.1, read as the reverse complement.
TTATCATCATTAATAAGTATACTTTCTTACACAAATTTTACCAAGTTGGTGATGGGTTATTATTACTATTTGTACTTCCTTTTTAATCCTTTACAAGCAAGCTTTCAAAAATCAACACCTCACACCATGTGAGACCACCATAGCCGGTAGGCCCCTCCCATTTTGCTCCAATTTTTGATTTTCTTTTATTGCTTTGGATAGAATAATGAGTTGTTAGGATTATTTTCCAAGTAGGCTAACAATTGGACTTTAATTAAATTCCTTTTGGGCTCACCTTTAACTAGTTTGGGCCACTAGTAGTCACATGTTATTAATTCAATATTTGGGCTATTAATTTATTAAATGTTGGGCTAATTTAATTAGTCTACACATTAACTATCCAAGTCCATGATCAACTAAATGAGTGGGCTTGGTTAATTAATTAATTAGGCTAGTCCACTAGTATTTACTTACTAATTGGACTATTAAAATTAATTATTCATATATCACATAATTCTCATTAATTAATGCTCATATTAATTAATGTATAAAATTTGTTTACTTACTATATTCACTTTACTTGAATATTTAATTAGATTACAATCTTATCAATTTCCTTGTTATTAATAATCTTAGGTTAGTCCACTAATTTAAATAGCTATTAGTGGGCCCTACTTTAACTAACAATTAATCACATATCCATTCACTACATGTCACAAAATTTTCAATATCATTAATATTTAATTAATATATTTATTTATAACGTGACTTAAACTTCTGGCTATTACAACCTAAACTTGTCTAGGGCAAATACGACTCCTAGCAACTCTTTCTCTGTGGTAGAGTAATGGAGTTGAGCGTCGTTCAAAGCTCTGCTTGCATAGTAAATCACATGAGGGACTTTATCAATTCTCTGACCTAAGACTGCCCCAACTGCATAATCAGAGGCATCACACATGATCTCAAATGGAAGGTTCCAGTCAAGGGACCGAATGATAGGTGCTGAGGTCTTAGCTGATTTCAACGTCTCAAAGGCCTTTAGGCTTGCTTCATTGAAGTCAAATGGGGCGTCTTTAGTAAGGAGATTGCACAGAGGTCTAGCAATCTTGCTAAATTCTTTGATAAAACGCCTATAAAAACCAGCATGGCCTAAGAATGAGTGAATCTCCTTAACCGTCCGCGGGGGCGGCAGGTTAAAGATTAAATCCACTTTAGCCTTGTCTACTTCAATTCCCTCTTTAGATATGATATGCCCAAGGATAATTCCCCTTTGTACCATAAATGGCACTTCTCCCAATTAAGCACAGATTTTTCTCTCTACACCTCTCTAAGACTAGAGCTAGGTGTTTCAAACATTCCTCAAAAGAAGACCTAAATACAGAAAAATCATCCATGAAAACCTCTAAGAATCGCTCTACCATGTCAGAGAAATGGAAATCATGCACCGTTGAAAAGTGGCAGGTGCATTGCATAGCCCAAAAGACATGCGTCGGTAAGCGAATGTACCAAAAGGGCACGTGAATGTTGTCTTCTCTTGATCAGATGGATCATCTGGAATTTTGTTATAGCCAAAATAATCATCCAAAAAGCAGTAGTAAGCATGACCGGCTAACCTTTCCAGCATTTGATTAATGTAAGGAAGGGGAAAGTGATCCTTCCTAGTCATTGAATTCAACTTCCGGTAGTCAATACAAACACGCCATCTCGTCTGAACATGAGATGGAACTAACTCATTATGCTCATTGACTACCACTGTAATTACTGACTTCTTAGGAACTACTTGTACAGGGCTCACCCACTCACTATCAGATATCGGGTAAATAATACCCGCATCAAGAAGCTTGAGTACCTCAGCCCTAACTACTTCTTGCATCATTGGATTTAGCCTTCTTTATGGTTCACGAGAAGGTTTTGCATTCTCCTCTAAGTGGATCTTATGCATGACAACTAACGGGCTAATTCCTTTCAAATCGGCGATAGACCACCCGATAGCTTCCTTATCTTATGCTCGTGAAGGACTTTAAGTAATTACTTTTCTTGAGCATTATCAAGATTAGAAGCTATGATAATAGGCAACGACTCTGCTGGACCTAGAAATGCATATTTTAGATTATCAGGCAAGAGCTTCAGGTCCAACTTCGGTGCTTCTTCAATGGAAAGAGGTCGAGAAGTTGATGAAAGATTTAGAGGCGCTGGTTTTGGTTGGAAAACATGTGTACCCATAACAGGCACTGAATCTAAGAGCGCATTGACTTGCTCTATAGATTCAATAATATCGAAATCGTAACCAAAATGGGACAAAGAAGCCTCTAATGGGTCCTCTTTACAAGTTTGCAAGAAAGATTCCTCTACTAGACTATCAATCAAATGGATTTGTCCGAAATCATTATCATCAGTATCTACTGAGGTCTTGCTGATGTCAAAAACATTTAATTCTGCTATGAGGTTCCTAAAAGAAATTTTCATCACTCCATTTCTGCAATTGATGAGGGCGTTGGATGTAGCAAGGAATGGTCGCCCTAAAATCATAGGAATTTGGCCTTTTGTGTTCTGAACAGGCTCAGTATCAAGGACAACAAAGTCCACAAGAAAGTAGAAAGTGTCTACCTTGATCAGAACATCTTCAATAACACCCCTAGGAATTTTCAATGACCTATCAACAAGTTAAATTGTCATTAATATGGGCTTCAACTCTCCTAAATGCAACTACACATACACAGAATATGGCAGTAAGTTCACACTTGCTCCCAAATCTACCAAAGCTCGCTCAATATGATGATCTCCTATCTTGCATGATATTGTTGGACATCCAGGGTCCTTATACTTAACAGGGATTTTGCATTGAATAATGGAGCTTGCGTGTTCAGCTAAGAATGCCTTTTTCAAAACATTTGTTCTCCTCTTTTAAGTGACCAAGTCTTTGAAAAAGTTGGCATAAGAAGGTACTTACTTGATAGCATTAAGTAATGGAATGTTTATCTGAACTTGCTTAAACACTTCCAAAATTTCTTCGAATTGAGTACCCTTCCTATTATCTTTTAGCCTATGAGGAAATGGGGCTATAGGAACAAAGGCCATACTCGAGAGATCTTCACTTGCTTGCTTAGTAAGCGGAGCTTGATTCACAACTTGAGGTATAGGCTCAACCTCAGCTGGATATTGTTCTTCTTCTTTATTTCCCTCCTCGCTATCAAGTACTTTCCCCACCTAAGTGTGGTGATGACTTGAACTTGCCCATATGTTGGTGCATTTGGTGGGTTAGGAGCTATCCCACCTGAGGAAACACCTTTAGGATTCAGAATCGACTGACTTAGAAATTTACCCTTCTCTCGATCACCCAATTGACTAGCTATTTGACCCATTTGACTCTCTAACTTGATGATGGCTTAAGTGTTCATGAGGCCATTGTTCCCGACTTCCTATAAAATTTGACTTGAAGTCTAGTTATTTTGGGTGGTCACTTGAATGAATAGTTTTAGAGTGTCCTCCAAAGATGAGAATTGTTATGGAGTAACATGGGATGATTGAGTAGGCGGGGCAGATTGAATTGGTGGATAAGGATTGATTGGTGGACGAAAACTAGGAGGTGGATGTTGTCATGGAACACTAGCTGATGGGGCACCCATATTGGACATGGGTTGAGCTTGAGTCCATGATAAATTTGGGTGATTTCTCCAACCCGGATTGTAAGTCTCTGTGGGGCTATTGAATTGCTTTTCGTAATTATTCATCGCATTTACTTGTTATGGCATGAATTCGGAGAATCCTGCCATAGAGGGGCAAGTTTGCGATGTATGCATAGGGTTAGCACACACAGAGCACCATTCAGCTTGAACTTGATTAATCGAGTTACTATCCAACTGTAAAGCTAACGCTTCAAGCCTGTTTGAGAGACTATCTAACTGCCTTCTAGTCTCTACATCTTCAGTTAGCTCATATATGCCTTCTTTCTTACCTTCCTTCTTGACTTGAGAAGATGAATTCCTACGAGAGGAGAAATCCCATTGCTGAGAGCTCTCGGACAGATTCTCAAGGAAATTATAAGCTTCATCTTCTGCGAAACTAAGAAAAGTTCCACTATTCATGGATTCAATCATGTTTCGGTTGGTTTGAGTTAACCCATTGTAATAATATTGGACTAGTCTTTATGTCTCAAAACCATGGTGGGGATATTTAAAAAGTAGGTCCTTAAATCTTTCCCAGGATTCATAGAATTTTTCATGACCCTCATGACAAAAATCAGATATCTGTTTTCGAAGTTCATTTGTCTTTGACATGGGGAAAAATTTAGTTAGAAATTTAGAAACCAAAGTCTCCCAACCAAAGATGGACCTAGAAGGAAGTGAGTTAAGCCATGCCTTTGCTTTTCCTTTCAAGGAGAAAGGAAATAAACGTAGGCGAACTGACTCATCAAAAAAAATTAGAATTTAAAAGTGGCACAAATTTCTAGAAAATCCTTAATATGGAGGTAAGGATCTTCTTGATCGATTTCATGAAAAATGGGAAGAAGTTGCATCACTTGCGGTTTAAGCTCGAAATGGTTTGCAGTTGTGGAGGCAACACGATGCATGACGGTGGTTTGGTAGTGATAGGAAAGAAAAGCTCTTTCAAAGTTTTCGCTTTATCTTATTCTTCAGTCATTGTTTCTCTCTCAAATAAAGGATTGAGTTCTAAGTTATCTATCCTATTCAATCTATTAATCCACGCTTACAAACAATAATCATGCACTACTCAACTCCTAATTTTTATTTTTTTTATTTTTTTTTATTTTTTTAAGAAACTAGTAGAAGGAAATAATCTAAATTAGTGAGCTGGTGGAAAAAAATTTCAAGTCCCCGACAACGGCGCCAAAAATTTGTTGTGGATGTCTTATAAACTCGTAAGTGCACGAATCAAATACTTAGTATAGCTTACAAGTGCGATGTCGAACCCTAAGGACTTGATGGATGGAACGTGTTTTTCTCACTCACTAAATCTAATTAATTCTTAATCTAGCTTAGAATTTCGAGGGAATTTTTATCAACAAAAAAAAATATGCAAATAAAATAATCAATAATAAAATACTAGGGTGGCGGAGTCATATATTTGATATCATCTTCTTAATATTCATGCCCAATACACTCTATTTTTTTTATATCACACTAATTTGGTCTCCCGACTCTATTAAATGCGGAACATAAATTCAATTAAGTCCAATTATTTTTTTAAAAAAAATCCAATGGTTAATTCTTTCATAGCCAAACAGATGTATAAAATCAAAACACTCATTATTTCCATCAAAATACAGTTTATATCCGCTTTTAGCAAATCATAAACTGAATCTAATAAATAATAATGAGAATCCAACCTTATTTTTTTATGAGTAAAAATAGGCATCCAATAGAAAGAATTATTTTTAACGCGAAAATACTAAATTGGTATAATCAATTGGCATGAATACGTGCAATGGAATCAGTCAATTATATTCATCCTCAACCCTAGAAAATAATCTAGTCTAGCATGCTTGAAATTGGAACACAAAACATAAGAAAATAATGCATAATTAACCTGACAAATTACTCACTTGAATGTACCAATTAATTAAAGAAGGAAATAAAATAAATTCTGAAATTCAAAACTCAAAAGTATTCTGCTCTAAATAAGAAACAATGCTATCCTTAACATTCAAAAGCAAAGAATAAATTGAATAAAAGAATTGTGTTCATCAATTGTTAAATGAAAAGAAAATTACCAATAAACAACCCAGTAGAAGTAAAGGCTAATTGAGGTGAGTAATCAACTCAAATGGCCGGTCTTGGTTTTTTGGCTGCCTCGTGCAACAGGTTTTCAAACATATACATCCCGTAGATGCTCCCTAACTTTCAAGTGGAGTTCCCCCCTTTTTTCAAATTTATTGTAACCCTCAATATAGGGAATGAGAGAGAGAACGAAGATTTGGTCGTAGTGTAACAGTTGAGACTCCTTCGATTTGCTGCTTCTCTTTCTCTTTCCTTTCGCCTTGGTACTCGCGCTCCTCCCTCATCTGATATCCCCATTTTTTGATCTGCTGCTCCATCCTATTTCCCAACTGATGATAACCCTCCAGTTTGCAATTATTTTTTGGGCTCTTTAATTAGAAAGCTGTGAAGACTTGGTTGGGTTCTATTTGATGACTATTGGACCGCCTCTTTAAAGCCAAGGTTGCTGATCTTTCTTTAATTCAGTTAATGGGCTTGGCCCACAGCTTGAAATAGTTGGCTTCTAAGCTCTAAATTACTCCATTAAATTTCATACACCTGGAAAATATTAAAAACACAGCAATTGTAATAATATATGCTCTCCAAAGTATACATTAACAAGCTAGGATATACCAATTTCTTGGCACATCAGTAGGTGTTGTTGGTCTAGGTAAGTACTGTGGTTGAGTTGGTTGAAAGCCTTGCTGCCTATTGGCGAAAGGATTCTGCATTAGTGGCATGTTACCTCCAAAACTTAAATTAGGTTGATCCCTTTATCCTAGATTATAAGTGTTAAGAGTAAGGATCAAACTTTCTTTATGGTTGTGCCTAATAATTCCCCACTGCATTAGCTTGTTGCATAGTCTCATCTTCTTGCAGTATTGGGCATACATTTGTACTGTGGCCTGCTAACAAATAAATTCCACAAGCTCTTGTTGTTGGCATATTTCCTGCAGCCATTTATCTAACCATAGCAGTTAAATCAGAAATTTATTGTTCATACATGTGCTTACCTCATTCACCCTTTTTGGTGCATGATTATTCCTAGTTCCATACTGATGTGAGTTGGCTGCCATGTTTATAATTAAGTTCCTTGCAGCTTCTGAAGTCTTGTCAACCAGTGCTCCTCCACTTGCTGCATCAATCATACTCCTATCCGTTGGCAACAGTCCCTCATAGAAGTATTGAATCAGGTGTTGATCGTCAATTTGGTGTGGCGGACAACTAGAGCACAACTTCTTGAATCTCTCCCAATACTCGTAGAGGGTTTCTCCATTGAACTGTCTGATGCCACATATCTCCTTCCTTATGTGAGTAACTCTTAAAGCAGGAAAGTACTTCTCTAAGAATAACCTTTCCATATCATTCCATGATCGTATTGATCATGAAGGAAGATAATACAACCAGTCCTTTGCTAAATCTGCCAATGAAAATGGAAAAGCTCTAAGCTTTATTTGTTCTTCTGTTACTTCTTGTGGCTTCATGGTGGAACACACCACATGGAACTCCTTTAGATGCTTGTATGGATCTTCACCTGTGAGACCACGAAAAGTAGGCAAAAGATGAATTAGTCCTGATTTCAATTCAAAAACAACATCTAAAGTAGGATATTCAATACACAATGGTTGTTGGTTCAGATTAGGAGTAACCAACTCTTTCAAGGTCCTGTTATTATTGGGAGCAGCCATCTTTTCTTCTTCTGAATCACTAGATGAATCATTAAACCGTAATTCAAGTTCTATGTTGAGGCCAAGTGATGGTACAAAAGCTTCTTCTGAATCTGCAGTAGTGCTTCAGACTTGGCGAGTCTCTTTCCTTAACCTGCATGTAGTTTTCTCTATCTCTGGATCAAATTTCAATTCAAGAGAGTGAGTGAGAGGATCGAGTCATAAACTAAAAATAAACAAAGAATAAATAAAAACAATCACCCCCCAACAACAGCGCCAAAATTTGGGAGTTGTCGTTAACAATCCAAAATTAAAACCTCACTTTTACTCTACAAACAGAGAATTCAGTATAGTGACAAGTAAGGGTCGAACCCATAGAGAGTGATGTTACTTTAATTTATTCTAGTGTTTCCAAAATCTAATTAACAATAAGTAAAAGTAGGGGGTTTTGAATGTTGATTTAACTAATTAAAATAAACAGGAATAAATTATTAAGAATAACCAATGAATTAAAAGCTTCAGTTCTTCAGTTTAGTATCACCTTTTTACAGTAATAAGATAATCAAGTATAACACTATTCATTCTTTCAACGAAGCTAATAACCCTAAATATCAACAATCATTGATTACCTGAAATCCCCCTGTAGACACCCAAATTTTGCGTTTCCTTCTACTAACCATGACAGGAGGGCGAAATCGTCAATTGAACCAGCTTGCAGGAGCAGAAGAGCGGGAACAAGGGCGAGCGCCCGGTCCCGCCGCAATGATTTGGGCAGCCCAAGTCGACGTGACAGCATGACCGTCCAAGACAGACATTTCCGAATGAGGTGGCACGTCTCCCGGAAGTTCCCGGACTGCGGAATACGAGCCTGTCAGCGAAAACCGACGTTGCGGCACGAAAATCGAGGCGTGACACGAAAATCGAGAAAGTCAAGCCCGCCAGCCGCGGATAGATCTGCGGCCAAGTGAGTGCGCCAGCACGAAAACCGGGAAATCAGCACTCAGCAGCTGAGTGCGATGGGAGGCGTGCCAGCTGGCCAGCCGCAGATCCATCTGCGGCCAGCCGCAGATAGATCTGCGGCTGGCTCTGGCCAGCCTATTTAAGGCAGCTTCGGCAGCATACAGCAGGTTCAGCAGTTTTGGAAGAAGAAGAATTTCTGCAGCAGCGAAAAACACGGAAATAGAGAGAAAATAGCTAGATTTTGCAACAAAATAAGGAGAAAGAAGAGGAAAAAAAGAGTGGAATTAATTCTTTTGAGTTTGATTGTATCAAATACATCATTTATCCTATTCAAATACACAAGTTCACATCCATTTGAGATCAATTGCAAGGTGAAAATTTCTATTTGTTCTAGCAATTCATGTCCTATTGATTTGGGTAAATTAGATATAATTTTCATGTATCTTATTGAACAATGAATTAGGGATTATTTGCGAGGGTTCCATTGGAACAAAATTCTTCTTAATAACCCGATGATATTCATGTTTTGATTTCTTGTTTGTTGTATAAGAGATGTATTGGTTGTGGTTCCTTCAATTTGCTATTTAGGATGTCGTGATATTGTTTAGAATTTCCGCGTTGGTTATTTATTGTAATGTTTGATTTGTGAGTATGTAATAATCGTGGTTGTGAGCCTAGGAAAACGACCCTGTGGTCCAAATCCGATGATGGACATGTCTTGATGTATATAGCGGGTAGGATGTAGCCTCCTTGTAACGTGTAACCGTCGGGCCTTAAAACGACGCCAAAGCGAGAATCGGATTTAAGGCCCCATATTAGTGGAACTTGTGATTGTAGGCGTTTGGGATTATTTTGATGGCTTACATGCCCATGAATAGCCCCAACGCATTTTAATGCTTGATTTGATTTACGACACGAAATTGATTTCAAAGCTAAATGATAAGATTTTCATAAAATCAATCAAAGTAGGATATTAGAATCACGAGGTTAAAATTTGAGAAACGTTAATGAATGTCGATTCCTATATAACGAGAAAGCTAAAGAAAAAAATCGTTTTCCAAAACAACACACGAAATGATTTTATAAATAATTGACGTTTTATTAAACCTTTGTGCATAGGGTGAAAGAGATCCTAGAAATTGCCCATCATTTTATGAAAGCAACGTATAGATCTCGATTCCTATTTTGACGAAGGTTTAAAACTCTTGTTTTTTTTGTTAAAACGACACTTAATGAAAATCCCATAGTTTTGGACAACTAAAATCAAACCTTTCTCATAAAGAATAAAGCTTTCTCGGGTACATCGAAAAGACATTCCGAAGCGTACTCAAATTAAAACACGATTTTCCCTAAAATCCAAATGACTCTTTCATACAAACTCACCATAACATTCACATAGACACACACCCACACACAAGCGCGCGCACACACACACATTTCATGAATTAAAGGATAGGAAAACATCAAGATTGCGGTAACCGTGTTTCACGGAAGTCGAGGGTGCCTAACACCTTCCCCTCACTTAAGCAAGCCCCCGAACTCTATGAATCTCGATTCGCAGACCAATTAATTCGGAGTCACACATGAGCCAGCGATTTATAAAAAACGAAAACTCGGATGAGTTGGTACATCCATTTCAAATATACCAACTGGCGACTCTGGTTAATTGGCTCATCATAAAAACGATCTTTCAAAACCCCGTCGACCTCAATGCCGACCTTTTCCAAACGTCATCTAAACCAAAAGGCTAAAATTGGAAGAGACCAAAAAGAGGAGAAGCGAAAACCCGGCGTCGACAGCTGGCGACTCTGCTGGGGACATTAGAGGGCTTAAGCCGCATTAAAATCTTGATGCTATTCTATCCTTTAAAAATTCATGAATATGTGTGTGCATGCGATATTTTGATCTTTTGGTTTTGTTGTGTGAATGTGTGTTGTGTCCAATGAATGAATGATTGAATGAAATGACTTTACTTTAAAGAAATCATTTGCATGCGGTGAGGACGATGAATGTGAATGTATGTTGAGAGAGTACCTCCTCCTGAGGCGAACCTGTCGGTTGCTTATTACTGGACTCGATGGGGCTGCTCCCCGGAGATGGCTCAGGAAACGCACCACTCAAATCCGCTCCAATCGAAAGGGCTCAAACGAGTAGATTGCGAAGATTTGGGAACCTTCATGCCGAAAAGCCCGTGAGAGTAACCCTAGGGTAGGTCAGCCTCTGATAAACCCAACGCAGGAAAAGTCTCTTCATGCCCTTTTACGTTTATGCGTATAAATGTCATAATCCCATTGCAAAATATTCATATATGCTTCCCCTTTATGACAAAAGAAAATACTAACCTCTGTGTTTTGCAGGGAACGACCCGGGAAGCATAATAAATTGTATCTAGCATGCAGTGTCTCAATAAAGGACCGCTAACGTGTTGTTTTGCAGAAAAAGATTAAAAAACCCAAAAAAAAAAAACACACAAAAATTTTACAGCTTTAGCATGCATCCATGTGTTCATTTTCCCGGGACTAAACTTCAAACCGTTGTTTCTGTAGGATTGCTCCTCAAACCCGTTCGCAGTCTAAGAAAGCCCAGGTCTCTACATCTGAAATGGCTGATCTTCCTAACCATAATTCCATATCTCGGGAGGAGTTTGATGATTTTAAAAGACAGATGATGGAAATGGCCACAATGTTAAAGGAACAGTTCTTAATCAGACAGGATCCGGTAAACCAGGGATCGCATAATACTCCACCACCAGGGGATGATCAGAGTCCTCCTAAAAATGGTACAAACTTGCTTAAAGAGGACCAACCCCGACTCAAGGACGAGCCAGTCATCCCAAGGCCCGTTCCCATACCTAGCAGGACAGTGATTACTATCCCAGAGGAAGGGGACCATGACGACCTTCGGAGAAAAATGAAATACATGGAGGAAACCATCCAATCTCTAAAGGGCATAGGCTCCCTGGGCAGGGTTAATTACTCAGATTTATGTTTTTTCCCCGGGGCCAGATATCCAGAAAAGTTCAAAGTTCCCGAGTTTGAAAAATACAATGGAAAGGGAGACCCCTATACACACTTGAAAATATACATTGGAGAACTCGGGGCTTATGCCGAAGACGAGGGGTTAAGAATGCAGCTATTTCAGAAAAGCTTAACAGGGGAGGCAAGAATATGGTATGCCCGCCTCGACAAACACGCCCGAATCCACAACTGGGAGGAATTGGCCCATACCTTCTTAACCCAATACAGCTTTCAGGCCCAGATGGCTCTTGACAGGTACCAAATGACAAAGGTTAAAAAACAGCCTAGGGAATCCTTTAGGGAATATGCGCAAAGATGGAGGGGCATGGCTGCCCAGGTAACTCCCCCGATGAGCGAATCAGAGATGGTAATGACCTTTGTAGACATTCAGGAGGCACCGTATTATGAGAGGGTCATCTCAGGGATTGGAAGACCTTTTGCGGAAATGATTAAACATGGAGAGATGGTTGACATGGGGTTGAAATCGGGTAAAATCCGGGATCTTACTGCTTTAGAAACTGCTGCCGAGCAAATACAGAATGGAAACTATGGTAGCACTTCCCGGAGAGTCCAAAAGAGGAAGGAAGAGGATGTCTCCCTCATCCTACAAGGGTCGTCCAGTAAAGCAGAAAGCCATCTTCCGGTACAGGCACAGAGGGGAGGGCCACCCCGACAGCCCAATTTCTCAGATCAAAGAGCAGAGGGGCGAAGAAGATATGAGGCCTCGCAAAACCGAGTATTCACCCCGCTCGGGGAGCCGCTTGAACGAGTATTAGCGGTATTAGTAGCCCAAAAGAAGATTGTTGGTTTGGCACCCCCGAGTGACCCAAAGGGTAGAAGGTTTGACCCGAGCAAGCGGTGTGCATACCACTCCAGTTCCCCTGGCCATGATACACAGGATTGCTGGACGTTAAAGCATCGAATCCAAAACCTGATTGACAGTGGAGAAATTGTGGTGGAACAGCCGGATTCCCCGAATGTTAAGGCAAATCCCCTGCCAAGACATGATGGGGGGGGAGTCAATGCGACGGAGGCAAGTGAGGCTGGGGGGCCGCCAAGGTTGAACTATGTGCAGAAAGTTGAGGAGATGATAAATGTGATACATGACCATGGGAGTGCGAGGATAACGCCCATCAAGTTGATAGGGGTAAGTACGAATAACATAGAGGGACCTATCAAGTTGACAGCTCCGAGGCCCATCATTTTTGCTGCAAGGCCACAACTCCCTATCAGTAGTCTGAAGACTGTACCCTGGAATTACGGGGGAATACCCGAGGAAGCGGCCAGTTGTGCTTCCGTGACGACCAAGGGGAACCCCCTATATCTTCCCGGGCGAGTCCTTGAGAGCCAAAAGAGAAAAAATGAAGAGGTTTCTGAGGAAAGGGCCATAGAGTTTTTGAAAAGGATGGATCACCCGGAAATGAGGGGGATCCAGATTTTAAATGAGGAATCAACCCTAACATCAGTCATGGACTTGGTGTTATCGTCCAGTGAGCATTGCCAAACCCTGATGAAGATTCTGGAGGAGGCATTTGTGCCCAAGGAAATTAGTGAGGAGGGTTTCGGCCGGTTGGTAGGCCACTTATTGGAAACCGATGCAATATCCTTTACAGATGAGGACATTCCCGAAGAGGGAAGGGGGCACCGAAAACCGCTACACATCGCGGTAATCTCCTCAGGATATGTCATGAATGGGGTGCTGATCGACGGGGGATCGGCATTGAATATATGTCCTCTCAGCACGCTGAAGAAAATGAACATCAGTCCCAAGCGCCTCCGAGCCAGTCATGTGGTGGTTCGGGCTTTTTGACGGATCCCGGAGAGATACCATCGGAGAGATAGAATTGCCAGTGGAGATAGGACCCTGTACTTTTGATATCTCCTTCCAAGTCCTGGATATCACGGCAAGCTACAACCTGCTGTTAGGGAGGCCGTGGATTCACATGGCCGGGGCAGTTCCTTCCACGCTCCACCAACAAATCAAGTTGATCATCGATGGGAATCTGGTAACAATCTCGGCCGAATGTGATGACCCTTCTCCTCCCAGGAGTGGCCTACCAGTAATCAATGTGGATGAGTCAGCGGCGCCGGCCAGCTTTCAAGCACTAGAGATTAGCACTCCCCATTATAGATGCCTGGGAGCTCCAGCTGTGAAACCAAGGGTCTCTCCGGAACTCACCTTTGTGGCAAAGGAAATGATTAAAAATGAACTTCCAACCTGGACAGGGACTAGGGAGAAGCAGTCAGGGAATCACCAAACCCATCCACCTACCACAGCAGATAGGCAAAGCAGGATTGGGATACCATATGGGCGCAGTGCGGGGACACCGTCAGGGTGCGACTCCGATTCGACTAGTTGGCAGTCCAGTGACCAAAGTCGACAATGAGCAGGGGATCAGCGGACCTGTGATTGGGGCAGGGAATGAAGAGTTAACCCCCACACATAGTGAGTCGGCCCGGAGGGAAAGTTTCCTGCAGGAGGTCCGCAAAAGAGTTTTGAAACCAAATGCTACACATCCCCCCCCGGACCAGCAACAAGCAGTAAGGAGGGGACGAATGTTATCGCGCCACCGGGAGCCCAACAAGTTGTGCCTGTCATCGATTGGGCAGGGCTGATTATTCCTGGAAAAGATATGGAGAAGGATTCAGGCGACGTATCCGTAATCATCGGGAAGTGTCCGACGTGAGGCCCTCCTTTATCCAACGCATTCCAGCTGACCTGACCATCGACAATTGGACCCAGAAACCCGTGATATCCAAACAGGGGTAAAACTCGACGTCAGGGTGATTGACCCCAGATGATGGGGGAATGAAGAAGTTTATTTTTGTTGTTGTTTTAATTCTGCATCATTATGTCGTTTCTTCTTGTTATTTGAAAATGCGATCATCGTGAAAAAATGATTTATATATGACAAGTATTTTGTTTCATGTCAGGTGTACCAATTTGAGTAATCCTTGCCTAACAAATGGTCTTTCAAATTTGAATGATGATTATGATTTTTGACATTGAGCTGGATTTCGATTTAATGGGCATTGAACAAGACGAGACAGATTACGACGACGCACCTGATGAGATCAAAGGATGGGTCGAGGATAAACCCAAACCCAACTTGGACCAAACCATCACCATTGATATTGGAACCCCTGACCAGCCAAAGGAACTCAAGATAGGGACGGACCTTACCCCCAGCCAAAAAGCCGAAATGACTGAGTTGCTTAAACAATATGAGGATGTCTTCGCCTGGTCTCATGAGGATATGATCGGATTGTCCACCGACATTGTGGTGCACCGGTTACCCATCAAGGAGGGTTTCAGGCCTGTCAAGCAGAAACTAAGAAAGTTGAAACCTGAGTGGAGTTTGAAGGTGAAGGAAGAGATCATCAAACAGTTCAGGGCGGGAATCATTATGGTGTCCACTTACCCGGAATGGCTATCCAATGTGGTCCCAGTGGCTAAACCTGGAGGAAAGGTGAGGGTATGCGTGGACTACAGAGATCTAAACAAGGCCAGTCTCAAGGACAACTTCCCGGTGCCTTTCATACACATCCTGGTGGATAACACAGCCCGATACGAAATGTACTCTTTTGTGGATTGCTTCGCGGGATATCATCAGATATTGGTGGCGGAGGAAGATCGGGAAAAGACCGCATTCATCACCCCCTGGGGCACTTTCTGCTATAGACGACTGGCTTTTGGCCTCACAAACGCGGGGGCTACTTATCAGAGAGCCATGATGGCCTTGTTCCACGATATGATGCACAAGGAGATAGAGGTCTACGTGGACGACATTATTGTGAAGTCAAAGGTAGAGTCCGATCACATAACCCATCTCAAAAAGCTATTCGATCGACTCAGAAAGTATAACTTGAAACTCAATCCAGCAAAGTGTGCTTTCGGAGTGCAGTCGGGTAAGCTCTTGGGATTCCTGGTTAGTGATCGGGGCATTGAGTTGGATCCAGCAAAGATTAAGGCCATTGTGGATATGCCAGCACCCCACACAGAGAAGGAGATAAGAGGATTCCTGGGGAGGATAAACTTCATCAGCCGTTTTATATCCCACTTGACGACTACATGTGAGCCGATTTTTAAACTGTTAAGAAAAGGGGTGTCCCAAGAATGGAATGAGCAATGTCAAAAGGCGTTTCAGACCATTAAAAAGCAATTGACTGAGGCACCAGTGCTGGTACCCCCCCCGAAGGATGGGATCCCTCTGTTTATGTACATATCGGTCAATGCCATTGCGATGGGATGCATGCTGGGACAGAAAAATGAGGCGGGTAAGGAGCAGGCCATCTATTACCTCAGCAAAAGATTTAGCCAATGTGAGCAGAATTACACTCCCATCGAGAAAACTTGTTGTGCTCTGGCCTGGGCTGCAGGGAGATTACAGCACTACCTCCATGGGCATACAACGTACCTGATATCAAGAATGGATCCCCTGAAATATATTTTCGAAAGGCCCATGCTGAATTGTCGACTATCAAGATGGCAGTTAATTTTACAACAGTTTGACATGGTGTACGTGACCCAGAAGGCCATGAAAGGGCAGGGAATTGCAGATCAGTTGGCAGAAGCCCCGGCAGGAGGGACGGAGCCTTTAGAAACTCCTCTTCCGGGCGAGGATATATTTTGGGTATCGCACGAAAAATGTGATGACGAGGGACAATTCTGGAAGCTGTATTTTGATGGTGCCATGAATGCCGAGGGGGCAGGAGCCGGAGCGGTCCTAGTCTCTATCACCGGAGAACAATATCCCGTGGCCACCAAGCTTCGTTTCAGCAATTCGAACAACACCGCTGAATACGAGGGGTGTATCTTGGGACTCCGATTGGCCCGTGACATGGGAGTAAAAAGACTAGCGGTGTTCGGGGATTCAGAATTGGTAATCAGACAAGCAATTGGGGTATACAACACTAAGGAGCTTCGGTTACTTCCATACCATCGTTGTGTCACCCAGCTTATGCAAGAGTTCGAAGATATCGCCTTCCGCCATATTCCTCGGGGACGAAATGATTTTGCCGATGCATTGGCGACTTTGGCTTCCTTAATCCACGTGATCAAAAGTAGAGACAGTCCACAGATTGAGATCACCGTACAGAATGCCCCGGCATATGAGGAAAATGTGGCAGTGTTATCAAACGAGGTGGTGTTGACGAGGCGGCCCCTGGTATCACGACATAAGGGAATATCTGAGAGACAGATCCCTTCCCGATCAGGCAAATCGGACTGAAAGGATGAGAATTCAAAAGATGGCGATGAAGTTTTACCTGAGTGGCGATTCACTTTACAAAAGGGATGCCGGGTTGGGACTGTTGCAGTGCGTAGATGAAACACAAGCCCGAAAGATTATGAATGAAATACATGGTGGAGTGTGTGGGCCCCATATGAGTGGACCGATGCTTGCCAAAAAGATTTTGAGGACAGGGCATTATTGGTTGACGCTGAGGGCCGATTGCGAAGATCATGTCAAACGGTGTTATCAATGTCAGGCGCACGGTAATGTGATCCATACGCCTCCCCATGAACTGCACTGTATGACCTCCCCGTGGCCATTTTCGATGTGGGGAATGGATGTAATCGGACCAATAGAGCCCAAAGCAAGCAACGGGCACCGGTTCATTTTCGTCATGATCGATTACTTCACCAAATGGGTAGAGGCAGCGTCTTTCCCTAAAGTAACGCAGGAGGTCATCGTCAGCTTCATCAGGAATAATGTCATTTGCCGATATGGGCAACCTAAGGTTGTGGTCTCTGACAATGCCAAGAATTTAAACAATGCCCTCATGAAGGGACTGTGTGACCAGTTCAAGATTAAGCACCTCAATTCCGTCATTTACCGTCCCAAAATGAATGGGGCAGTGGAGGCGGCCAATAAGAACATCAAGAAGATCATGGCGAAAATGTCTGCTAATCATCGGGGATGGCCGGATCTGTTACCCCTCACCCTGCTGGCATACCGAACATCCACGCGTACTTCTACGGGAGCCACCCCTTACGCCTTGGTATATGGAATGGAGGCTGTCCTGCCAGTTGAAGTTGAGATGGCGTCCCTCAGAATAGTGATCGATGCTCAGATAAGCGAGGAGGATTGGATGCAAAGTCGATACGACCAATTGGCCCTAGTTGATGAAAGGAGGGTGGCTGCTGTTTGGCACGGCCAGCTATATCAACAGAGGATCTCCCGATCATATGACAAAAGGATCAGACCTCGGAAATTCAAGGAGAATGACCTGGTGCTAAAGAGAATCATGTCTTGTCAGGACGAAGCCAGGGGGAAGTTTGCCCCGAATTGGGAAGGACCATTCGTGATTAAGAAAGTGTTGTCCGGAGGAGCCCTCATATTGCAAGAAATGGATGGTGAGGTATTTCCACAACCCCTCAATGCTGACTCGGTGAAGCGGTTTCTACGCTTAAAATTATCAGTTCTTTTTTCCTTTGAGAAGCGAACTACGTAGGACCTGATCTCCCAACTTGAGGGGGTACGTAGGCAGCCATCATGGCGCGGTCCGATCCTTAAAAAAAAAAAAAAATAATCCTTTCCCTAACCAAAACCAATTTTCGATAGCCAGATAAAACCTTCCTACACCCTCAAAACCTTCCCGAAACCAACTGCCTAACCAGTTTCATCCCAGAATACATACCCTGATCCAACCCAAACAGTTATCCAAAATCTGAGATTCAATCCGACGAAATCAAAAGGTGTGCGGCAATATCTGTCAAATCTCCATCAAGTCTTGAGGAAAGAAAGAGGGCGAAATGTCAAAATCATGGTCAGTTGGATAAAATGATGATCCAATGGAGGGCAATGATACGACAAAAGGGGAAAATGACTAAATTTAAATGCATGTCTATATATATATAAGTCGTTTTATTACAAGATTTATCTTTCAATAAACTGATGAAACCAACATAGTCTATGCAGGAAATAAAATAATCTACAAATCTGAAACTAGCCGAAGCAGGATGGACAGGGTGGTGGATAGATCTGAAGCATCAGCATCTCCTGCAATCTGCTGCCCCATCATATCAATACGATCTAGTAAAGCAGTAGCTCGGCTGACAATCCCAAAATGAGCATCTACCACTGCCCTGGTCCGAAATACAATGGCCTCTCTATCAGCAATGGCAGCATCTCTAGCCCGAATGGCCTCATCTCTCTCGGCAAGGGCGGCATCCCTCTCGGCTTCAGTAGTAATCAGGGCCAGGCGGAGTCGGGAATCCTCAGCGACCCGACTCGGGGCAGAATCGGCTGAAATGGAATGGTCTGCGGTATCTTCTGTGAAAATCACTCCAGAGTCATCAAAGGCCCCCGTCCGACTCAGACTAGCCGAATCCAGGTCTCCACGCAACCACTGTACGTAGGCAAATGTCTGGATGTGACAAAAGCTCGCACTATATTCGGCAAAGATCCTGCGATCCCAAAGCTCGTATACCGGCAATAGATCCCTCTCTGTACAGGATGATATAAGGAATCGGTATGCGGCTGCACCCGCAAAGGGGTGTAAATCCTGTGTCTGATCAAAACTGCCCCATAACCGCCAGGGGATGATAGGTCGTCACGCCCCTTAAGCCAGCAATGGGAATGAAATCCATGCCAGGCACATGAGTCAAGAAGCTCATGAAGGAGCAGTAGCCCGAATAAACCAATAGATGAAAGGGGTCCTCAATGATAGACAAAAATGATGTCCAGGAGGCCACATCAGTACAACTCGCGGGACGAAGCGAAAACTGCGTGGTTATGTCATGGCTGAAGCAAAACCCTTGGCGACGGAAATGGCCGATGGGACTAAGATGACTCATGAACCACATGTACAATAAGGTCGAACTCCCTCGGAAGAATCTTCCTCGGAAGGACTGGCAATATGTGGCCGACATATAGGTATCCGCCAATATCATGGGGAGAATGGTGTGATCCTCCTGAAGGGCCCTAATGGCCGCAACAATCCGCATGTCCAAGTGATCGGATCCTGCAGGCAAATACAAAACTGAGATGACACAGGCCATCAGAACGCCCCCTCGCAAGGCATCCCAGCGCTCCTCGGACACGGAAAAATCACCGAGGAAAGGACGGAAACTGTCAGGTGAGCCAAATCGGTCAATCAAGAATTGAAGAGGAACCATATGGTCTGATGTGATTACCGGTAATAAGACAGCCCTCCGCAAACCGGTAAAAGTCAAGAATTGACGGCGCATGGAACCAACGGTAACCCTAGCACAGGGACCATCCAACGGCAAGCCGGTGAAGCGAGCATACTCCTCAAAGGTGGGGGTCAGCTCTACTGTCCCAAACCTAAACACCTGACGGGCAGGGGCCCAATGGCTCAGCAGACCATCCACAAAACCCGCTGGCACCTGAAAGGTCAGTAAGGACCAAGAATGTCCCAAAAGACCATCTGCGATAATCCTGTCTGCCGGCAGTAAACTGTCCAACCAGCGGAAGAGGCTGCCGACCAACCCTGTGGGAGGAATGGAATCCAAACGAGTCACGACATCCGAGGACGACATCTGAAAAAAAATAGTATCAAAAAGACTGTACAGGGGTCATTCTCTATCCATAAATAAAAGCATGCATCATACAGTTAATAATGAAACAGGTGAATTCCATAGAGATGAAAAAGAAACTGTGCATAAATAAATAAATGAGTTCAGTACATAGTGCATAAATGAAAAAGAAATCTAAGCAGGTGCCGGTACAAAAGGCCCTATCCTATCCTGGTCTAAATAAAATCAGTATCATCTATGAAAGCAGGATCCTCGAACTGATCCCCTGGAGTCGTCGAGCTCGGAGGACCAAAGTTCATATCAGGGATGTAGGGATGCGCTGTGGCATCAGATGAACTCGGGCCTGCATCATAACCTGCACCGTCAGGATCGTAGGTGTAAGCCTCCTCCGGGGCCCGGCCCAATCCTCGAATAAACAGCGACAACTGATCTACCTGACGGGTCAATGAGGCGAATAGTCAAATGTATAGCAAAACATTGACGAAATTGAAAAGTGACCGGTCAAAGGGTTACCTGTAGCGTGTAGATCAATCCTACCGGAACAGTTTTTGCAGGAAAGTTGAAAAATCGACAAAAAGCCCTTGCGAACAAGCAAAAATCGCGAGGAATATGTGTGAATTGAAAGTTGAAAGTGACAGATCTGGAAGCGGGACGCGGCATATAAGCCCGATCTTGGCCGCAGATCCATCTGCGGCTGGCCCTGGTGGGTCCCACCTTGCTCCCTTGCAACCATTTGACGTGTTGAAGTGAAAAGTTTACGAGATGGGTGACCGGCGACGATACCCGGCCCCGACGAGACGATCGACCGGCGACGATAACCGGCGATCACGAGATGGATGACCGGCGACGATAACCGGCTCCGACAAGATAACCGACCGGCAACGATAACCGGAGGTTACGAGATGGGTGACCGGCGACGATACCCGGCCCCGACGAGACGATCGACCGGCGACGATAACCGGCGATCACGAGATGGATGACCGGCGACGATAACCGGCTCCGACAAGATAACCGACCGGCGACGATAACCGGAGGTTACGAGATGGGTGACCGGCGACGATACCCGGCCCCGACATGACGATCGACCGGCGACGATAACCGGCGATCACGAGATGGATGACCGGCGACGATAACCGGCTCCGACAAGATAACCGACCGGCGACGATAACCGGAGGTTACGAGATGGGTGACCGGCGACGATACCCGGCCCCGACGAGACGATCGACCGGCGACGATAACCGGCGATCACGAGATGGATGACGGAGGCGGCGACGATAACCGGCTCCGACAAGATAACCGACCGGCGACGATAACCGGAGCTTACGAGATGGCTGACCGGCGACGATACCCGGCCCCGACATGACGATCGACCGGCGACGATAACCGGCGATCACGAGATGGATGACCGGCGACGATAACCGGCTCCGACAAGATAACCGACCGGCGACGATAACCGGAGGTTACGAGATGGGTGACCGGCGACGATACCCGGCCCCGACGAGACGATCGACCGGCGACGATAACCGGCGATCACGAGATGGATGACCGGCGACGATAACCGGCTCCGACAAGATAACCGACCGGCGACGATAACCGGAGGTTGCGAGATGGGTGACCGGCGACGATACCCGGCCCCGACGAGACGATCGACCGGCGACGATAACCGGCGATCACGAGATGGATGACCGGCGACGATAACCGGCTCCGACAAGATAACCGACCGGCGACGATAACCGGAGGTTGCGAGATGGGTGACCGGCGACGATACCCGGCCCCGACATGACGATCGACCGGCGACGATAACCGGCGATCACGAGATGGATGACCGGCGACGATAACCGGCTCCAACAAGGTAACCAACCGGCGACGATAACCGGGGGTTACGCGATGGGTGACCGGCGACGATACCCGGCCCCGACATGACGATCGACCGGCGACGATAACCGGCGATCACGAGAAGGATGACCGGCGACGATAACCGGCTCCGACAAGATAACCAACCGGCGACGATAACCGGGGGTTACGCGATGGGTGACCGGCGACGATACCCGGCCCCGAACGAGACGATAGATTGAAAGAGCGAACCCAAAGACTAACGAACACGGTCAAGGGGTTGATACATTGACACTCTTACGAATGTCTTGCATGCATTGCATCTTATGTTGCATCATAAGCTATAGGTGTTGCATCATGTATGTATTGTCAATTCTTATGCACTGTCATTCATGCATCGAGTGTCTATTCTTTATCCTGTTCATTTCATTTATCATTTCATAAACATGATAAAGAGGGGCAGCTGTAGACACCCAAATTTTGCGTTTCCTTCTACTAACCATGACAGGAGGGCGAAATCGTCAATTGAACCAGCTTGCAGGAGCAGAAGAGCGGGAACAAGGGCGAGCGCCCGGTCCCGCCGCAATGATTTGGGCAGCCCAAGTCGACGTGACAGCATGACCGTCCAAGACAGACATTTCCGAATGAGGTGGCACGTCTCCCGGAAGTTCCCGGACTGCGGAATACGAGCCTGTCAGCGAAAACCGACGTTTGCGGCACGAAAATCGAGGCGTGACACGAAAATCGAGAAAGTCAAGCCCGCCAGCCGCGGATAGATCTGCGGCCAAGTGAGTGCGCCAGCACGAAAACCGGGAAATCAGCACTCAGCAGCTGAGTGCGATGGGAGGCGTGCCAGCTGGCCAGCCGCAGATCCATCTGCGGCCAGCCGCAGATAGATCTGCGGCTGGCTCTGGCCAGCCTATTTAAGGCAAATGCTTCGGCAGCATACAGGAGGTTCAGCAGTTTTGAAAGAAGAAGAATTTCTGCAGCAGCAAAAAAATACGGAAATAGAGAGAAAATAGCTAGATTTTTGCAACAAAATAAGGAGAAAAGAAGAGGAAAAAAAGAGTGGAATTAATTCTTTTGAGTTTGATTGTATCAAATACATCATTTATCCTATTCAAATACACAAGTTCACATCCATTTGAGATCAATTGCAAGGTGAAAATTTCTATTTGTTTCTAGCAATTCATGTCCTATTGATTTGGGTAAATTAGATATAATTTTCATGTATCTTATTGAACAATGAATTTAGGGATTATTTGCGAGGGTTCCATTGGAACAAAATTCTTCTTAATAACCCGATGATATTCATGTTTTGATTTCTTGTTTGTTGTATAAGAGATGTATTGGTTGTGGTTCCTTCAATTTGCTATTTAGGATGTCGTGATATTGTTAGAATTTCCGCGTTGGTTATTTATTGTAATGTTTGATTTGTGAGTATGTAATAATCGTGGTTGTGGAGCCTAGGAAAACGACCCTGTGGTCCAAATCCGATGATGGACATGTCTTGATGTATATAGCGGGTAGGATGTAAGCCTCCTTGTAACGTGTAACCGTCGGGCCTTAAAACGACGCCAAAGCGAGAATCGGATTTAAGGCCCCATATTAGTGGAACTTGTGATTGTAGGCGTTTGGGATTATTTTGATGGCTTACATGCCCATGAATAGCCCCAACGCATTTTAATGCTTGATTTGATTTACGACACGAAATTGATTTCAAAGCTAAATGATAAGATTTTCATAAAATCAATCAAAGTAGGATATTAGAATCACGAGGTTAAAATTTGAGAAACGTTAATGAATGTCGATTCCTATATAACGAGAAAGCTAAAGAAAAAAATCGTTTTCCAAAACAACACACGAAATGATTTTATAAATAATTGACGTTTTATTAAACCTTTGTGCATAGGGTGAAAGAGATCCTAGAAATTGCCCATCATTTTATGAAAGCAACGTATAGATCTCGATTCCTATTTTGACGAAGGTTTAAAACTCTTGTTTTTTTTGTTAAAACGACACTTAATGAAAATCCCATAGTTTTGGACAACTAAAATCAAACCTTTCTCATAAAGAATAAAAGCTTTCTCGGGTAACATCGAAAAGACATTCCGAATCGTACTCAAATTAAAACACGATTTTCCCTAAAATCCAAATGACTCTTTCATACAAACTCACCATAACATTCACATAGACACACACCCACACACAAGCGCGCGCACACACACATTTCATGAATTAAAGGATAGGAAAACATCAAGATTGCGGTAACCGTGTTTTCACGGAAGTCGAGGGGTGCCTAACACCTTCCCCTCACTTAAGCAAGCCCCCGAACTCTATGAATCTCGATTCGCAGACCAATTAATTCGGAGTCACACATGAGCCAGCGATTTATAAAAAACGAAAACTCGGATGAGTTGGTACATCCATTTCAAATATACCAACTGGCGACTCTGGTTAATTGGCTCATCATAAAAACGATCTTTCAAAACCCCGTCGACCTCAATGCCGACCTTTTCCAAACGTCATCTAAACCAAAAGGCTAAAATTGGAAGAGACCAAAAAGAGGAGAAGCGAAAACCCGGCGTCGACACCCCCTTAGGTTTTAAATCTAATGCAACAATCACCCCACTAGACCCTAACTATTATACAACTCAGAACTATCAGTCTAGATTTAATATAACAACAACATTAAGAATTAGGGAATTAGATTGTTCCAAGCAACAATCACACAATCCTAGATTATTTAACTAGTCTTTTGATAATCATAGCAATACTTAAAAGCTTGACCACAATCATATATCATTAACTGCTACTTATGATTAGATACAATATTATTTGCTTAATACTAGCTATATCTTAATCTAGCAGATGATAATAGCTTAATGATGAGTGCATAATATTCTATGAGTTTGATTCCTTTATGTTTGGTTTTATTACATGTTTTATGTGTATGTGGACTTATTAAGGTGTTTATTGATTTTAGGAGGATTTGGAGCTAAAAGCGAAAAAAGATGAAAGATATTGGCCGCGCCAGGCATTGGAATTGGAACCTAAGGTCGTGAATATGTTATAAGTGAGGTTTCTCAATGAGGCCCCAACCTCATTTTCAGTTATAAAACGAGGCCACAGCCTCATTTTCAGTTATAAAATAAGGCCCCAGCGTGGAACGAGGCCCCAACCTCATTTTCAGTTACAAAACGAGGCCTCGACCTCATAGCGTGGATTCAACAGATTTGTGCGTGATTTAAGAGATTTTAGCTATCTTTTCCTATTCTAATGTAACTAGGATATGATCTAGGAGTATAAATAGATGTTCCTAGTTAAGTTTTAAGTACACTATCTTTTACAATTACAAACCGTAGTTTTGGAGTAAGATTGAAGGCATGTTGAGCTAAGTTCTTTATTTTCAGTTCTAAGGGATGTTGAACCTTATTTATAATTAATGATTTAATTGAGTTTTCATTATTTATTCCTTATTGTGTGAGATTTATTCTGATAATTTGTTTCGATTGATTGCATGTTATTTGACTGGATTGATTTGATGTGGCCAATTAGATTACTCTGATTAATATCATCTACTAGATTAAGATATAGTATTAAGAAAACGATATTATATTATTTGATCATAAGTAGCGAATAATAATACATGATTGTGGATAAGCTTTTGAGTATTATTATGATTATTAGAAGACAAGTTAAATAATCCCTGATTATGTGATTGTTGCTTGGAATAACCCAATTCTTTATTTCTTAATATTGTTGTTATAATAAATCTAGACTGATAATTCTAGGTTGTATGATAGTTAGGGTCTAGTGGGGCGATTGTCACATTAGATTTAAAACCTAAAGGGAATTTCGGATAATTGGCGATTGCGGTTATCTAGGGTTATTAATTTCATTGAAGGATAAATAGTGTTATACTTAGTTAATCCATTGTTGTGAAAAGGTGAAACTGAACTGAAGAACTGAAGGTGTTGCTCGATTTCGCAACCGAAAAATACGCGCAAGTATACGCGGTCAACAAGTAATAAAGTGATAAGAGAGTTGTCGAACCCACAGGGAATTGTTCTAGTGTATCCCAAGTACCAACTATATATTGTCTCGATTTTAATTAGACAAGTGATGATTTGATGTTTTTGCTGTTGGTAGTGACTAAGATAATAATAATCAAGTAAAAGATAATTAAACTCTAATATTAACAAATCTAAGATTGTAATTTCCCCCAACACTTCATTTGAATATCCTAACTCTCTCATTTGAACTAATTAACAACATAGAATTGCCAACCGAGAAATCAAAGCTACTTATAAGCCTCTGTCGATGGTCAAATTCGAATCTTCCTAACGCGGCATGTAGGTATATGTCTATCCTACGCACTATCAAGAGACCAATTTCAAGAACAATTACAAGACACGTGTCAGTAAATCTCATTAACAGTCCTTTCAATTACCAACTTTCACATAAGAAGTCATTTAAAATAGATTCTCCATCGGTTGCACACGGTATATAGGTATATGTCTATCCTAAATACTATCAAGTTACCTATCATTGAGGATAATCAACAAGACACACGTCACTTAATCTCAATTAATTATCTACAACAATCTTTAACTCTCGCATGATATCATAACAAGGTCTAAACACTATATTCCGTTCATCAAGTTCATATAGGTTTCCACGGTAATTACTAACTAGGCAATTAAGAAATGAAGCATAAATTATGATATTCAATTCAGAAATGAGTAATTAATAACAAAGAGAGAGAAGTCAATTCGAACTATGTGTTGGGTTCCATTGAAATATTAGAATACAAGCTCTAGTTCATGGTAGCTAAGCAAAACATCAAACACATGGTGAACATCATGAAATAGAAATACAAATTCAAAGGAAAGCAAGAGATGATAAAACCTATTATGAAGATATTCCTATGTTGCTTGCTTGGTTGATGACAATCTCTAGCTTTTCCTCTTCCTTTGGCATTCTTTTCTCTTTTTGCTCCTTAGCTTGTTGCTGGAAATTTCCTTGAATTGCAGCCCTCTATCTCTTCTTAATGATGTATATGCAGCCTCCCAAGGTCTAGATATCTTTTTGACAATCCCTTCCTTCTTGGTTCTTTGGCTTGTGCTGAGTTTTTCCTTGTATTGCAGCACTTTTGCTCTCAAATTGATGTTTTAGTGTAGCCTCCTAATCCCTAGATGTCAAACATGAAGCCCCAATGAGATATTATATAGCACCTCCATGGAAACCCTAGCAAAAATCAGATTGTGGGTCAAAAATCCTCTCAGATCGCACCAAAAGGCCAGCTGGAATCGCACTCAGGAGGTTTGGCGTGCCTGCACGCCTCCTGGCGCGCGCGCCCAAGCCCTGGCACCTGCCGCTCGCCCAAGCCCAGAATGCTGCCTGGTGCCACACACCACACGCTGACTGCCGACGCCTGCACCGCGCGCCCGCACGCCCGCGCCCACGCCTTGGCCACCTGCCCGGCGCCCCGCCTGCCGAGCGCCCAGCGCGTGCCTGCGTCCAGCACCCGTGCGCCCGCGCCCAGCACCTGCCGAGTGTCGCGTCCAGCTACCGAGGCCCAGCCCCAACGCCAGCGCCTACCGAGGTTAGCGCACGCCGCACGGCGCCCGCGCCTAGCGCCTGCCGAGAAGCGCCCATGCCTGTCGAGTGCCGCGCCCACCTACTGCGGAGCCGTGCCCCACGCCCGCGCACTAGCCCATGCGCTCGCACCCAGCGCCCAACACCCAGCTGTCGAGGCCCAGCGCCGCGCAACACATCGCCCGACGCCGTGCACGCAATCTAACACCGTGCATGCTCAACTTCCAAATCTCATCAAATTTAACACCGAGCATCGCCAAACACTAATTTTCACCATAATACCATTCGGGCACGGATATTCAAGCACGGGCTTGCCCTCGTGGCTTGGCCGACGCGCGAACATCGTGCACACTCAACTTCTAAATTTCATCAAATTAAACACCGAGCGTCGCCAAACACTAATTTCCATTGTACTAGCATTCGGGCACGGACGTCCAAGCACAGACATTGAGTCATTACGAATAACGATCCGAGCAGTCTTTATTTCAATTCCTACAAACATAATGAAAATGCATCAAAGCAACATAAAACATGTAAAAATAACTAAAAACTAATTTATCTAGAAATACGATAAAAATAGTTAAAACCATATAAAATTCCCAAAAGCTAACAAAATACCAAGGTCAAAGGTGCCCAAATTGTGTGTATAAAACACACTCATCAAATATCCCTAAACTTAAATCTTTGCTTGTCCTCAAACAAAAGAAACCTAAACTAAACAATTCAAAAACTTCTAATATAACCTAACTTGAGCAATGAATTACTAAGCCGGCAATGGTCTCAAAGGCATCAACACATGGAACTCAAGAGAACAAACAAAGCGTTGCAAGTCTAAAATTTCAGTTAGCTAGTCATACTTTGCTTAAGGCCCCTTCCGTATATGTGTGTGTGAGTACCCAATAGCACTAAACCAATCAAGCTCAGATGAAACTATGCAACCACATTACCTTATCCCATAATCAAAATAAACCCCACAATAACATGCTTAACACATCACTCAATACAAAGGTATACAAATCTTAATTTCCAAAAATTTTGAGAACTAAAGGCTCTAGGTGAGTGCATTTTATGCTCCATCTCAACCTTAAGCGCGCTCAAACGAGTGAGTGTGTTTTACCCTCAACCTTAACCCCTTCCGAGATTTGCAATATACAATTTTCTTTCTTTAATCACAATTATAAGAGAGTGTGTTTTACGCTCTATCTCTCCTACGCATGTGTCCATGAGTGAGTGCGTTTTACGCTCCATCTCAACTCACCACATGACCATCAATTCAAACATAACAAATTTAGACACCTTGTTTCGAGTGATGTTTAAACGAGTTCTAGAGTTTATAGATATTTCCCACAAGCATTCGGTTATAAAAGCCTTCTCTAAGCATACAACTAGCTTAATACTCATGGGTAAGTGCATAAAAGTGAAAGGATGCATAAGCAAAATAATAACCAATAAACGATAAACACAAAGACTAAGCAACAATTGTCGACGTCTCATGAGTTAGATTCTCTTCAAACAAGCCATTATCATAAACCATGGATTATGGTTCAAATCAAATTAAAACAATGCTCAAGGGACACATCCTAAAAATAAATAATTTTTTTTTGAATAAAAAGAAAAACATACTTAAATCACGCAAAAACTAAATTAAAAAAACACACACAAATATGCAAATATGAAGTACTACCCCCAAACTTAAATTTGACATTGTCCTCAATGTCTGATGTAGGAAAAATTAAAATAGAAGACTTCCATGAGAACGTGTCAAGCGTCATTGATATCATCTTTCAATACCTCTAAGTTGGGTGTGTACCTGAAAACAATTGACTAAAGAAATTAAAATACAATTAAACGACTAAAATGCAATCAAACAAAAACAAAAGCAAAACAGTAAACTTGGGTTGCCTCCCAAGAAGCGCTTGTTTTATAGTCGTTAGCCTGACTCCTTTATTTCCTTTTAATCCGGCTCAATTGCAAAATTGACCATAGCATGCTGCCTCGCTGTTCTTTCCTTAATTTGCATGGCATGCATGCCCGATTGGCGACCCTCAAACTTACTCTCAACCAATGGCAAAAAGAAACTTTCCTCATCCACATTATACATTATTGCACTCATATCAAGATCAACATGAAGACATTCTTCATGAACCAATGGGTGCTCGGTGGCTTTGAAAACCTCGAATGTGACTTCTTGATCTTCAATTTCTTTTTCATAATCCCCATTCATACTTCTCGTCTCATCAACCTCAGAATCAACATCCACAATAGGATGTACACTCTCAAAATATTCTTTAATAGCTTCGTGCAACTCCTTGCCACTTCCATGTTCATCCACCATGCACTGCTCTTCACCTTCCTCTATAGGGTCAATCTCTGTATCGCTTAGCATGGTGCTTTGCAGGTGAATAATGTAAGAATTGACAACATAGTTCATGATGCTCTGCACGGAAGCTTGTAGATTTGCCATCCTAACCTCATTTTGAGAGATATGAGGTATGTTCCTAGTCATGAGCTCCTCCTTCATTCTTTCTTCTTTGTCACATTTATGTGAATTCACCATACATTGCTCTTCACCTTCCTCTATAGGGTTAATCTATGTAATGCAAGGTAAGGTGCTTTGCTGGTGAATAAGCATAGCCTCAACAAGTTGTGTCATTTATTTCTCTACGTTTCGTAATGAATCTTGTTGCTCAAAGTGCATGGAAAGAATCTCCTCCAAATTAGATGTATCCTCTACTTACGGTGGAGGATGGAATGAAAATTCTGAATAGTATGAGAGATTTGGATCATAGCATTGATCTTGCTTGCTGTCCCAAGAAAAGCTTGGATGATCTTGCCAACCCGGATGATAGTAGTTTGGGTTGTAGTCAGCTTGATTCTGACAGTAGGCATTCTAAGTGGACTAGCTTTCAAGAGTGTCAACAGCCCTTGAAAGCGTTGCAACTTGTTCTTGCAATTGCTCAAGAAGTTTTGACGAACTTAGTTGTGGCGTCCCCTCATAATCCCATTGATAGTTATGCTCATCCATTAACTGAAAACAAAATCAAACAAAACAAAATATTAATAAGCAAATTATTTACAAGTCTAAATTAAGACCAATTCGATTGTCATTAATATTGGAAAAACACTTAGAAGAACAATTCCCCGGCAACGGCACCAAAAACTTGTTGGTCGATTTCGCAACTGAAAAATACGCGCAAGTATACACGGTCAACAAGTAATAAAGTGATAAGAGAGTTTTCAAACCCACAGGAAATTGTTCTAGTGTATCCCAAGTACCAACTATATATCGTCTCGATTTTAATTAGACAAGTGATGATTTGATGTTTTTGTTGTTAGTAGTGACTAAGATAATAATAATCAAGTAAAAGATAATTAAACTCTAATATTAACAAATCTAAGATTGTAATTTCCCCCAACACTTCATTTGAATATCCTAACTCTCTCATTTGAACTAATTAACAACATAGAATTGCCAACCGAGAAATCAAAGCTACTTATAAGCCTCTGTCGATGGTCAAATTCGAATCTTCCTAACACGGCATGTAGGTATATGTCTATCCTACGCACTATCAAGAGACCAATTTCAAGAACAATTACAAGACACGTGTCACTAAATCTCATTAACCGTCCTTACAATTACCAACTTTCACATAGGAAGTCATTAAGAATAGATTCTTCATCGGTTGCACACGGTATCTAGGTATATGTCTATCCTAAATACTATCAAGTTACCTATCATTGAGGTTAATCAACAAGACACACGTCACTTAATCTCAATTAATTACCCACAACAATCTTTAACTCTCGCATGATATCATAACAAGGTCCAAACACTATAATCCGTTTGTCAAGTTCATATAGGTTTCCACGGTAATTACTAGCTAGGCAATTAAGAAATAAAGCATAAATTATGATATTCAATTCATAAATGAGTAATTAATAACAAAGAGAGAGAAGTCAATTCGAACTATGCGTTGGTTTCCATTGAAATCTTAGAATACAAGCTCTAGTTCATGGTAGCTAAGAAAAACATCAAACACATGGTGTACATCATGAAATAGAAATACAAATTCAAAGGAAAGCAGGAGATGATAAAACCCATTATGAAGATATTCCTATGTTGCTTGCTTGGTTGATGACAATCTCTAACTTTTCCTCTTCCTTTGGCATTCTTTTCTCTTTTTGCTCCTTAGCTTGTTGCTGGAAATTTCCTTGAATTGCAGCCCTCTAGCTCTTCTTGATGATCTATGTGCGGCCTCCCGAGCCTCGCCAAACACTAATTTTCACCATAATACCATTCGGGCACGGATATTCAAGTACGGGCTTGCCCTCGTGGCTTGGCCGACGCCAAACGTCGTGTACGCTTTCCAATGCCGTGCACGCTCGACTTCCAAATTTCATCAAATTAAACACCAAGCGTCGCCAAACACTAATTTCCATTATACTACCATTCGGGCACGGACGTCCAAGCACGGACATTGAGTCATTACGAACAACGATCTGAACGGTCTTTATTTCAATTCCTACAAACATAATGAAAATGCATCAAAGCAACATAAAACATGTAAAAATAACTAAAAACTAATTTATCTAGAAATACGATAAAAATAGCTAAAAACCATATAAAATTCCCAAAAGCTAACAAAATACCAAGGTCAAAGGTGCCCAAATTATGTGTATAAAACACACACACTCATCAGAAGGTTTAATTCATTGATTATTCTTATCAATTTACTTTTGTTAGTTTAGTTAATCAACTCAAAACCCTCATCTTTATTAGAAACACTAGGATAAATATAAAACATATCACTCTCTGTTGGATCGATCCTTACTTATTGCTATAATAATTCTTGTGTTAGTAGCGTAGAAGTAAGGTATTAATTTTGGAGTGTTAACGACATCTCACAAATTTTGGTGCCGTTGCCGGGGAGTGTTATTTGTTTTTATTTATTCTTTGTTTTCTTTTATCTTTATTTTTAGTTTAGGACTCGATCATCTCACTTTCTTGAATTAAAATTTGATTCAGAGATAAAGCACCACTGCAGATTCAGACAAAGAAGAGATGGTTGCTGCCAATAACAACAGGACTTTGAAAGAATTAGCTACTCCTAATCTTGATCAACCAGCATTGTGTACTACTCCTAATCTTGATCAACCAACATTGTGTATTGAATATCCTACTTTAGATGCTTCTTTTGAATTGCAATCAGGACTAGTATACATTTTGCCAACTTTTCGTGGTCTTACAGGTGAAGATCCATACAAGGATCTAAAGGAGTTTCATGTGGTGTGTTCCACAATGAAACCATAAGGAGTAACAGAGGAGCAGATAAAGCTTAGAATTTTTCCATTTTCACTAGCAGAGTTGGCAAAGGATTGGTTATACTATCTTCCCTCAGGATCGATTAAATCATGGAATGATATGCAAAGGCTATTCTTGGAGAAGTACTTACCTGCTTCGAGAGTTGCCAACATAAGGAAGGAGATATGTGCAATTAGGCAGTTCAGTGGGGAAACACTCTATGAGTATTGGGAGAGATTCAAGAAGTTGTGCTCTAGCTGTCCATCACATCAAATTAATGATTAAAAACCTGATTCAATACTTCTATGAGGGACTGTTGTCAATAGATAAGAGTATGATTGATGCAACAAGTAGAGGAGCACTAGTTGATAAGACACCTGAGGCTGCAAGAAACTTAATTGCAACCATGACAGCTAACTCACAACAGTATGGAACTAGGATGGATCACACACCTCAAAGGGTGAATGAGGTACGTACTTGTAATATTGAACGTCAAAATTTTGATATAACTGTTATAGTTCGTCAGATGGTTGCAGGGAATATGCAAGTAGCAAAGGTGTGTGGAATTTGTTCAATGTCAGGGCATACTACTGATGTTTGTCTAATATTGCAAGAGGATGAAACTGTTTAACAAGTCTATGATGTGGGGACACTCTTAGGAAACATTAACAGCAATATGATCCTTATTCCAACACTTACAATCCAGGATGGAGAGATCATGTAACGATCGGAAATTCTGGATTTGCCTTGTAATTCAAATTTTTGAATATTAATAAATATATTATATTTTATTAATATTATTTTTGTGTTGCATGTTTAAAGGTTGTGTGACAACCTAAATTATGTGAATGCATGAAATTTTACGTGCTATAGTTTTGTTTAAGTGAATAATTGATTTCGCGTAGCGTCGTTAAATCACTATTAACGAGGCACGTTTCCCGAGGCACTATTCATGTCATAATATTTTTTGTGTCTTTTTCGATTTTAATAAATTTTATTAATACGTGTGAGCGAAATGATAATTTTTCCAAGCGCTGGAATATTTATTTAAGCTCATTAGTGATTTAATTTATATCCAAAATATATTATATGGGTGTTCCGAATATTTGGACAAATCCCATAATAATTATTTTTACCCATCGCAATATTTATGGTAATACCCATTTTAATTATGGGTAGAGTTGTTGAGCAAATTGGGCACAAAACTGGAAGTTTTCGGATATATTTTTGGTGTATTTGTGTATTTATTTTTGCATGTTACTCCAAGAAGGAACCAACCTAAACCTTTGGACCAATCAGAGGAGGGAGAGGAGAGCATGATCGGCAGCATGATGCTCTTTGCTAGGCTCAATGCCTCAATTTTTCAAAATGCTGAACATTTCTCTTTATAGCATTTTCAAGGAGTTTGGGAGGTTACTCCCTTCATTCTCCCGAAGCCATGTTCAGTCCCCATTCCATTTCTCTCTTCTAATCCCATCAGCTCCTCATTCAACTCCTAACCCATTCCAAGTTGCTGCAGATTATTGAGGGCATAGAGTGAAAATAGAGAGGAGATAGAGTGATACAGGGAAAGGAAAGGAGAGAAAATTGCTGAAAATAAAAAGCAGAGGAAGAAGTTCACGGGAGGAGAAGAGGAAGAGAAGCAAGGAGGAAGAACTCAATCCAACCAAGCCTAGCAATTTTCTTGGCACCTAGAAGGGATTTGCAAGGTAAACAATCAATCAAATCCATTCCATTTGATTTTTAATGGAATTTTCGAGCATTTAGTGTTCTTGAGCTCAAACTGTTGGGTTTGAGCATTTCTTGCAATTGTTGTTATTATTGTTAGTTGTGGTCGATTCTTATTTTTACCAAGACATCTTATAAGCTATTAATGACCTCAAAGTGGAACAAAATCGATGAATGATCCGAACCTTGGCTTAAAGGATGAAACTTTGGACTTTTTGGACAAAATGACTTTCGGACGATTTAAAGGACTGTAAAGCCTTGATTGAGTAATTGTTTGGTTTAATTGTTGTTGTAATATTGTAGTCCCATGGGTTATCTTCATAACCTAGTTGGAATGAAGATTTGGTGTTAATTTTGGTGAAGAACACCAAGAACACAAAAAATAGAGTTTTCATTTTGTGCTTTGGCTCAAAAATTGGTCGTGTTAATGTCCATGGGTAACTCTAAATTTTTGAAATGTTGTAGCCCTATGTCTTAAGAGTCCATAGAGTTTGAAATGGACCAATTTGCTTGTGTATAGAAGCAGTTATGGAGGTTGGAGTGACTAGAGGTCGGAATCGCGAACTGGGATTAAACCCAGAATCCGGCTACTGATGAATGGCGCCGCAACGCCATTCATAAGACTTACAGATGCCACCGCCACGAGGGGCAAAATAGGAAAAGAACGGGACTTACGCTACAGCGCCATTTCTAAGTACTAAGCTTGGCGCCGTAGGGACGCTACGTGGCAGGAGACGGGACACGGGAATGGCGCCGTAGCGCGGGTCCTAATATTAAGCCTGGCGCCGCAGTGCCGGGCCAGGACCGGGTCGGGTCGGGACGGATCGGACCCAATGAATTTTTTCAGCGGGTCCAAAACTTATATTTTTGTACAAAATGATTAGACACGTAGTTAATTATATCTTGTTAAGCCTTAAGTGCTTGATTGTATATCAAGTGTCAACTAAAGTGGTGTTGTCTTAAGGCGTAAATTGAATAACCTGATTGCAACTTACGTTTGGCTTCCAGGGGGCGCTGCCCCCTAGACCCCCGCTAGCTCACCGGCGAGCTGGGCAGCCGCTCGCTCACCGGGGAGCGAGACCCCCAACTGGGTAGTCGTAGTGGCAATCAATGCATTTTAATGATGCAACATCTGTTTTGAACCTAATCCTTATGTGACTAATTGTTATATGAATATGTATTTACATGTGTAGGATATTAAGGAGCGTGTGTTGTAATATTGTAGCAGACGCACCAAACAAGTTTCCTAACGCTTGTCTAACCCTTGTGTTGGGCAAGTTCCCTAACTTCATTCTTTCTATATATTGAATGTAAGTTTCCCTAACCTTACTCGAATTATACTTGAGCAGGTTTCCTATTTTATACAACTGTTGTATATTGTTGTAAGTTTCATGACTCAAATGGAGTTATTACTTTTAAACCATATTAGTGAATTAATTATTTTCAATTACTCCACATCCAAGATGATTACTGATATCCGCACCTTGTGCATTTGAATTCATGATCTGTTGTTGGACTGTGAAACATTTAAGTTCTTTATTCATGAACTGTTTAAGGAAATAGTCTACGCTATTTGTTTCGGTTAGACATGTACAGGTTATTATTTTAAAAGCTATCCAAATTGATTTTTGGTATGGATTCTTGGACTGAGAGAGTAATCCTTATTAGGGGATTATAATGTGTCGGTTATTCGATGCAGTCAGAGTTAAATGTTATGCATATACATGGTGTGCGAGAAGCTGATCCCCTCGAGTACAACTGACAGGGCCAGGTTTTTAAAAGGGTCAGTTAAATGATTGACTCTTTGGCCAAAACGTTCATGGTCTATTGGACCACTCAGCAGTAAATAATCAATATTCATTATTTCATTTGAACTTTGATTATATTGTCAGCTATTTCTTCAATGTTCTTAAATTATTGAATTATGCGATTATTATTCTCATTCATTCATGATATATCTTCTTTATTCATTTTAAACTTGCTGAGCAAAGTAGTTCCTCACCCTTGCTATATCATGAACCTATTGCAGTTAAGTCGAAGAGTTCCAAAGCGGGCAAAGGTAAAGGAAAGCTTAAGGAATAGTTATATGTACTATCTCGTTATGTAATTGTGGAATCGTTTTGTATTATTATTGTATTCCGTGATGTATTTTATTTAAGGTTATAGACCTTGGGACCGTAGTAAACCTTTTGTAATGAACAACATATGTTTATTTATTCTGCATTAGTTGATTTATGTTTTTTAGAGGTGTATGGATGTGTTTTATCGTGAGCACCAGATTCGAGGTATTGGTACCTAAATTTGGGGGTGTCATAGATCATCCCAACTTAAGCTATGGAGGTATTAGGCCGCCAATGCAGAATATCTTTCCAAATGGGCAAATAGATTTTCAACTAGCTCAACAGCAGTACCCACTTAGACAAGTATCACCTCTCAATCCTGGAACCCCTCTTGAGGATATGTTTAAAGCTTTTATAAATCAGACACGACAATTCTAGCAAGAGACAAGGACTTCCATCCATAATTTGGAGAATTAGATGAGTCAACTTGCTACTACAGTTGGACGATTGGACTCTCAAGGTTCAGGAAAGTTACCTTCTCAAACTGTTGTTAATTCAAGAGAGAATGTAAGTGCAATTACCTTGAGAAATAGTGAAGAGATTTGGCAGCAAGGAGAGTCAGTGTTATCAGTCTAAAGCAAGTCAGACAATGGTGAAACAGGTAGCAATGGTGAAACAGGTAGCAGTGCTGAATTTAAAGAGGAAAAGGCTAAGGAGGAGCATGAGGAAAAGATACTGGCAACATCTGAGGTTGTACTGAATAGGCTAAAAATGCCTGTGCATGTTCTCTTAGGGATGTTATTCTCGAAAATAGTCAAAACTCGATTGATGAACACAATGATACCTTGACCATGAAGTTTGATGATAAGGTCATAAGGTACTCTAGTGATGTCAATTTTGCTTTTGCTATTGATGTTATTGACCCTATAGTGCATGTACTACACTTTTTGCCAAGGATTGCAGCTGTTTTAGAATTGAGACCATTACCAGTTCACTTGAAGTATGAATATCCGATTTCGTAGATGGCGAGGATTAATGTCGGGCTAACGACGTTAAACAAATGTGCTGCTTGGGAGGTAACCCAAGATTTCAGATTTACTTTTCTATCCCTTTTTACTTTTTAGTTGCATTTTATTTAGTTACTTCGTCTTTGCATGATTGTCTTACATTGGGGACAATGTAAGGTTTGAATTTGGGGGAGGGGTTTAGGTTAGTCTGTTTTTTATTTTTAGCTTATGCATTGCCTTAAAATTGCTCCAATTGCTCCAAAAGTTTAAATTTTTCCCTAAAAAAATTGGTTTTCTTTGGCTAAGGTTTTAAAGGTTATGGTTGTAGAATGGAAATTGATGTCAATTTGTAAGAATTTGTTTGATGCTTAATTAATTGATGAATAATGATGATTGAATAAGGATCCATAGTAGACTGATTTGAATTAAATTTGTGTTACATAAGTGCTTACATATGGGATACATGTTTACTTGGCTAAGTTATATATGGGGTTTGACTATATGCACTAATTTTATAATTTAGAACTGTTTATCTGCTTGTTTTGTTTACAGGACCATGTGAAAGAAAACGGAAGAAAAAAAAAAGAAGAGAAATTTTGAGAAAAGTTGAGGACAATGAAAATGTGCAAAATCATGTGGTGGGTTGAGATGGAATGTAAAACGCATTCTCCCATAAACACATGCTTAAGTGAGATGGAGCGTAAAACGCACTCACTTGCAAAAGAAAAGAATATGTATAGTGTGAGATGGATCATAAAATGCACTCACTTGTAAAAAAATTGCAAAATTGAGGGTCCTATTGAGTGAAAAGAATAGTAAGAAAAGTATGTTCTTAGTTTGGAGTCAGTGTGCACAATTGTTGTTCTATATGAACTATGTTGAGTATTTATGTTGATCATAGGAGAGACCTTTATGTGATTACAGTTTGATTTGGAGATGTTTAGTGGGGAACAATAAGGTTGTTGTTGTGAATTGATTGATAAAGTGTTAAACAGATTTCTGTTGATTAGTGTTGATATTCATGGTTAGTAATTGAATAAAAACCTTTGAGAGTTTGGTTGAATAGAATTCAGATTGAAGTTAATATAACCTTTGTTTTGGTTTACACGAGGACGTGTAAAGGCTAAGTGTGGAGGAATTTGATGAGTGCATAATATTCTATGATTTTGATTCATTTATCTTTGGTTTTATTACATGTTTTTGTGTGTATGCGGACTTATTAAGGTGTTTATTGATTTCAGGAGGATTTGGAGCTAAAAGCGGAAAAAGATGAAAGATTAGTCGCGCCATGCGTTGGAGTTAAAACCTAAGGTCGTGAATGTGTTACACGTGAGGTTTCTCAATGAGGCCCCAGCCTCATTTTCAGTTATAAAACGAGACCCCAGCCTAGAACGAGGCCCCAACCTCATTTTCAGTTACAAAACGAGGCCCCGGCCTCATAGCGCGGATTCATCAGATCATTTGTGCGTTATTTAAGGGATTTTAGCTATCTTTTCCAATTCTAATGTAACTAGGATGTGATCTATGAGTATAAATAGATGTTCCTAGTCAAGTTTTAAGTACACTATCTTCTATAATTACAAACCCTAGTTTTGGAGCAAGATTGAAGGCATGTTGAGCAAAGTTCTTTATTTTCAGTTCTAAGGGATGTTGAACCTTATTTATAATTAATGATTTAATTGAGTTTTCATTATTTACTCCTTCTTGTGTGAGATTTATTCTGATAATCTGTTTCAATTGATTGCATGTTATTTGACTGGATTGAGTTGATGTGGCCAATTAGATTAATCTGATTAATATCATCTACTAGATTAAGATATAGTATTAAGCAAACGATATTATATTATTTGATCATAAGTAGCAAATAATAATACATGATTGTGGATAAGCTTTTGAGTATTATTATGATTATTAGAAGACAAGTTAAATAACCCCTGATTATATTATTGTTGCTTGGAATAACCTAATTCCTTATTTCTTAATACTGCTGTTATATTAAATCTAGACTGATAATTCTAGGTTGTATGATAGTTAGGGTCTAGTGGGGCGATTGTCACATTAGATTTAAACCTAAGGGGAATTTCAGATAATTAGCGATTGCGGTTATCTAAGGTTATTAATTTCATTGAAGGATAAATAGTGTTATACACTTAGTTAATCTATTGTTGTGAAAAGGTGAAACTGAACTGAAGAACTGAAGTTTTAATTCATTGATTATTCTTATCAATTTATTTTTTAAGTCTAGTTAATCAACTCAAAACCCACATCTTTATTAGAAACACTAGGATAAATATAAAACATATCACTTTTTGTGGGATCGATCCTTACTTATTGCTATACTAATTCTTGTGTTAATAGCGTAGAAGTAAGGTATTAATTTTAGAGTGTTAACGACAGCTCTCACTTGATCAACTTAACTGGCCATTATTAAATCAATCAAAACAAATATCATTCAAACAATTAAAATAGATTATCAAGAATAAATCTCTTATAAGAAGGAAATAATAATGTATATCAATTAAACCATTAATTGTAAATAAAGTTCAACATCCCTTAGAACTGAAATAGAAAATTTAGCCTGACATGCCTTCAATCTTGCCTCCAATCTAGGGTTTACAATTGTGTGTAGAAGTGTCCCTAAAACTTAACTAATACCCTATATTTATACTCCTAGATCAAAGTCCTAAAGCTCTAAGAAATAACAATCCAAACTGTATTAGAATTCCTCAAAGATTGCAAAGATGAAAATCTCTTGCTGCCAACCTGGCGCTATCGCGCTAAGATTATATAGGGGACCAGTGCTGCCACACCAACCTTATACTGGAACTGGCGTTGCCGCGCTAGTAGTCCAGAGAGTCTTCTGACGATCTTGCTCTGGAACTGTTGCGCCACATTTACACTAGCCCACAGTGCTGCCGCGCCAACTGCAAGCTATCTCTGGCGCTGCCGCGCCATAAGTCCAATCAGCAACATGTTTTTTCCTTTTTCTTCTTTTCAGCCCCAAATCCTCCTGAAATCAATAAACACTTTAATAAGCTCATATACACATAAAACATATAATAAAACTAAATATAAAGGAATAAAAATCATAGAATATTATGCACTTATCAAGTCTTCTACTATAATTGTTTCTTTCTTAGCCACTAAGGACAATGTCTAGTAAGTTTAGGGGTTTTGTCATTTTATTTGGTACTTGAGTTATTTTTGTGTTATTTTGTTTAATTTTTGCATATTAGTTAGAATTTGAAAATTTAAGCTATTAGTTAGAATTTGAAAATTTGAGCAATATTTTAATTTAATTTGTTTAAGGCTTATGATAAGAAAGTGACATCATTTTAGTAACTCTTGAGAAATTTTGAAGCATGCTTAATTTAAAGCTTAACTTATTAGTTGGTTCTACGTATTTGTGGTCCTTTGCATTTGAAAGCAGGTATATCCATTTGTTTAGTTGGTTGTTTCTTAGAGAGTCTATATGGTCAAATGCTCGTGGAAGATATCATTAAAACTCTAGAAATTTTATTTGAGCATCATTCAAAGTGAAAATTAGGCACTTACATAAGTTTTGGGAAAATCTTGGATTGTTTGATATCTTAGATTATTTTTGAAAAATTAGAACCTTCTTGAGTTGAAATAATGAATCATGTGGTGAGTTGAGATAGAGCGTAAAATGCACTCACTCATAAACACATGCAGAAAGCGAGATAGAGCGTAAAACGCACTCATTGGGTAGAACAAGTGAGATAGAGCGTAACACACACTCACTTATAAGCTTAAGTGAGATGGAGCATAAAATGCAATCACAAAAAAAATAATAATAAAAAATATTTTTAAACTACTTGGGAATGGGGTTTAAGAACGCTAATAATGATCCAATCGAGCTTAAATATTTGAAACATCCTTTTTGAATACTTTAGTCTATATTTTTGCCTTTATTAGCGGAGATTGATGTGAAAAGTAAGTTTCTAGAGTTGATATTGAAAATCTTTATGAAGCATTTGATTTGAGTTATGGTTAGTTTGAACAGTTGGATGCACACACGCACGCAAAGGGTCATGAGTAGATGTGGAACTGATGAGTAAGACGTCACATGTTTTTAAAATTTTGCTTGAGTTATCGTTTAAAGGAAATCTTTGAGGCCATAGTTCCGATTTATATTTATTCATTGCTCGAGGTAGTTGTTACTTAGAATTAGTTGCTTTAATTTTTGTTCTTTATGTTTTGCTTGAGGACAAGCAAAGATTCAAGTTTGAGGGTATTTGATGAGTGAGTTTTATACCTATAAATTGAGTATTTTTAGCTTGATGATTTGTGAGTTTTTAAGTATTTTCTATAACTTTTATGTGTTTTTATTTTATTTTGTAGGATAATGAAAGAGAGGCATTGAAGTTGATGTTTGGAAGCAAAAATGTTCAAAATTATAGCTAAAGAGCACTGGAGCATATAGCGACGGGTTTTAGTATCTAAGGCGACGGGACATACCATTGCCATAGCCCAAAATATAGTTAAGCGCCATGGCTTTACTTTCAAGTGTTGCAACGCTATGGGGACAGAAAAGTAGAGCCGCAGTGCTGTTAAGTAGAGCCGCGACTCTGGCTCATGTGTGTTGGTTTCCAGGCGCGTTGTGCTATCCTATTTGATTTTGGAATTGCCATATTGACTTCAAATTGAATTATAAGTCTATCTAGCTAAGGAATATAGGTTATAAATACACAACCAAAAGCTGATTTTCATGGGGATCATATACTATCACCCAAACATTAGAAGCTTGGATTGCTATTAGATTCGCGAGGAACGAAAAGGAGAACGCCAAGGAAAGTAGAAATTAGAGGAGGATCGCGCTATCACAGATTTTATTCTTTTATTCTTTCTTTTATTTTTGTAATCCGAGGATGTTCTTTAATTTTGTTATGAACTAATTGTTAATTAGGATTGCAATAGAACCCATTGTTTAGTTTTAATTAATTTATTCTCATTTTTGATTACTGTTAATCATATTTAATTCGTTGATCATATTTTGTGTTTATTTATGATTGTCTAGCTAGAAATTATTGTGATATAACTTAGATGAAATTGGAAAATAAATTCTAGGGTTAGATCTGAATATGATAATATGCGTCTTGATTATTCTTCTTAGGATTGAATAACATGATTTGTGTATATGATACGAATATACCTATATGTCGTGTGTAATTGTTATAAAAATTTGATCTTAATGAATCGGTTCTTAATTATTTCACATAGGAATATAGCTGGATTTTTAAAAGCTAGGGCTTAAAGGTTTTAAGAGTTTAAAATTTTGAAAGCTCAGATCTCATATTGCAAAAGAATAGTAAAGGTTAGATAAAAAAATTTAAAATGACTTTATATCACTTCCCTCGTAATTCGGCTAAGTGGGACACATGTTGAGCGATGATTAGTTGTATGTCACTTTGATTCTGCTATTCACAACTGTATCACAGTAACTTTTCCTTTTCACTCGCTTTCCTTGGATGTGAAGGTCACACGCGCTAAAATTAACCGCCTTATCTTCTGTGATGTAGAGTAACCTTTTGAGAGGCTTTTAACTCTACGTTAACCCTTCTACTCAACGACCCACTCTGAGAATAACTTTTATTCTACGAACAATTTTCCATTCTACAAACTACTTTTCATTCTACGAACCTTGAGTAACTCTACGAACATGTCACTCTTGGACAGTTCTATGATCCTTACCTGCACTGTTAATAACTCCCAAAACATAGTACTAAGGATGCAAATTTAACAGTCCTAACTCACTGATTAACTTATTAAACCTAGATTCGTCTAAGAGTTTTGTGAACACATCTACAAGCTGGTTTTTAGTTGGAATAAAATGTAAAGATATATTTCTATTTTGCAGATGATCTCTAATAAAATGGCATCTGATGTCTATATGTTTAGTCCTAGAATATATAACAGAATTATGGGTTATAGAAATAGCACTTGTATTATCACAAAATATAGGGATA
Source organism: Aralia elata (assembly GCA_034770075.1). NCBI lineage: Eukaryota > Viridiplantae > Streptophyta > Magnoliopsida > Apiales > Araliaceae > Aralia > Aralia elata. The sequence continues at coordinate 32,054,961 of CM068388.1, read as the reverse complement.
AACTTAAAATCAAACCCATAGTCAGCTAGCTGGTTCTTTATCCACAACATTTGAGCACAACAGCTACCAGCAGCAATGTACTCAGCTTCTATAGTTGAAATTGACACTGAATTCTACTTCTTACTGAACCATAAGATAAATCTATTGCTTAACAATTGACATGTGCCACTAGTGCTTTTCCTGTTAGTCTTGCATCCTGCAAAATCTGCATCTGAATATGCTATTAGATCAAAAAGAGACTCTTTGGGATACTACAGTCCCAAATATAGAGTACCCTTGAGATATTTGAAAATCTTTTTTACAACAACTAAATGGGATTCCTTAGGATTAACCTGAAATCTAGCACAAATACAGGTAGAGAGCATGATGTCTGGCCTACTAGCAGTCAAATATAGGAGAGATCTTATCATACCTTTGTATTGAGTTACATCAATACTTTTACCATTTTCTTCCTTGTCAAGTTTGGTTGCAGATGCCATAAAAGTCTTTATAGGAGTGACTGCTTCCATGTCATACTTCTTAAGTAGATCTTTGATATACTTGGCTTGGTTGATAAAGATTCCCTCATCAGTCTGCTTCACTTGAAGTCCAAGGAAGAAGTTCAGTTCACCCATCATGCTCATCTCAAATTTACTCTGCATTAACTTGGCAAATCTCTCACACAATTTTTCGTTAATAGAACTAAATATAATATCATCTACATAGATTTGAACTAATAGAATTTTATCCTTGTGCTTCCTAAGGAATAATGTTGTGTCTACCCTACCTGTAGTGAATCCATTTTCAATTAAGAAATTAGTGAGAGTTTCATACCATGCCCTAGGTGCTTGTTTTAAACCATATAAAGCTTTATCTAGTTTATAGACATAATTTCAAAGGGTTAGATTGACAAAACCTGGAGGTTGTTCAACATAAACCATTTCTTGAAGTTCTCCAATCAGGAATGCACTCTTGACATCCAGTTGGAACTAGCGACTGTCCCTTGGCCACCAGTCTTATTTTGTTCCTTATGATCACACCAGCTTCATCCATCTTATTTATGAAAACCCACTTAGTGCCAAGGACTGGATGATCTTTCGGTCTTGGGACTAGCCTCTAAACTTTACTTCTTTCAAACTGATTTAATTCTTTGAATAGCTTCAATCTAGCTTGAATCTTCTATAGCTTCTTCGATCTTCTTGGGCTCCATCTAAGATAGAAAGCTTAGGAAGAAGCATTCATTTTGAGTAGCCCACCTCATCCTGACCCTAGCATTTGGATTGCTAATGATCAGGTCTTGAGTATGATCTCTTTCCCATTTGCTTCTAGATGGAACATCTGTCCTTATGTCTTCTTGTCTGAGTTCTTCAAGATCTGGTTCTTGCTCTACTAATTCATCAATTTGTAGAGTTCCCATATTAGTGGTCAATGACTATACGATCTTCTTGTCTGGCACTACGATCATCGGGTCTGGTTCTATGACCTTAGCTTCTATGATTGTAGGTTTCTCCTGCTTTGCGATTAGTGGGTCCAATTCTACGACTTCATCAAGTTGTACAATTTTGCTTGGTTCGCCTTAGTCAGTTTCATCGAAGATGATATGGATGGAGACTTCAACGGTCAATGAATTTTTATTAAACACTCTATAGGTTTTGCTTTTCATAGAGTATCCAAGAAAAATCCCTTCGTTTGACTTGGGCTGGAACTTCGTCAAGTACTTCTTGTCATTGTTGAGGATATAGCACGCACAACCAAACATATGAAAGTAACTGATGTTTGGCTTTCTTCCTTTTCACAACTTGTAAGGCGTCTTTTTGTACGTAGAGTGAATCAAGGATTTATTCTGAGTGTAGCAGGAAGTATTGACATCTTCTACCCAAAAATATTCAGGAAGACGGACTGCTGCTAGAAGAGTCCTTCCTGCCTCTGTCAAGGTTCTGCTCTTCCTCTCAGCTACTCTATTTTGCTATGGAGTCCTTGGAGCTAAGAAAGTGTGATGAATGCCATTATCTATACAAAACTGATCTACCTCAGAATAATCGAACTCTCTTCCATGATCACTCCTTATTACCTTGATTTTCTCGCCCTACTAATTCATAACCAACTTAAAGAACTTGATCAGTTGAGTGCTAGTCTCGTCCTTGGAGCTTAGAAAGAATACCCATGTGAACCTGGTATAATCATCCACTATTACCAGTGAGTATCTTTTACCTCCAAGGCTGACAGTTGGTACAAGCCCAAATAAATCCATGTGCAACAGCTGCATGGGCCTCTCATTTGAATTTACTGCCTTACTTTTGAATGAGTTTCTAGTTTGCTTTTCCAAGCTGACAGATCTTGCATGGTATTTCTTTGATGAAACTAAGCTTGGGCAGGCCTTTTACTAGATCCTTAGAGATAAACTTTGACATACTTTTGAAGTTTAGGTGGGACAATCTCTGATGCCACAGCCAGCTCACATCTTTTGAGGCTTTCACGAAGAAGTAAGTTGTTGCTGATGAACTGAGTTCAGAGAGATTGACCACGTATACGTTGCTTTCTCTCAATCCAGTCAGCTTCAAAGAGTTGGTTTTCAGGTCTCAAACTTAACACTAGTTGTTGAGGAAGATGACTTGATGACCTTTATCGCACAGTTGACTTATGCTCAGCATGTTGTGCTTCAACCCATCAACGTAGGCAACTTTGTTAAATGAGACAACACCATTTCCAATTGAACCATAGCCTCTGGTTTTCCCAAAGTTGTTGTCTCCAAAGACAATAGCTAGACCATCTTTGTGACGCTCCCAAAATAGGGTCCACATAACCCAATTTGAGTCACCAAAAGACAAATGTTCAACTTATTAAAATACAGTACAAAATACAAACAAGTAATTTTAAGTCCTCACTACAATTATTGCGATATTAGTTTACAACTTAGTGAAGACTACTATAGTAACTATCTCAGACCATTACTCCATTCTTCGACTAGTCCCAACTACACTCTCATTTCTTGATAAGAACAATGGAACAAAAAGGAAAAGGGTGAGCTCAAATAGCCCAGTAAAGAATATCATGACTAAGATAATGAAGAATAAATTGTCTTTAGCCTTCAACAGTGATAAATCTGATATTTAAAGATAATATAAGTTTTTAACGATAACTGCAGCGGAACATGCAATCCATTAGAAAAGTCGAGTAGACCATAATGTCTACTCCAATTTAAAAGTTCACCATCAATATTTTATCCCTGTAACACTAATCAACAGTTCTTGTTCATAATCACGCAAATCAATAGTCCATCTTTGCATTATGGGCCAAAGATATTCATTTGTAACACTAATCAACAGTTCCTGTTCATAATTATGCAAATCAATAGTTCATCTTTGCACTACGGGCCAAAAATATTTATTTGTAACACCAATGGTAATGATCATGCCAATCAACAGTCCATCTTTGCACTACGAGCCAAAGAGAACTTTCACCACGTATCCTTGCCATACAGACCAAAGACACTCAATAATATATCGTCTTTGCACCCAGGCTAAAGACATTCACCATAACTTGATTCTTTGATGATTAGTACAAATAACAGTTATATAAAGAATGAAGGAAAGTTGTACGAATAATAAGATAAAAGAATAAACATTCGAGACTTGACATTTAATTTGTCCAACATCCAATAATGTCCATATTATCAACATAATATCCAGAAATTTGATTAGAGTTCAAGAATAGAATAAATAAGTTTCACAATTCAACTATAATATATAAAATGCAATAGGAAGACTTAGGTGAAAAGATATTAGATGAAGCACGTGTAAAGCATAAAATGAAGATTCAGGTGAAAAGATATTAGATGAAGCACGTGTAAAGCGCAATAGGAAGATTCAGGTGAAAATATATTAGATAAAACAAATTCACCGTTTGAAGATAACACTGTAGAAACAAATGATAATTTCTTACCATAAATATGAAAGGAATGATATCCCTTACCTTAGCACGTGATTAGATACGGCTTTGATCAACCTATATGTATATTTATAAATAGATTAGTAATTATCACAAATAAGTTTCATAGTGTACACTAACCCATATATTATGAAATTGTTAAAATGGACTTGATAGTTTAAATTTGTATAGTGTACAAAACAGAGTCTTTCAAAATAACTTTTGAAAGAAATAAGTAATATTTCAAAACAATCTTCAAGTGGAAGCTTTTCAAAATAAATCTTCTAAAGGAAGAATCTTCTAAAGGAAGAATCTTCTAAAGGAAGAGTTGTAAAAACTGTGTGATGTGTGTGGCTGCTTATGTAACTATTATAAAAACTCACCTGAAGAATTGGTGCACCAAAACTTAAGACAGCCTTAGCACCTCAAAGACACTTACACTAATAATTTAGGGAGTGAAAGGAAGTATTAAACAAGAGAGTTATGAAAATCCTTCTGCCAAACCCCCATATTTATAGCAAAAACTTAACCCACATCAACATCACCACACGTTACACATTTTAGGACACTTTTAATCTATACCGTTCATCACCAATCCACACGTTTCACATTTTAGATAACTTTTAATTTACACCATCCATCACCTATTCACACGTTACACATTTTTAGAACACACGTTACACATTTTAGGACTATTCCTACACACATTTCACATTTCAGAGCACACGTTACACATTTCTGGACTATTCTGATACACGTTTCACACTTCAGGACACACATTACACATTTCAAGATTATTATTCTTTAGTACTTACCATTATTAATATAAATCCATTTTCTATATTATTGTATTAATATATTAATATCACAGATATCATAAACTCGCAATTTTGGCAACCAGATCATTCCCAAAAAAGAGGGGGCATTCTATATAAACTGCTCGCAATTAAATAAACCCTTTCCTTAACAGAACATCCGGACTTGCCAATAATGCTAACTAGCCTAATAATATCATTTTAAATAATATAAGTTACTGTGTCGTAACAATTATTGATTTAATAATATAAAATACTGTGCACTTTGATAAGTGCATAATATTCATTTATTTTCATTCCTTTATATTTAGTTTATTGCATGTTTTATTGTGTATATGCACTTATTAGGTTGTTTATTGATTTCAGGAGAATTCAGAGTCAAAAGTGGAGAACGATGAAAAATCGGAGCTAAAACGAGAAAAAGTTGAGAAGTTGGAAAATCTGAGGTTCTCGCCCCGGCGAGAACTTTGTACTAAGATCTCTCACCCCGGCGAGAAGTGCTCTGCCCGTTTTCGCCCTGGCTCAGACCTCTCAGGAGTTTCTCGCCCCGGCGAGAAACCCAATGCAAAATCCTCGCCCCGGCGAGAAAGGCGGCGTTGACCAAGTATGACCAGCTTTGACTTTTTATAATTTTTGAGGATTTCTATTTCAGATTGGATTCTTAATTCTTAGAGACTTAGGATATTACCTTAGGACTATAAATAGATATTTTTAATTTATTATTAGGGAGATCTTGACAACTACAATTGTAACCCTAATTGGAGGAGATTGAAGGCATGTCAGACTAAACTCTTACTTTCAGTTCTAAGGGATGTTGAACCTTTTTCATAATTAATGGTTTAATCAGGTTTTATTTATTTATTCCTTCTTGCATGAGATTTATTCTGATAATCTATTTTAGTTGATTATATGTTATTTAATCTTTTGATTTAATTTGGCCAACTGAATTAATTTGATTAATATCATGTGCTAGATTTAGATATAGTATTAAGCAAACGATATTATATCTGATCATAGGTAGCAATTAATAGTATTTGATTGTGGACAAGCTTTTGGATATTATTAATATTATTAGAAGGCAAGTTAAATAATTCCTGATTGTGTAATTGTTGCTTGGAATAACCTAATTCTCTAATTCTTCATGTTGCTGTTATATTAAATCTAGACTGATAGTTCTAGGTTATATGATAGTTAGGGTCTCTTGAGGTGATTGTCACATTTGATTTACACATAAGGATAATTTCGAATAATTAGCGATTGCGGTTATCTAGGGTTATTAATCTCATTGAAGGATAAATATTGTTAAACTTGACTTTTCCATAATTGTGCCAAGGTGATACTGAACTGAAGAACTGAAGCTTTTTATTCATTGATCACTCTTAATTACTTTTGTTGGCTTAGTGAATCAAACTCAAAACCCCCCATTAATAAAAATAAAAGGAACATTAGAATAAGTAAAAGACTAATTCACTTCTCTGTGGGATCGATCCTTACTTGTCATTATACTAAGTTTTGTGTTAGTAGAGTGTTAGTAAGGTATTAATTTTGGAGTGTAAAACGACAGCTCCCACAGTTGTTACTGTGACAATTATTGAATCAATAATATGAAATACTATACAGTTACTACTGTGGCCATTATTAAATCAATAATATGAAATACTGTGTGACTACTACTGTAGCAATTATTGAATAAAATACTGAATAGCTACTATTGTAGCAATTATTGAATAAAATACTAAGTGGCTACTACTATAACAATTATTGAATCAATGATCAGAAATACTGTACAATACAATGTGTTACTGTTCTTTTATTATTGGGTATTAATTTCAGCATTTAACGGTAAAAGTTCTGCAGCCAATTTTTTTTAAAAAATTATTTCTATCGCTTTCTATATCTGACAGTTATTCCGTTGTGGGGCACCAATGATTGGCTATTTCGGCGCCGTCGTACGAATATTCCCCAACAGACTGTTTACTATTTATAATTTGCACATATCACCCATAACTATAACATTTATTAAATCAACACCTTACTATTTAGAATAACATTTAGAAAATTTTAAGTCATATTCATAAAACGTTGGGGTCATACAACCTCCCCTCCTTATGAAATTTCGTCCCCAAAATTGACATACGTACCTGGAAAATCGAAGAGGTGAGGATACCTAGCTCTCATTTCTGATTCTAACTCCCAGGCCATTTCCTCTATATCATGGTTTCTCCATAAAACTTTGACCTCAGGTATAACCTTTGAGCGTAGAATATGTTTCTTCTAATCCAAGATCTTGAAAAGTACCTCCTCATACGTTAAATCCTCTACTATCTCATCTGGTTCCAATTCAATGATGTGGTTCAGGTCTTTCACATATTTATGTAGCATGGATATGTGAAAAACGTTATGAACACAAGACATGGTTGGCAGTAAAGCTGGTCTGTAGGTCACAGTTCCTACTCGGTCGAGGATTTCAAATGGACCAATAAATTGAGGGTTGAGCTTTCCTCTCTTTTCGAATCTCATAACTCCTTTCCATGGAGCAACACGTAAAAATACATGGTCTCCAATATTGAATTCTTCGTCCCTTCGATGAAGATCAACATAACTCTTTTGTCGATCTTGTACTGCTTGTATACGTTACTGGATCATTTGAATGTTCTCTGTAGTCATGCGTACCAACTCTGGTCCTAATAATTTTACCTCGCCTACTTCATCCCAGCATACTGGAGAGCGACACTTTCGTCCATACAATGCCTCGAATGGAGCCATGCCTATACTTGCTTAATGACTGTTGTTGTAGGAGAATTCAACAAGAGGTAAGTACTTGTCCCAACTTCCCTTAAAATCTAGCACGCAAAGTCTCAATAGATCTTCGAGAATTTGGATTGTCCTTTCTGACTACTCGTCCATCTAGGGATGGTATGCAGAACTGAATCGTAATTCAGTGCCCATAGCTTTTTACAAGTTGACCTAAAATCGTGAAGTGAATCTAGGGTCTCGATCAGAAACTATGGATACTGGCTTGCCATGCAATCTCACAATCTCACTTATATACATAGTAGCAAGACGTTCAAGTGAATAGTTTTCTCGTATGGGCAAGAAATGAGCAGACTTAGTCAATCTATCTACAATGACCTAAATTGAGTCTATGCCTTGAGAAACCTTGGGAAGACCCATCACGAAATCCATATTAATGTGTTCCCACTTCCATTCTGGAATCTCAAGTGGTTGCAATGGACCCTTTGGTACTTGATGCTCCGCCTTGACACGTTGACACGTTAAACACCTTGAGATAAACTCTGCGATCTCTCTCTTCATATTGCTCTACCAAAATGTATGTCGAAGATCACGATATATTTTGGTACTTCCAGGGTGGATTACAAATGGTGTGTTGTGTGCCTCCATCATGATTTTATATTTCAAATCAGGGTCGTTAAGAACACAAAGTCTAGAGTTAACTAGAAGTATCTGTTCTTCATCGATTCTTGTTTCTGGAATAGCACCATCTTGTACTCTTTTCTTCATATTCACCAGCTCTAGGTCTGTAGCTTGAGCAGCTTTAACTTTATCGATTAAAGCCGGTTCTACTCATACATGTGCTATCTTTATGTGGGTCCCTGGAGTCTTTAACTCTATCTCTATCTTTTGTAAGGCATACAAAATGGGCCTTTGTGTAGATAATATTGCACTTGTACCCGCATATGATCTTCTAATCAACGCGTCAACTACCACATTCACCTTTCCAAGATGATATTGGATGATATGGTCATAATCCTTCAACAGCTCAAGCCAACGTCGTTGTCACATGTTGAGTTCCTTTTGGGTGAAGAAATATTTGAGGCTTTTATGGTTTGTATAGATCTCCACTTTCTCCCCATACAAGTAATGTTTCCAAATCTTCAACGGGAAAATGACTGTTGTCAACTCTAGATTATAAGTAGGATAATTCCTCTCATATTCCTTGAGTTGTCGAGAGGCGTAAGCTATAACTTTTTCATGTTGCATGAGAACACAACCCAGACCTCTGCCTGAAGCATCGTTGTAGATGATAAATCCTCCCGATCTTGATGGTATTGTCAGTACAGGTGATGAAATGAGTCTCCTCTTGAGTTTTTGAAAGCTCTTCTCACATTCTTCGCTCCATTTGAATTTTGTGCTTTTTCGAGTCAGTTGAGTTAATGGAGTGACAATTTGAGAGAATTCTTCTACGAACCTTCGATAATAACCGGCTAAGCTTAGAAAACTTCGTACTTTGGTCACTAACTTAGGTTGCTCCTAATTTAATATCGCCTCAATCTTCATTGGGTCAAACGATATTCCTTGTTTAGAGATCACATCTCCAAGGAATGCTACTTTCTCAAGCCAGAACTCGCATTTCTTTAACTTGGCATATAGTTTGTTTTCATGAAGCTTTTGGAGTATCAACCTCAAATGTCGCTCATGATCTTCATGACTTTTAGAGTATATAAGGATGTCATCAATAAAGACAAACACAAAACGATCTAAATATTCCTTGAATATTCAGATCATTATGTCCATGAAAGCAGCTAGAGCATTAGTTAATCCGAAAGGCATGACTAGGAACTCGTAATGCCGGTATCGAGTTCTGAAGGCAGTCTTTGGAACGTCATCAGCTTTAATCTTTAACTGATGATATCCAGAACGGAGATCAATTTTTGAAAAGAATTGAGTACCTTGCAACTGGTCAAACAGGTCATTAATGCGAGGTAACGGGTACCTATTTATGATGGTGTATAAAAGTAGTATGCACGTAAGCCAATTATATTTGATATGATGTAGCATATACTTTGTAATCTTATTCGTTTATTAATAAAAGTATTAAATGCATTTTACTTTATCTACATGGTGCTATTATATTAAGTGTGATAAACCCATAGTTTTGAGCAATGCTTTTAGAATCATGATGATGATCTTAGTAATGAGATCTAAATTCTAGATAGCTCACAAACTAAAATTGTTCCTAATCGTTGGATTACTAAAAAAGGGATTAGTTAAATCCGGATAGATTAATACATACATTGCTTTCTCTTAGGAAGACGATGATTGATCTCATAATCATTTGTGTAGAGACACTAAAGCAAGTATGTAGGTGCTTATTAGAGAATAAGTTCACTGAACGTGGCTCGCTAAAAGAATACCTAATGCAGTTTTACTTGCCTATCAATAGGAATTTCTTATGTGATAGTAGTACAAGTGATCCTTAGACTTGTGATCATCATAGTATCTTATGTATGATGAGTTATACTTTGAAATGTCCTTTAAGACCCTTAGGGTATATCAAAGGGTATGATTGTGTATAATAAGTTGTACATGGAGATAGGTGAAAGGTCGACAAAGAATCTACCACTTCTAGTAAAAGAAGAGAATGTCCTATGTGATTCGATAAATGACAACTCAGAAGTCTTTGGCCAAAGCAGAATGAAATTAGAAAGGTGTTTCTAATTTACATTAATCAGAGTTGTGCATTTGAGAATCGAAATACATATAATCAAATAAAATAAGACTTTACAGTATTTCCATGTCTTATATTTGATGGAGACATTGTATGGTAGAAGGATTGAATTGTACAGTAACTATTCACTGAAAGATTCTTTTATGATTAATATTGAAATCTATATTATTTGAAAAGTCGTTGATCGCTAAGGGGGCTTACCCTTATAGTAGAATAAATATTATTTATTTAAATAAGATTAAAATTGTTCTAATTTATTTATTCACAACCGGTTTAATATGGAGAACCTAAAAGGTCACCCCGCAAAAAAAAATTATTTAAGAAGTAAATGACATAATCGTAATAATAAGTTAAGTATATTTAATTTAATCTATGGTGATAAAATAAATTAAATAGCTTAATATTTATTATTTAATATTTTAAAAATATTAAATATTAATTAATAAGAGGAATAGTATTATTATTATTACTATTATTATTATTATTTAATTCCTAAAAGGGTTTGAGAATTAATTAATAAAAGTACTCTCATAAATTCCTAATTGGATTAGGAGTTTAATTAATTAAAAGAGTTTAATTAAAATAAAATCTTATTCCTAAATAGTTTAGGAGGGTTGCCTATATCTATAAATAAGATGAGTCTTATTATGGATTAGGGTTAGACACTTCCAATAGTTAGGAGAGTACTTACAGTTTCTATAGAGATAGAAACTGGGGTTTTGCCAACACCCATCTTCTTGAATACATATTATTATTTGGTGGATCACCTCTAGAGGCTAAACACTTGGGTGGCTTGTATTGATCAAAAGAATGAATCTAATCGGTGGAATTCAAGGAGAACGCGAAGGATTTGGAGTTGAACTTGTACCCGAAGAAGCTTTGATCTATGAGGGTATAATTCTTATTCTCTATCTTTCGATTAATTGATAATTGCGCAGAAGGAAAGATCATGGTGATGGTTTGTATAAAATTTTACAATCTGATTTTATCGCGCTTCCGCTATATTTATGTAATTTGATTGCATGCTTGCATTATATACAAACCTAACAAGTTCAACTCCCGATAGTCAATACAGAATCTCATACTCCTGTCTTTCTTCTATACGAATAAAACAGGAGCACCCCAAGGCGATGTACTCGGACGTATGAAACTAGTGTCTAACAACTCCTGTATTTGAACTTTTAACTTCTGAAGTTCAATAGGAGCCATTCGATATGGGGTCTTGGAAATGGGTTTTGTACCAGGTTCAAGGTCAATACAAAATTTAATTTCATGGTCTGGGGGTAGGCTAGGAAGTTTTTCGGGAAATACGTCTGGGAACTTATTAACAACAAAAATATCATTCAATTCTGACGTATTTTTGTTTAAATCAGTGACATGAACTAAGAAAGCTTGACATTCGTTTTTTAATAAATGAATGACTTTATGGCTAGAAATGACAGTTATTGATTTCAACAGCTTGATTGCTTGAATTTGCATGACAGGTTGATTAGGAATATGATAACTAACGACCTTACGAAAGCACTTAATTTTAGCATGATGGGTAGTTAACCAATTAATTCTTAAAATTACATCAAATTCATGCATTTCTAAAGAGATGAGATCAACAGGTAATGTGAGGCTGTTGATTTGGACCAAACAGGATTTATAGACAATAGATGTTGTAATGGCTATTTCTCCTAATGGGGTTTCAACTGATAAGTCAAAGTCTAATTTTTCAGGAGTTAAGTTCAAACGTTGAGCACATACAGGTGAAATAAAAGAGTAGGTAGAACCAGTATCCAATAAGGCATAGACTTCGCAAGAGTTTATGATTAGCTTACTGGTTATGACTTCATCTGGTTTTCACGCCTTTTGGGAGGTTACGACAAAAGCTCTCCCTGAACCATAGGCTTTGACTTGTCTATGATAGCCCTTGGTATCATCATCACAACTGGACTTGATTTTGCTACAGGACAAAATCGAACTTTGTGGCCTTCCTTTCCACAACTGAAACACACCTTGGATGGCTGTGTACAGTTTAGGCTGATGTGTCCCTTTTGTCCGCACTTATAACATCTGACTGGTGGCCATTCTCCTCCCCTTGAAACTAGTGCTGGTGCTTGTGCTGATGTCGGTGTCTTTCCATGGTCATTGTTGAATCTTCTCTTCTTGAAGTTGTTTCCACTTGACTCACTTCTTCTATTATCTAGGCCAGGATTACCACCGAAGTGGTTACCATTTCTGACATGATAATTTTCTCCTTGCTGGTTTTCATTGTTCCGATGATTGTTGCCACTGTTACGATTATTATCGTAATTTTTCTCTCGTTGTCGGTCGTTATCTCCTGATTGCAATGTTTTTTTCTCTCGTTCTACTAATTGAGCCATATCTACGATAGCTAAATATAAACAAAGTTTATAAGAAATAAGATGTTGGCGAATCTCAAATTTCAAATCTTGTAAGAACATTCGAGTCATGCGCTCGTCATTGTCCACCAAGTGGGGCGCAAATTAGGATAGCTCAGCAAATTTGGCCTCGTACTACGAGACAGTCATATTGTTCTGTTCTAACTTAATAAATTCCACTTTCTTCATGTGGCGAATGCTCTCCGGAAAATACTTTTCATTAAACAGCTCTTGAAACACCGCCCGAGACATTTCAAGTGCTGAGTGATGTGTACGTTTCACTACTTCCCACCAGTGATCTGTCTCTCCTAGTAACATAAAGGTGGTGAAGGGAACCTTTTGATCATCAACACAATGCAGTACATCAAATATCTTTGTCATTTGTTTGAGCCACGCCTTTGCCTTAAGTGGGTCCGACTTTCCAAGAAATTTAGGTGGTCCTTGAACTACTTGGCAGTGACCATTCGTAAGTTACCGACATTTCCACCGGTATTATAGGCAGGAGTTTCTCTCATCTAGTTCTGCAAGAATTACATGAAGTTCCTCAAAAACCCATCATACATCATGTTGTTCCTATCATTATTTTTTGAGTTTGCAGCAAGATTATTTGTAGCTTCCTGATTCTCAACCACATTTGCCTCATAGTTCACCTCTTATTTTTAGATGTCATTCTGAAACGCGACCACAAAACAAAGGTTAGTTAAAGAACATAATATGTCACTTTTTGTTTCTACAACCAAACCAACTAATTAAATAATGAAATTAGCTTAGGTAGGACACACTAGCGAAGAATTTTACTCGTTTCTCCCCTCCTAGTTTTAATCACATATCTCCACTAGAGATCATATCCGTAAGCTTTGATACCAACTGTGACGCCCCCAAAATAGGGTCCACACAACCTAATTTGAGTCGCCAAAAAATAAATGTTCAACTTATTAAAATACAGTACAAAATACAACAAGTTATTTTAAGTCCTCACTACAATTATTGCCGCACTATTTTACAACATAGTGAAGACTACTATAGTAACTATCTCGGACCATTACTCCATTCCCCGACTAATCCCAGCTACACTCCCATTTCTTGAGAAGAACAATGGAACAAAAAGGAAAATTGTGATCTCAAATAGCCCAATAAAGAATATCATGACTAAGATAATGAAGAATAAATTATCTTTAGCTTTCAACAGTGATAAATCATAGATTTAAAGATAATATAAGTTTTCAACGATAACTGCAGCGGAACATGTAATCCATTAGAAGAGTCGAGTGGACCATAATGTTTACTCCAATTTAAAAGTTAATCATTAATATTGTATCTCTGTAACACCAATCAAAAGTTCCTGTTCATAATCATGCAAATCAACAGTTCATCTTTATACTACGGGCCAAAGATATTCATTTGTAACACCAATCAACAATTCTTGTTAGTAATTATGCAAATTAACAGTTCATCTTTGCATTATGGGCCAAAGATATTCAATTGTAACACCAATGGTCATGATCATGTCAATCAATAATCCATCTTTGCACTACGGACCAAAGAAAACTTTCACCACATACCATTGTCATACAGACCAAAAACACTCAACAATATATCGTCTTTGCAGCCAGGCCAAAGACATTCACCATAACTTGATTCTTTGATGATTAGTACAAATAACAGTGATATAAAGAATGAACGGAAGTTGTAAGAAAAATAATAAAAAAGAATAAACATTCGAGACTTGACATTTAATTTGTCCAAAGTCCAATAATGTCCAAATTGTCAACATAATATCCAGAAATTCGATTAGAGTTCAAGAATAGAATAAATAAGTTTCATAATTCAACTATAACGTATAAAACGCAATAGGAAGACTTAGGTGAAAAGATATAAGATGAAGCACATGTAAAGCACAATAGGAAGATTCAGGTGAAAAGATATTAGATGAAGCACGTGTAAAGTGCAATAGGAAGATTCAGGTGAAAAGATATTAGATAAAACAAATTCACCATTAGAAGATAACATTGTAGAAACAAATGATAATTTCTTACCATAAATATGAAAGAAATGATATCACTTACCTTAGCACGTGATTAGATACTGCTTTGATCACCCTATATGTATATTTATAATTAGATTAGTAATTACCACAAATAAGTTTCATAGTGTACACTAACTCGTATATTATGAAATTGTTAAAATGGACTTGATAGTATAAATTTGCGTAGTGTACAAAACAGAGTATTTCAAAATAACTTTTGAAAGAAATAAGTAATATTGCAAAACAATCTTCTAGAGGAAGCTTTTCAAAATAAATCTTCTAAAGGAAGAGTCTTCTAATGGAAGAGTTGTAAAAATTGTGTTATGTGTGCGGTTTCTTATGTAACTATTATAAAAACTCACTTGAACAATTGGTGCACCAAAACTTAAGATAGCCTTAGCACCTCAAAGACACTTACGCTAATGATTTAGAGATTGGAAGGAAGGATTAAGCAAGAGAGTTATGAAAATCCTTCTGCTAAACTCCCCTATTTATAGCAAAAACTTAACCCACATCAACATCACCATACATTACACATTTTAGGACACTTTTAATCTATATCGCTCATCACCAACCCACAAGTTACATATTTTAGATAACTTTTAATCTACACTATCCATCACCTATTCACACGTTACACATTTTTAGAACACACGTTACACACTTTAGGACTATTTCTACATACGTTTCACACTTCAGAACACACGTTACACATTTCAAGACCATTCCGACCCACGTTTCACACTTTAGGACACACGTTACACATTTTAAGATTATTATTCTTTATTACTCACCATTATTGTTATAAATTCATTTTCTATATTATTGCATTAATATATTAATATCACAGATATCACAGACTCGCAATTTCGGCAACCAAATCGTTCCCAAGAAAGAGGGGGCCTTCCGTATAAATGGCGCACAATTAAATAACCCATTTCCTTGACGACAATAATGTTAACTAGCCTAATAATATCTTTTCAAATAATATGAGTTACTGTGTTGTTGTCTGATTTCACAATCAATAATTACGTGCAAATATACACGATCAACAAGTAATAAAGTGATAAGATAGAGTGTCGAACACACATGGAATCTCTGTTCAATAATTTCCAACTACTAGTCCTATATCAATTCAATTTTATTTAAACAATCACAATTTGTATAACGATTAAAACTAGTTAAATTAAAACTAAGAATAAAAACTAACACAAAGGTTGAAATTCAGATTTTTAAAGGCTTAAGACTACAATATCCCCAATTATGCAATACAAACTAATTATCCAATTCATCCAATTATTAACTTCAATAGAGTTGTTAACAGGAATTCAAAGGTATTCATAAGCCCTTTCCTAAGTGATCAAATAAAATTATCTAACTCAATTAATTATGCGATATTCCTATGCAAAACTAAAGAATTAAATTCATGAAGCACCAATTCCCAATAATTACATGCAGCGAAGAGATATCCCTATTCACTTCACAACCCTAATTATTCATCCCGTGCAAATAATTAAGAATACATGCTATCACATTCAGATCTAACCCTAGATTTCATCTCCCGAATTCATCTAAAGTATCCCGCTAATTGTTGATCAGACAATTACTCAATAAACACAAAATATGATAGACAACACAATATGAAGTAATAACTGGAATCAAATAGATAATTAATCCATAAACACAAAAGATTCAATTGTAGCCTTAATTGCAAATTTAGTTCATACTGAAAATAGAAATCATGAATCCCAAATAAGTTATCACAATTAAATTACAAATTTAAGATAGAGGACAAGAAAAACTCAGTAGAAGTTCTTCAATCTTCAAGTCTCTAATCTGAATTCCTTGCGATGCTTTCTAGTCTCCAATCTCCCAATTCAGCTCTGTATCTCAATCCTTCCGTAAGTGTGTAACTATGAATGTATCTATGTATATGTATGTATATGTATATGTCTTCCCCTCTATTTCCATCTCTCTCTGTCTCTTTTATAGTTTCTGAATCAAATCAATAGAAAGAATCCAATTCCAAATCAATTTCCCAAAAGAACTGAACTCCAATATTTTTTCCTCTCCGCGCATTCTCGCCCCGGCGAGAAATTTAAGCCTAAGATTCTCGCCCCGACGAGAAAACTTCTGCTACCCGAATCAGCATCGACGTCTGTTGGAAAAATGGCCATAACTTCTTCATCCGAACTCGGATTAATGCGATTCAAGAGGCTACAGAAAGATAAGAAGTAGCTCTACAACCTTCATAACTGGAGCTCGTCGAGATACTGATCAGAGAAAGGTCCAAAATGGCCAGGAAACAGCTGCTATGTAAAATTCATGCCAAATCTGATGGTAAAATAATCATAACTCTCTCATACGAACTTCAAATTGGATGGTTCAAGATGTTCCCGAAAGCTGAGATCAAGATCTATAACTTTCGTTCTTTGAGTTTTGAGAGAATCGGATTGGATCATGGGTGAAATTGAGCCGCAAGCAGTTTCTATGTCAATCGGAAGCTCAAAAATGGCGAACAAGACACCCAAGCGTTGACATACAAATGGCTTTGCTTTATTTCCTACAAAACCAATGCATAAACAAGTAAAATGACACTAAAAATACTCAAAGATAGTAAAGAAATAAGCCTAAGATATATCTAATTCGCATGTATAAACCCGCTCATCAAATACCCCCAAACTCAAGACTTTGCTTTTCCTCAAGCAAAAACACAAGAAAAACAAAAATAAACAAACCTATCTAAATGAATGCATATGCATGATGTATTACGACTGAGCAATCAATCAACATAGATTATAAATATCAGGCCTCAAAAATCAGTAACTAATATTCAGCAAAACTTCAAATTTATGCACCATCAGAAATCAACATATCACCAATTTCATCTTACTTTCAACCCTTCCGTGTGTGTGTGAATCCAAATATATCAAACTAGCGAAAAAAACATTCAAAGAAGCTCATGAAATCAATTGCATCATCAAAGATATCAAAAAGATTAGTATAACAACAAGAACTCTATATGCTTATCTTCCACAACTCAAAGCAAATATAGAAAAATATAACTAAAGGATCACAAGGTTATTTAAAACATTTAAGCCCCTTTTAAAACCCCTCCCCAGAAATTCAAATAATTTTTTTTCTCTTTTCATTCTCTTTTCTTTTTTTAGTAAGTGCGTTTTACGCTCCATCTCACTTTTAATTGAACGAGTGCGTTTTACGCTCCATCTCGCTGCATGTGTTTATGAGTGAGTGTGTTTTACGCTCCATCCCAACCCATCACATGATCCATTTTTTCAACCGGGGAAAGTTCAAAATCTTCAATTTTTTTCTAATTAACCATGATTTCACCCAACTTATATTCTTCCTCATATTACACTTTAAGCACGATCAAACAAGATATAGAGTTCATAAATATCTTCCATGAGCATTTAACATATAAACTTCCTCAAAGTTAAAACTAGCTCAACCAAATGGATGTGTGCATAAAAGAATTAAAAGGGTCTCAAGCTTGACAAAATCAGGAACAATCAAAATTCATAATTTAGCACTCCTTATCCGTCTTACTAAACTAATTAGCTAACTGATCAGAATTTTCATCATTGGCCTTCCTTAAATACTCTACATCAATTTATTGCTCAAACTATCCTAAACACAACTCTATATGATCCTAAAGCTATAAGAGAATGCAATAAAAAGAAAATATTTTTGTGATTTAATTTTTTTTAGAATTATTCCTATAATATGCAAAAATAACTAAACAATGCATAGTACGACAATTATGTAATGCAATATGACATGACTATGTAATGACAGTAAAGCCACCCCCAAACTCATAATGAACAATGTCCTCATTGTTTGCAAAATAAAGAAATTAAAACGGAGGACTTCCCTGACTGGTCAAGCGGTGTGCTCGACCTTGCTCATTATCCGAATCTGAAAGTGAGAATGCTTGCAGTGGCAGAGGCTCGAGAAACTGGAACTGCACTCGGATTCAGTTGATTTTGATTCTTGATGTTCATGAATGCCTTGCTCAATTGATTACTCTCCCAAACTTGCTTGATGAAACCGTGTGAATGTTTGGCAAATCCAAATGAGAGAGGAGAAAATTGAGCCCAAGTATGAGGAGAAATGATTAAGATTGTTTGTTTAGGGTAGAAGAGGGTTTAGGTTGAATTTGACTTGGTTGGGAGAGTTTTGGAATGAATAAGCTCTAATTTTGAAAAGGAATTAAAAACTAAAATACTTCATCTTCGCCGGGGCAAAGATTTTTGCCTTGGAATCTCGCCGGGGCGAAAAAGTCCAGAGAAGTTTGGGCTGGGGCGAGAAATTTGTGCGCTGGGGCGAAAACTAGCAGAGGGATTCTCGCTGGGGCGAGGATTCCAAGGTTATTTTTCTCGCCGGGGCGAGAACTCTGATTTTGAAATTTTAATTTTTCCTCCTTTCTTCAATTGCTATAATCCCAAAACCTTTTACCTGTTCAAAGCAACATAGCATGGATTAGCACAACTTTTTTAGAGCATGAGAGACTGGCAAAGTACTGAAAAACCTAAAACTAACTACTAAAGATACTAAATTCATGCAAAAGAATGGAGTTAAACGAAACTAAAACAATAAAATAAAGTGATTGGGTTGCCTCCCATCAAGCGCTTGGTTTATAGTCGTCAGCCCGACTTCGTCCTGTTCTACTATCCAATTCCTCGTCAAAAATTGAGGAACCCTCCATCCAGTAGCAATAATGAAGCGTTTGAGGGCTTTGCTTCTGTAAGGGCCATTGATCCAAAATCACCTAGCATGCTCTTTTCTGATAGAATCTCCTTTATAACCTTCAAATAACTAGGCATTTGCTCCATTATGTTTGTAAACAAACTGTGGCAATGAAGCTTCTTGAACACAACTGGATCTTCAACTAACTTCTCATAGACCCCTTTCTCATCCCACCATAACTCCAGATTCATGCTAGCTCCGATGTCACATAGAGATTTGTCGATGACATGACTACCAATCGGGCACAGGATTGCAAAACTACCCGGATCTTTGAGGTTTGGCGAAGAAAGTGCATGGGGCACTAACAAAATCGGCTCATCAGCGTGAAAACTCAAGACTAAATCTTCTATGGCTGTATTTTCCTGATCCCCACTTGTCTCCTCCATATCAGAATCATCGTCAATTAACACATCCGGTTGCAGCTTTGGTGCAGGTATTTCATCAGTTTTGAGAACCATATCACTGGGACATACACAATGATAACGATTGTGGAGGGTGTTGAAAAGCCGTGCCATCTCATTCTCAAGATTTTGAATCGACACTGCTTGACTTTTTATATTTAAATCCACTAAGTTCAACAGCTGATCTTGATTACTCATTCTTTTGTCCATAGCTATAATAAACTTCGCCAAGGCCTCCTCCAAACTCAGTTTCCTTTCTTCTTCATGTGGCGAGGCTGAATCTTGAAATTTTGCAGTGTATGATTGGCTTGGAGTATAGATTTGGACTTGATTATTATGGCTCCATGAAAAATCCGGGTGGTACCCCAAATCCTGATGATAGTTTTTGGAATATGCATAATTATTGAGGTAATCGCCGAAATTGCCACCATACTGCATCGACTCATAACTGATGGCACATTAATGACTCGGATGATTTCCAGCACAATAATCACAAATTACCGCCACACTTTGAATATGTTGTACTGCTAAAGTGTCAAACATCCTCGAAAGTATCTCAATTTGTGCTGACAATTCATCGAGTTCATAAATCCCTGCCGCTCTTGGTTGCGTCATTCTCGTATACGGCCACTGATAGTCATAGTTGGCCATGGTGTACCTCACAAGGAAGTAAAAACAAAAAAAAATAAAAAAAATAAAAATAAAACGTTTAAATTAAGATTGAATTGATTATAACTAATATGGAAATAAATATTAAACAAAAAGATTCCCCGGCAACGGCGCCAAAAACTTGTTGTCCGATTTCACAATCAACAATTACGTGCAAATATACACGATCAACAAGTAATAAAGTGATAAGATAGAGTATCGAACCCACAGGGAATCTCTGTTCAATAATTTCCAACTACTAGTCCTATATCAATTCAATTTTATTTAAACAATCACAATTTGTATAACGATTAAAACTAATTAAATTAAAACTAAGAATAAAAACTAACACAAAGGTTGAAATTCAGATTTTTAAAGGCTTAAGACTACAATATCCCCAATTATGCAATACAAACTAATTATCCAATTCATCCAATTATTAACTTCAACAAAGTTGTTAACAGGAATTCAAAGTTATTCATAAGCCCTTTCCCAAGTGATCAAATAAAATTATCTAACTCAATTAATTCTGCGAAGCACCAATTCCCAATAATTACATGCAGCGAAGAGATATCCCTATTCACTTCACAACCCTAATTATTCATCCCGTGCAAATAATTAAGAATATATGCTATCACATTTAGATCTAACCCTAGATTTCATCTCCCGAATTCATCTAAAGTATCCCGCTAATTGTTGATCAGACAATTACTCAATAAACACAAAATATGATAGACAACAAAATATGAAGTAATAACTGGAATCAAATAGATAATTAATCCATAAACACAAAAGATTCAATTGTAGCCTTAATTGCAAATTTAGTTCATACTGAAAATAGAAATCATGAATCCCAAATAAGTCATCACAATTAAATTACAAATTTAAGATAGAGGATAAGAAAAACTCAGTAGAAGTTCTTCAATCTTCAAGTCTCTAATCTGAATTCCTTGCGATGCTTTCTAGTCTCTAATCTCCCAATTCAGCTCTGTATCTCAATCCTTGCGTAAGTGTGTAACTATGAATGTATCTATGTATATGTATGTATATGTATATGTCTCCCCCTCTATTTCCATCTCTCTCTGTCTCTTTTATAGTTTCTGAATCAAATCAATAGAAAGAATCCAATTCCAAATCAATTTCCCAAAAGAACTGAACTCCAATATTTTTTCCTCTCCGCGCATTCTCGCCCCGACGAGAAAACTTCTGCTGCCCGAATCAGC
Organism: Aralia elata; assembly: GCA_034770075.1. NCBI lineage: Eukaryota > Viridiplantae > Streptophyta > Magnoliopsida > Apiales > Araliaceae > Aralia > Aralia elata. Next base: position 32,033,318 of record CM068388.1, on the reverse strand, counting down.
CTCGACGTCTGTTGGAAAAATAGCCATAACTTCTTCGTCCGAACTTAGATTAATGCGATTCAAGAGGCTACGGAAAGATAAGAAGTAGCTCTACAACTTTCATAACTAGAGCTCGTTTGATCAGAGAAAGGTCCAAAATGGCCAGGAAACAGCTGCTATGTAAAATTCATGCCAAATCTGATGGTAAAATGATCATAACTCTCTCATACGAACTTCAAATTGGATGGTTTAAGATGTTCCCAAAAGCTGAGATCAAGATCTACAACTTTTGTTCTTTGAGTTTTGAGAGAATCGGATTGGATCATGGGTGAAATTGATCCGCAAGCAGCTGCTATGTCAATCGGAAGCTCAAAAATGGCGAACAAGACACCCAAGTGTTGACGTACAAATGGTTTTGCTTTATTTCCTACAAAACCAATGCATAAACAAGTAAAATGACACTAAAAATACTCAAAGATAGTAAAGAAATAAGCCTAAGATATATCTAATTCACATGTATAAACTCGCTCATCATGTGTCGTGACAATTATTAATTTGATAATATAAAATACTCTGCAGTTGTTACTGTGGCAATTATTGAATCAATAATATGAAATACTATATAGTTACTATTGTGGCAATTATTGAATCTATAATATAAAATACTATGCAATTACTACTGTAGCAATTATTGAATCAATAATATGAAATATTGTGTGCGTAATATCCAGAACTTTTTAAAGAATTATTATTAATAAAATGAGGAATATTTTCTTAAAGTATGTGATTATGAAGTTAGTTAATGCAATGAAGTTTCATCTTGTATGATATATGAAGAGAGCATTATCAATGAAATTATATTGTGTGACAATCTTAAGTTATGAATTAACTAAGATTGGTAGAATAAGCCTTGTATGGCATAATGATTCATGGTGAATCAATTGAAGATTATGAAAGGAGATTAATTTAAAAGGTGAGTATTAATATTAAGTGTAATTCCAATAATTGTGTATTAGAGGAATAAGCCTAGTGAGAGAATAATTAAGTTGGCAACCACAGTAAGGGTTTCAGTTGAGCACAACCATTTCATGTTATAGAATGGGTTGTTATGACTCAATTGGCCTAATTAGATGTACCCAATATTTATTCTCTAGCCCAGTAAGTTTTAGATACATACCAGTACCAGTATTAGTCACCAAGGTTGGTTGGTTAGCCCAAAGGAATTGGCCCTAATAGACTGAATGTTGTGTTACCGATGCAATGTATTAACCTAATATTTTAATCCTAACTTGTTAGTACAATCAGCCGCATTAGGCCAATGACCTATCTCCCTACCTTGCTTGATGAGAGGATAAGCAGATGATTAATGTGGGTATGGTTGAAGGGTGAGTTGGTAAAGCTTTTCACCTAATCACTCTTAGCCAGCAGGTACTACTATGGTATGCCGGTTCCACGACTTGGGTAAAGACCAGCGCTTGGGTAAAAATTCCTCTATAAATAGGAACCCCTGATCCTTCTTGCAGAACTTTCTTAGATTGTTAGTTTGGATATAGAGAGAGATATTGTGAGTTGAGAGATAAGATAAATACGAGGGGAGATCTTGCCGTTCGGAAGGGCAAACAGTAACTGAGAGTGAGAAATAGCAGACAGAGCTTCGAGAAAGTATGACCTTGTTACCTTAAGCATCATTTTTGTTGATTTAGTATTTCGGATTGAGTGTTATAATATGTATGAGTTGAGTGTAATATGTTGTAATGTGAGAATAATGTTAAACCTTGTAGTCACAAGGTAGTTGTGCAGAAACTGCATCTTATATGTGACTAACTGACTATTACTTCAAGCAGAGTTGTAATAACGGCCTTAGACACTTTACCCAGATGTTACCAAGAGTTAGTATGCAGCCTGATTGAGCCTAAGACTCTGTGTTTACTGTTTATACAGACCGTAGATGATGACAGTTGGACTTATAACCAAAACATGAATAAAACCAATGTAGGGTGTAACTGTGTGGTTTTAGCAGCAAACCAGTCCCAAACATCTGTCAATATGTCAAATGGAATATTACTAGTAACTAAGGTTAAACCAAACTCCAACCCTTTGGTTCTATAGTAGTGTAACAGGCCTAAGTTTGAATTTTATCCCAAGGTCTGTTGTGATTATCCTTTTTCAGATCTTTGCATCCTAATTGGTAAACCGAGTCAGACCCAAGCCATGTCTCTAAGTTGTTCAAATGAAAGAGATATACCCTATAATTAATCAGCCAAAGACTGCTCTTTAAACTAGAACCTTAAAGTATACCTTAGCCCAGCAAAACGTAGAGTGAACTCTACAATTCGTCGAGTGACTTCACTTTGATCGTAGAGCTCACCTACTAACCGTAGAGTAAGCTAGTCGAGTCAGTCAGTGATCGTAGGGTGAACCCTACGATCGTAGAGTGATTTCGCTCCGATCGCAGATCGTAGAGCAGACCTGACCGGTCCTGAAGCAAACCATAGAGTGAACTCTACGATCGTAGAATAACTCTACCTGATCGTAGAGCTTCACTAAGTCAATCATAGAGCTAGCCAGTCAATGACTCCACTGACCACAGTAAGACTCCACTAAATCGTAGGGCCACTCCACTGATTGTAGGGTCACCCCACTGATCGTAGAGTCACCCCACTGATTGTAGAATGACTCCACTGATCATAGTAAGACCCTGCCAATCGTAGACTGGGCAGGTAAATCGTAGGACACTTTGGTAAGTTGACTAAACATCTTAGACCTTGTTCCATACTTGTTGAATCATTCTCAAGTCCTTACTTGGACAAATGCATACTACCCAAAATATGTTTGAATAGAAAGAGGACTGTCTAGAGCAAACCCAACCACTGTCCTACACCAAAAGGTCACTGAAGTGACCATTCAGTCATAAAGGCATTAAAAACCACTCAGAACAGATGTATAAATGAGTCTGTTAGCATAAGGTAGTAACAGATGATTTAGTGGACCTTAGAGCAAACTGTATGAGTCACATAATTAGGTCTATTAAGATAATTATTGATGTTTAACAATGACTAATCAGAGCGTAACTTATAATCACTGTAGGGTGCTTAAAGAGCAAAAATTAGTATATAATAGTAGCAGTAATCCAGGCAAGTTCCTAACTTACACAACTTTATATAATGTGTAAGTTTCTATATGTTGTTACAAGCTTCTGATTATTGCTTTATAATCATATCGAGCAAGTTTCGTTAATTTATACAACCTTAAATATTGTGCAAATTTCCTCTTATGGAAAAGCTAAAGACTATAATTCGTGCATGTTGAACACATATCCAACTTGTACTCTTATTAATCGTACAAGTACACTGATTATTAGAATAATTCTTGAGTTATTCAAATCTGTAAAGATCATGGTTTAAAACTCTAAAGTTTGATGCAAATCATAATCGTATATTTGTGAAAATTCTTGTATCTTGTTGCAAACCTTGAAAATATTGAGGAGAATATCTATGCCACTTGAATCAGCTAGACTGATATTGATAAAATAAAAAGTTGTCCATATCTTTTAAGTTGGTGCAAACTTTTTATAATCTGTTAAGATAAACAACCCTTATAGAAGGGGAACATATTTAACGTTGGGGAACTGACATGTGCGCGAACAGCAAGTGAGGTTTATGTATAACACCAGAGTACTTTAGGCTGATCACCTATTGTACTTATGTTAGGTTTGTATATAGCGCGAACATGCAATCAAATTACATAAATAGTGCGGAAGTGCAATAAAACGAATTTTAAAATTTTTCATACAAACCATCACCATGATCATCCATGTGCTCAATTATCAATTAAACGAAAGAGATAAAGTATGAGAATCATACCCTTATAGAACCATGCTTCCACAAGTACGAGTTCACCTCCAAATCCTTCGCGTTCTCCTTGAATTCCACCGATTAAATTCCTTCCTTTGATCAACGTTAGCCACCCAAGTGTTTGGCCTCTAGAGGTGATCCACCAAGGAATAATAGTTGTTCAAGAAGATAGGTGTTGGCAAAACCCTAGTTTCTATCTCTATAGAAATTGCAAATACTCTCTCTCTCCAATTCTTATGGAAGAGTGTGTAACTGTCTAACCCTATATCATGATAAGACTCCTCTTATTTATAGATATAGGGAACCCTCCTAAACTATTTAGGATTAGGATTTTTATTTTAATTAAACTCCTTTAATTAATTAAACTCCTAATCCAATTAGGAATTTATGAGAGAGTACTTCTATTAATTAATTAATTCCCAATCCCTATTAGGAATTAAATAATAGTAATGGTAATAATAATAATAAGACTCCTCTTATTAATTTATATTAAATATTTTCAAAATATTAAATAATAAATATTAAGCTATTTAATTTATTCTATCTCCATAGATTAAATTAAATACACTTAACTTATTATTACAATTATGTCATTTACTTCTTAAACAAATATTTTCCTTTAGCGGTGTGACCCTTTAGGTTCTCCATATTAAACCGGTTGTGAATAAATCAATTAGAACAATTCTAATCTTATTTAAATAAATAAATTAAACTATTTAATTTATTTAAATAAATAATATTTATTCTACAATAAGTGTAAGCCCCCTTAGCGATCAACGACTTTTCAGATAATATAGATTTCAACATTAATCACAAAAGAACCTTTCAGTGAACAGTTACCGTACAGTTCAATCCTTCTACCATACAATGTCCCAATTAAATATAAGACATGGAATTACTGTCAAGTCTTATTTTATTTAATTATATGTATTTCGATTCTCAAATGCACAACTTTGATAATGCAAATTAGAAACTCCTTTCTAATTTCATTCTGCTTTGGCCAAAGACTTCTGAGTCGTCATTTATCGAATCACATAGGACATTCTCTCCTTTTACTAGAAGTGGTAGATTCTTTGTTGATCATTCACCTATCTCCATGTATAACTTATTATACCCAATCATACTCTTTGATATACGCTAAAGGTCTTAAGGGACATGTCAAAGTAAAACTCATCATACACAAGATACTATGATGATCTCAAGTCCAAGGATCACTTGTACTACTATCACTAGAGGAATTCCTATTGACAGGCGAGTAAAACTCCATTAGGTATTCCTTAGCAAGCCACGTTCAGTGAACTTATTCTCTAATAAGCACCTACATACTTGCTTTAGTGTCTCCACACAAATGATTATGAGATCAATCATCCTCTCCATAAGAGCAAGCAACGTATGTACTAATCTATCCGGATTCACTAATCCCCTTTTTAGTAATCCATCGATTAGGAACGATTTTAGTTTGTGAGTTATCTAGAATTTAGATCTCATTAGCATGATCACCATCATGATTCTAAAACCATTGCTCAAAACTATGGGTTTATCACATTCAATATAACAGCATCATATAGATAAAGTAAAATGCCTTTAACAAACGAATAAGATTACAAAGTATATGCTAGATCATATCAAATATGATTGGCTTGTGTGCATACTACTTTCAATCTCCCACTTGCACTAAAGCCAATCGCCATAGTATATAATACCTTTCTTCTCTAAGTGATGATCATCCTGCTATTGGATTATGCTTCAGTAGATGGATATGCAATGTTGTTCTCGAGAGTCCACTATCTCTATAGTGACTTTTCCTCTTTCAATGATTCCACTAATCAAATGAAAGTGCCGCAACACATGTTTGAATCCAAGATGAGACTTAGGAACTATTCCTAGTTCTGTAATGAACTTTTCATCCAAACAATCAAACTTACAGCTTCATTTACCGCTATATACTTTGTCTTTGTCACTAAACCAACAACTCTTTGCTGTTTGGAACTTTTCCAATTCACTGCACCACCTTTCAAGGTAACGATTTACCTTAAAGTGGATTTGTTATCGTCTTGGTCAGTCTGAAAAACTTGAGTCTGTTTAGTCCTTTAGTTTTAATTCAGACCTACCATGAATCATGATCACATATTCAGTACTGGTTAAGTACTTAAAGATGTTTATCACTGTCTTACAGTGATCATCTCCAGAATATGACTGATCAACATCAGGCCTTGTATATTCACTGCATACATGATAGTAACTCATGCGATCTCTCTTTTAATTGGAGACAATTTTAGAGAGATACACTCCATGGCTCATCATCATGAGACCTCTCTTGGAGTTTGCTATGCTAAACGCCTTTAGCATCAAATGAATATACGTTCCTTGGGTCAAGCCGAACATCCTTTTAAATCTATCTATATAGATTTATATCCCCAATTTATAGGATGCTCCTCCCAAGTCATTCATGGAGGAATGTTTAGACAATTTTATCTTTACTGATTGTAGCATTGGTGTGTTATTCCTTATCAGTAGTATATCAACATATAATACTAGGAATGTCACAGTGCTCCCACTGACCCTTTTGTACAGACTAGGTTCTTTCTCGTTTTTGATAAAATCAAACTCTTTTGATTGTTCATCAAAACGAATGTTCCATCTTTGAGAAGCTTGTTTTAAACCATCAATGGATCATTGTAGCTTAAAACACGATTTGTTTCAACCTTTGAAACAAATTTCTCTGGCTGTATCATACATACATTCTCCTCAAGTCTTCATTGAGGAAGGGTGTCTCCACATCCATTTTGCCAGATTTCGTAATAAGCTGCAATCACAAGCAAAATCCAAATGGACTTGAGCATTACCCGGTAATAAGGTTTTATCATAGTCAACTCCTTGACTTGAAAAACCTTTTAAATAGGTCTGGTCTTATAGGTCTCTACCTTGCCATTTGCCCTAGTCTTTCTCTTAAAGACTCATATTCACACTCTAGGCATTATGCCCTTTGTGGAGTAACCAGAGTCTATACTTGGTTCTCATACATGGAGTCCATTTCGGATTTCATGGCCATCTGTCATTTCTCTGAGTGTATTCTACTCATAGCCTCATCGTATATAACTGGATCATCATCCTCTATGATGCGTCACCATCCTCTATAATAAATCCATACCTCCCAGGTATCTTCGGTACTCTTCCAGATTTATGATTCGGTTGTGGTACAATAGGTCTATCTATAGGTTCCTCGGTTCGACTTAAAATGCTTTGTGGTTCTTGAACTCCTCCAAGATCTATTACCCTCCCACTAGCTCCTTCAATGATAAACACCTTTATCTAAGAAGGCAATATGTAGGATTATAGTAATAATACCCTAAACTTTCTTTAGGATATCCCACAAATCCGCACTTGTCAGATTTTATCCCAAACTTATCTTTGAAACCTTTTCACATAAGCTGGATAACCCCTTATCTTAACATACTTAAGAGTATGAATCCTTCCTATCCATAACCTTTATGGAGTCTTGGGCTCGGATTTTTGAGGTTACCTTATTTTGTAGATATGCAGCCGTTTCTAGGGCATAACCCCAGATGGATACTAGAATGTCGGTAAAAATCATTATGGACTTTACCATGTCCAACAAGGTACAATTTCTCTTTTTAGATACACCAATCAATTATTGCGTGTCAGGAGGTGTTCATTATGAGAAAATACCATTTTGAGATGATCTAGAAACTCATTGCACAAGTATTCCTTCCTCGATCTGATCAAAGAATCTTAATACTTTGTCAATATGTTTCACTTCTGAATTCTTTGAACATTTCAAATGATTCAGACTTGTATTTTATCAAATACACACATTCAACTCTTTGAATGATTATCTCTTTTTCTTTTACTAGTTTATTCAATTTGCAAAATTATTTATCATGTAAGTCAAGTTTACAAAGTCCATCAAGTGATCTTCCAGTTTCAAACAAAACATCATTATAAATAGAACAACAATTGTTCTTAAATATAATACTAGAATCTTCCTTGTCCAACAATAAAAAATTATAATGTTTCTAATGAGAACTGGAACATAATAATAACTTATTAACTTAATAGACTTGCCCGTAGGCAATGCTAAACTATAAGTTCCTATGGTTAATGCAGCAACCTTTGCTCCATTCCCACACATAAGATTAATTACTCTTAGTTTAGCTTTCTACTTCTGCTTATTCTCTACATTAGATTGCATACGTGAGAACTACAGTCGGTATCCAATACCCAAGTAGAACCTTGACTTACAGAAAGATTTATTTTTTAATCATGAACAAACTTATATCTGTAACCAAAGTTTCACTAAGCTTCTTCTGGTTAGCCTCTGTAAGATTCTCCTTACAGTTTCCTTTCTAGTATCCAGGCTTATTGCAGTGGAAGCAAACTCCTTTGCTATCTGCATCAGTCTTGTTCTTAGTGTCCTTAGTTCTTGCCTTTCCTTATACCTTCTCTGAATTGTTCTTCTTTCAAGAAGATCCTTTGGTCGTCCTCTTCCGCTTCTTGGAAGAATCATCTACTAGTAAGACTTGGTCTTTCTTGGTTGGAAAGTGACTCTTTACAATTTTCAACATGTTTAAGCAACTCAGGCAGGCTGACATATAGCTTGTTCATGTGAAAATTCACAATAATTTGTGAGAAAGAGTCCGGAAGTGATTGTAAGATCAAATCTTGGATCATCTCTCCATCCATAAAAACCCAGTTGTCCCAATTGTTCAATCGAATTGATCATTTTTAGGACATTTGTCTGTACTGTAGTGCCATCGGTCATTCTAGATCGGAAAAGCTCCTTAGATATCTGATATCTAATAGTCCTACTTTCCTCACCATTTAACTCCTTGAAGGTGCCGGAGTACAGTAGGAGCATCCATAGTTTCATGCTGACGCTGAAGCTCGTTACTCATGGATGCGAGTATATGATGCATTGAGCCAACTGTGCATCATCATACTACTTTCTAAAAGTAGCAATCTCTTCCTCAGAGGCATTGTTTGTAACCATTGCAGGGATAGGCATATTAAGGACATAAGATAGCTTTTCAGCCTTGAGAACTATTCTCAAATTTCTTAACCAGTCCGTTTAATTTGGTCCGGTATTAGCATTAATATGCTCCGCAGTGATAGTAAATTAGACATTGTAAAATTCTGTAAATGAATTTGTAATTTAACAACATTTTAGCATACATTCATTTTTAATTAATTACCAAAATAAATTAGGTCTTTATTTTAAATTGGTATCTCCTACTATTTTCATCAAACTATATTACCCTCATTATATAGTTCGACAATTCTAATTAAAGATTTGCTAGTGAGATTAAGGATCCCATTTCAAATGTATATAGTCTTGTGGTGACACAACAAACGATATATAAATAAATAGGTAGACAACTATTGTCAATTACATCTCTATGTAACTCCTTGTATTTTGCCTCTTAGATTATTTTGATCAAGTGGTGACACATCCGAATCAAATTTATCCAAGTTAAGTCCATCCTAGCACTTCCATATATTCAAAAGAAAAACACTGTCCTTGTGGTGACACAACAAAACAACATCGTTCAGTCTATGTATAAGCATCAAATGTGATAATGCAACATCTTAAATATTTACTACTTGCCTTGTGGTGACACAACAAACTCATATTAAATATTTAATACTCTATTGCCATGCTAGAAGGCGACGTTCGATATTCCAAATATCTTTGAACGCTTAGGACTTAATATAATTTCTTTGAGGGGTTTGTTATTATTTGTCTCATCTTGTTTAGCGCGCATGCACATATATATATAAAATACGCGTCATATTATTTAACATGCGAAGCATGTTGTATAATATATAATATATACATAGTAAGCATGCACATATAGAATACTATATTCTACCCAGATTGATTATGGACTTTTATTCTAGTTTGGTTCACTAGAGCCACCAAGTGAACCAAAAGGTCAAACCTAGGGTGTAAGAACAAAATTTAAATATAACTATTATATTTAAACCCGGGCTCCATTACAAACGGGTCTTCAAGCGCTCCTTGCTCCTTTGTCTCCAATTCTTCAAGTAATTCTAACTAAACCTATTACATAAACTATTTACAATAAATAGAAACCTTAATCAGCAGTCAAGGGGAGGTACATAGGAGGAAGATAAAATTTACATCAAGAAAAACTAGAGAAGACGAGGTACGCAGACCCCATTTATAAAAACTCATTCATTCAAGCATCCACTAAAATAAATCCAATCACACATTCGTCAGTAGTCCATAATCAATCCCTATTTATTATCATACATATCTCTATATGTATCAATAAATAACATTCATCTCATGAATAATAAAACCATTCCATATATGCATTGATATCATTTAATGGGCAATTAAAAGTTTACAGAAATCCAATTTTTTGAAACAAAATAAACTCCTTTATTTTAATCAAAATTTAAATCATAATAAACTTATTTATTTTATTTTATCCAATTTTGAATAAAATAAACTCCTTTAGTTTTAATCAAATTCCAAATCAAAATAAACTCTATTATTTCAATTAACATGGAATCCAATTTCAAGTTCAAAACAAACTCTTTTATTTTAACTTAAAATTGTTGGAAAATAAAATATGTTGAATCATATTCCTTATCAAAATAAACATCTTTATTTTTAAGGAAACATGGAATCATATTCCATATGTAAATAGACTCCTTTATTCTAGGAAACATGAAATCATATTCCAAAATAGAATAAAATCCTTTATTCTAGTTAACGTGGAATCTCATTCCAAGTTAAAATAAAAACTTTTAATTTTAATCATATTCCAATTCAAAATAAACCTTTTATTTTAATTGAAAAATAAATAAAATAAAAATAAAAATTTTTTAAAATCTGCAGACCGGGAATCATAATCGATCCAATCGATCCAATCGCATACCCATACATACATGGAATCATAATAATTGATAATTAGCACAAGGTTAGGCTCTGATACCACTGTTAGGTTAGTATATAGCGCGAACATGCAATCAAATTACATAAATAGTGCGGAAGCGCAATAAAACGGATTTTAAAATTTTTCATACAAACCATCACCATGATCAACCATGTGCTCAATTATCAATTAAACGAAAAAGATAAAGTATAAGAATCATACCCTTGTATAACCATACTTCCACAGGTACGAGTTCAGCTCCAAATCCTTCGCGTTCTCCTTGAATTCCACCGATTAAATTCCTTCCTTTGATCAACGTTAGCCACCCAAGTGTTTGGCCTCTAGAGGTGATCCACCAAGGAATAATAGTTGTTCAAGAAGATGGGCGTTGGCAAAACCCTAGTTTCTATCTCTATAGAAACTGCAAATACTCTCTCTCTCCAATTCTTATGGAAGAGTGTGTAACTGTCTAACCCTAAATCATGATAAGACTCCTCTTATTTATAGATATAGGGAACCCTCCTAAACTATTTAGGATTAGGATTTTTATTTTAATTAAACTCCTTTAATTAATTAAACTCCTAATCCAATTAGAAATTTATGAGAGAGTACTTCTATTAATTAATTAATTCCTAATCCCTATTAGGAATTAAATAATAGTAATGGTAATAATAATAATAAGACTCCTCTTATTAATTTATATTTAATATTTCCAAAATATTAAATATTAAATATTAAGCTATTTAATTTATTCTATCTCCATAGATTAAATTAAATACAGTTAACTTATTATTACAATTATGCCATTTACTTCTTAAAAAAATATTTTCCTTTTGCGGTGTGACCCTTTAGGTTCTCCATATGAAACCGGTTGTGAATAAATCAATTAGAACAATTCTAATCTTATTTAAATAAATAAATTAAACTATTTAATTCATTTAAATAAATAATATTTATTCTACAATAAGAGTAAGCCCCCTTAGCGATCAACGACTTTTCAGATAATATAGATTTCAACATTAATCACAAAAGAACCTTTTAGTGAATAGTTACCGTACAATTCAATCCTTCTACCATACAATGTCCCAATTAAATATAAGACATGGAATTACTGTCAAGTCTTATTTTATTTAATTATATGTATTTCGATTCTCAAATGCACAACTCTGATAATGCAAATTAGAAACTCCTTTCTAATTTTATTCTTGCTTTGGGGGCCAAAGACTTCTGAGTCGTCATTTATCGAATCACATAGGACATTCTCTCCTTTTACTAGAAGTGGTAGATTCTTTGTTGATCATTCACCTATCTCCATGTATAACTTATTATACCCAATCATACCCTTTGATATACCCTAAAGGTCTTAAGGGACATGTCAAAGTATAACTCATCATACACAAGATACTATGATGATCTCAAGTCCAAGGATCACTTGTACTACTATCACTCGAGGAATTCCTATTGACAGGCGAGTAAAACTCCATTAGGTATTCCTTAGCAAGCCACGTTCAGTGAACTTATTCTCTAATAAGCACCTACATACTTGCTTTAGTGTCTCCACACAAATGATTATGAGATCAATCATCCTCTCCATAAGAGCAAGCAACGTATGTACTAATCTATCCGGATTCACTAATTCCCTTTTTAGTAATCCATCGATTAGGAACGATTTTAGTTTCTGAGTTATCTAGAATTTAGATCTCATTAGCATGATCACCATCATGATTCTAAAAGCATTACTCAAAACTATGAGTTTATCACATTCAATATAACAGCATCATGTAGATAAAGTAAAATGCCTTTAACAAACGAATAAGATTACAAAGTATATGCTACATCATATCAAATATGATTGGCTTGTGTGCATATTACTTTCAACTTGTTTATTGGGTTATCAGATGGATTTCTAGTAATTCTATTAGAAGTTCAAAGTCGTGGTGGCTACTCAGTGTTAGATATTTCCTTAATTAAAAAACCTTAAAATCTTTGGATCCTTCAGAAATTCTTCAGTCTATAGTGACTTATCTTTCTTTACTATGATAAGATTTGGAGTAAAATCATTCGATTAAAATTCATTCGTAATATCCATATGCAATTCATTAAACTGTCTTGATAAGTTATGAACCTTACCCTTATTGTTCATTTTAATTGCAATAAACTTGCTGAGCAAACTTGTTGCTAACTCTTGCTTCCCTAACATTTCAATTAAGATTGAACGTGACAGTAGCTCCGGAAAGGATAAAGGCAAGGGAAAAACTGTATAGTAGTCTCGTCCTACGTTAATTTGAATGTTGTTTTTGTTATGTATTAAGACCAGGAATGATATATTTTAGTTGGATTGTACTGTTTAACGGTTGCGAGACTTGGGACAAGATTATTTATGTTATATCAATATAAATATTTCTTTTATTTTCTGCTGTGAGTTGTTATAGTATGATGTATGAGATTAGTATGTGAAACACTAGATTCGAGATACAGGTATCTGAATTTGGGGGCGTCACAGTGTGACTACTAATGTAGCAATTATTGAATAAAATACTAAGTGGCTACTACTGTAGCAATTATTGAATGAAATATTTAGTGGCAACTACTGTAATAATTATTGAATTAATGATCAAAAATAATGTACAATACCGTGTGTTACTGTGGAATACCGTGTGCTACTGTTCTTTTATTACCAGGTATTTCAACTGTAATGACCGAGAATCCTAATTAGCTTGTAATTAGGGTTTTATGGAATAATTTGAATTTTTATGAATATTACTCTATGTTATGTGTTTAAAGGTCATATTATGACCTAGATACTGTTTATATGTTAGAATTAACGAACTAAGGTTTCATACAAAGAAATAAAATTTTTCTAAGAAAAAGACGAAATAGTACTATTTATGTTAAAAACGCCTTTCAAATTTTTCAAAATTTTGAAAGATGCCATAATGTTTATATAAAGTCACGAAGAGTAATATCTAATAAAATTCGAAAATGAAAAACGTGATTTTTCGGTTGTGGATCGGATTACAAAAAATCCACTGAAAGTTAACAAAAGTCAAGGTTTAATTCTGTAATCCTTCGGGCTTTGTTTTCAGGAGCCCAATGGAAGAAATATAGGAGGCCCAAGATAATTTAATTGAGGCCCAAACAAATTATTAAGAAAGCCTAGAAGATTGGCCCAAATAAGCATTAAATCAAGCCCAAAACCTAATTGGATCAAAGCGGGTCAACCATGGATCGATGGGTGGGCAAAAGAGGATGAAACAACCCATGTAGGGCCCCCAGGGGGGTGTCCAGCCATGTGGGGTGGGATAGCTTCTTAGAGAAGCTTGGTAAAGCTTTTCCATTAAGCTAAGTAATACATTAAATGAAAACCCCTAAAGTCTTTGTTGGTTAGTTTAACTCAACCGTGGTTAGGTTAGGCAAGAGCATGGTTGTAAGGATTGAGAAGTTAGTCCACCAATTCAATTCTAAGAGAAGAAACTATAGCCAAATATAGAGAGGAAGGGAGAGAATACTTGGATTAAAGAAAGAAGAAGAGCTAGCCAATAATTATCTTCATCTAGTTAATCAAGAAGCAAGAGCAAATGTAAAAACCCTAACACTAGTCTTTCATCCTTTATACTTTATTGTTGGTGGATGTTGGTTATATAATAGATCTTTGAAGGATCTAGGTGATATAAGGGTGATGACATTAGAGGACTAATATTTACACGGTAAATGCATGCTAAGCGAAAACATAACGACAACAAAGAACCAAAACCAAGAAAGCATGAAATCGTATGTAAATATTGTTTATGGACAAGTTTAAAACCATCGTTTGTGACACTCCCAAATTCGGGTTACCTCAAACCTCTCAGATTTGGTGCTCACTATCCAACATAATCAACTATCTACCCATAGACAAAAGAATTTAAGTAAAACAAACTGAATAATAAAAACATCTCCCATTAAAGGGTCACATAACTACTCAAAATATGTCTCAGGTTTGCTAAACCTTTATTACATCTTGAATATGCGGAAATATAAATAACTAATAAGTCTTGTTTACACAACCATATAAATAAAAGTAGACAAATCTTTATCTAATAACACGTCATCATCATTTGTTCATCTTTCCTTTCCCTTTGCTAGTAGACGGCTCATCTGTCCTCTCAGCTTTAGTTGCAAAGGTTTAAAATGCAAGGGTGAGCAAAATAAGTGCCCACCAAGATAGCAATAAACATTTTTGACAATAATTTATCTGAATGACAAAGCTTGCCTGTGGTACAATAATGGATATATTTGGAAGCTCGATAGAACAAAGATAGCACATCAAGATATACTTAGGGTCACAAGACCATGAACCTTATCCTAGGTTAACAGGTAAGTTTACTGTAACCTTTAACAGTTTAATAAACTATAACAAGACTAATCATCTCGTACTCAGGGTGATCAGCCCGTTGTACAATGTATTGTGCACAACCATTCAGCGCTACTAAGTATTTGTTCCCCTAACTTAGGGTTGTTCATCTCAACTTTGATAATTATCACTGCACCAAAGTAAGTCTGGTTTGGTTTACAATAGATTCAAATTGAACAAGTGTTTACATTAAGAATTAAGAATGTAGAATATCAGTGTCGATATATAACGTACAACTATTATATATTCAAAGTATTACAACAATGGTTCTAATTAATCAAGCTTCAAGTAATGATGTATAAGGAATGTCGGCCTTTATATGAAGTCGATGGAAAATACAATCACAAATTGTAAGGATTAACATCAATAAGAACTTGCGTTAAATAAATTTAAGATTAGTAATGTTTTTAATGTAAAAGGGTTAAGAGTAAGAAACTTGCCTCGTGCGTAGTTTAAGTAACTACAACTCACGTTCGTCAAGATCTCCCTTATACATACCATTGAAACCACAACAATAATTAGCTACATATCATTTACCCTTTAGACTTAGCTACCATTCAATTCATCTTAATATCTCAGTCATAATCTAACTATTATCACCCTTTACAAACTTGTAATCATAAGTCCTATTAAACCACAACACATTGAACCATCATCTCAATATTTCATAATTAGTGTTTTCACAATCAACTAACTTCACAACTTAAAATTATCAACTACTTGTTTACAATCTGTTTCGCAACATTATCACCTGTTTTAGATGTTATAATAATCATTAGACTAGGTTAAAACAACTTAACATGATCGGAAACTGAAAACAAAACAAATTGTTTCTGCTCAGGGATCGGCGCAGCTGCGCCTTCCCAAGACTGGACACCAACGCAGCTGCGCAGGTGCTCATCCTGGAAAGACCAGCAGCGCAGCTACGCCGTTTCTGCCATTGTTGCCAGCGCAGCTGCGCCGCAACTCAGACAGAGACGGAACAGCCTGCTGCCGCACTGTCCGAAACCCACAAAGCTAACTTCAAACGTCGAATTACCCATACCCAATCAACATAAAACCCATAGAAACATTGCTAAGCATCCATATGTCAATTCTAGCAACCTAAAACCATCGAAACCACAAAACCCAAAGGAAAAAACTCATTTTTGACATCTTTTATAAAATTAACCACTACAAACCCATTACTTGATGAAATCAGATGGTTAAACATGCAATCTCTTCATATTTGAATATTGAACCATAAATTACGATCAATTTGTAAATTCCTACAAATATTAAACCTTACAGTTGACCCAGAAAAGCATATATTTCATACATACATACCCAAAACTCAAGAACATAGGAAATCCTCCATTTTAAAACATATTTCATGAATTCTAGTTTCTGAAAACTATATACATACATCATATAGCACATATAAAATAACTTTCTTGACAATTCCATCATCAAACTCCAAACTCCAAAGAAACTTAAGAACATAGAAAAGTTTTGAAAACAGAAAATTAAACAAGATTATACCTTGGTAGACGATTAAGAAAATTAGTTTGATGATTATCAAGCTTCAATTCCTCTTCGCTTTGACTCTAATTCCAAAATTCCACTCTTAATTCTCACAAACTCTCAATTTTTTTCTCTATTTCTCTTCCTTTCTCACTTCTCTGGCTTATTGCAGAATAATCAAGCCAAGGATAGATATACGTGAAATAGAAAGAGCTTAAAACTGATCCTTACGTGATTATCAGTTAAGAGAACAAAGGGTTTTTCAGCTTAAAATCCCAAAGGCCATAAGGCCATGTTTGGCAAAACAAACTCCTCCAAACAAATTTATTTTAATAAACTACATATTATATAGTTAAATAATTGTCACACCATTAATTAAACCATAATATTAATTCAATTAAATTTCATAATAACATTAACTATAATAATTATAATTCCATTACAATTATAATTCCATTCAATAAATTAATAAATCTCTAATTCAATTATTAAATTAAATTAGAATTTATACAACATTGTAATTACTAACAATACATTGATAATTTAATTAAATTAATGCACAACAATTTCATCAATTATTAAAAATCAATTAAAATATTCATTCGAATCAAATAAATATTTTCAAATAATTATAAAATTCCGGATTGTTACATCGTTAGTAAGTTAGTAAGTAAAATCTGAAAAGAAGGAAACGTACTCATGTGAGTTACGGAAATGTTCCAAGTGAAATGGTATGAAAACACGCTATAACGAAGTCATGGTGAAAAATTTAGTAAAAGACGTCAATCGACGAAAACCGTAGCTTGATGCGACTTTTGTGCCAAGTTAGTGGAAAGTTATCGCTTCCAAAAAATTATGGTTTTCGGGGGGTTTGAAGTTCAAAAGAATAGTGAGTCGTAGGTTCAAGAATGGATCCATTCCGATAAGGAATGATCAATTTATGAAGTTGCGATTTGGTTAGGGTTTAATGAACACAAAAATGAAGAGTTAAGAAAAATTGGGGAGGGAAGCTACCAAGAGTATGCGCAGCAGCGCATGCTTATGACGCAACAACGTATGAGTTTTAAGCGAGAAAGCGCAACAGCGCCCTAACCGAAGCGCAGTAGCGCTTGTCATGCCACGACGCTGGTGAAGGCCAAGGCCTGGGCGCATGCGGCGTGCGGCGCTGAGCGTTGTCGTACGACGCTAGGTGTGGTCTTGGGGTGCCTGGTCCAGACTTGGCCAACCACGGGCTATGCCATGGGCGTGTCGGCGATCAGGTTTCGCAATGCCGTGCAATGTTGAGAGCAGTTAAATTTATATTGTTCAAAGTTATAAAAGACAAATGTTCTATAATGAACTAGTGTTAACCTAAACCAATATTTGATGCCAATTATGTGATTAATTAGTATGTGTATGTCAATTTAATTGTGTAGGCCATCGAAGGGCAAACTAGCTTTAATTTCTAGAAGACGCATAAGACAAGTTTTCTAACTTTATTTGACTATGTTCTTATAAAGTTTTTATGACATATTGTTATTCAGATTTACATAATCCTTAAATGGTTATTTGAATTCCAGACTTATGCAAATCTTTTAGTATTTGTACGAGTGTTCAAGCTATGTTATGCATAAACTTTTAAAGCTTTCAAGTTTTATATTCATGAACTGCTTATGAAGACTGTCGATGCCATTTGACTCGGCTAGACAAATGTTTAAAATATTTTATTGATTACATTATAAATCTTTGAAATATTATTGATGTTAAGTAGAGTTATCCAACTGAATTGTTTCAGTTAGGATTCAAATGCATGTATGTAATGAAAAACCCTAATAATAGGAAAAAAATTTAGTCGGATATTCTGGCAAGGCATCAAGTGCCTAAACCAAACGTATATAGTCGTTTACAAGTAGAGTGTTGATCACCATAGAGTACTCTAGGCTGATCACTTAGAAGTGCTCGTAAGTACATCAGTTTGCGATAGAAATACGGTGAAACCTTTTATGAATGAAAAAGAATGTTCACGGTCTTATAACCATTCAATATGTTGTCTCGAAAATTTTTTCAAACAAAAGCAAAGTATTATTCTTACTTATTTAGCATGTTTCACAACTATTATTCAGTTGTTGAATTGTTATGATATGATTCCTGATTTTGTTGTTATTCAACTATAATACTTGTTGAGCAATCGAATACTCATCCTTGCTTTTAAATAAATGTTTTCAGTTAAGCCAGAGGTTGTCGAAGGTTCCCGTTGGTACAAGGGCAAAGGAAAAGTTAACGCGTAGGATTTTAATATCCATATATGTAATAGTTTAGTCTATGATAGACTTATTATTATTATGAATGGTGTAATAATTATTAATACTATGACAATGAAGGATGTAATGGTTATAGAACCTGTGATAGAGTAAGATATATTGTAATAATATAGTAATTATATTTATATCAATATTATTGTGATGAAAGGGTAGTACCGTGATGCACTAGACCCAGGTTTAAAGGTAGACCCGAATTTGGGGGCGTTATAGTTTGGTATCAGAGTTGTAGGTTATAAACCTTAGGTGGGGGACATACCTTAGGAATATGACCTTAGAATAGTTAATTAGAGAAGTCAGTCAAAAGATGAACTCAAATAGAGTTTAAAGGAATGAATTAAGGAAATTCATAAAAGAATAATGATAATAAAAAGTAAACTTAAAATAAACTATATTTGTTATGTGATAATAATAAATATAATTTGTTGCTATGTGCTAATCAGTTTATTAAAATTTTGATTGTAGGATGTCTGAAGAAGTCGTGTTTAGGGATATCCACGTTGTGAGTGAGGAGCTGATCGCTCTAGTACCTGATCTAATACCCGAACCGACATTCAAGGTAGAAGCTCTTGCCAATAGTGACCTAAAGATGGACCTCGATTCTGATGAGGATCCATCCGAGCATTGGGAGGAACCCGATGAGGGTTTGACACTACCAACTAGCGTGATTAGGGCGTTAAGTAGACGGGCAGTTGCCGGTTTATTAGGGATGCCAACAGTAGAAGCTGCACATGTGGCAGAGGATCCCACTGAGGAGGATCCATTAGAGCACGAGGAGGAGGAGGCTAATGATATATCATCAGAGGTTGTACCTTCAGAGGAGGAGGAAGTAGCGTTAGCTGACTTGCATAATCTGTTCACGACGGTGCTTGACAGGAATGTCGCCCTGAGGGCTAGAGTGCAAGCCCTAGAGGCAAGAGTGCAGGAGCGCCAGGAGATAGAGTCTTACTAGGAGACCGAGATCGATGATAGGATCCAGGCCGAAGATTAGGTCTATGACCTGGAAAAGGAGATAAGGGTCAAGAAGGTAAGGATCGATAGGTCCAATTACGCATTCAGGTCTTCGCATGGGTGATTCCAGCATAGGGTGACCTACTATCCTACAGAGGAGGGCCAGACCCGGCATACCATCAGTAGCAGCCTAGTTATGGACATAGTAGACGACGAGTACGCCAACACTATTAGGCGAGGTCTAGTTATTAATTAGATGATGTATAGATATTTAAGTATATATACATGTAATGACGTGTATCCCAACTTTTAATATTATTAACGGGATATCTTTTGTATAGTCCCAACTGTAGTTAAGTTATGGAGTAGTTAGGTAAATCCCATCTTTTGTATATAATAGAGGGATAGTATGTAAACATCTGAAGCTCTATCCAGTAAGTTGTATGAATTAAGAAGCATATATATAAGAAAAGTTATTAAATGTACTTTGTGATGTGTATGAGTTAGTATTAACGAGAATGCGTTAAAAGTCAAATAATGGATTAATAATAACATAATCTTATTACGATTTAACAGAAAGATGCCACTAAGAAGAAGACAAAGGAATCAAGAGGAATAATCCCATAATGAAAATGAGGGTGGGGGTCAGGAGAACCCAATGCAATAGTTTATAAACTTACTAGTAGGAGCCTTAAACAGAGCCCCTACCGTAGCACCTGTAGTTCCTCCGGTTGCGCGTGTAGCCAACTTTAAGGACTTTAAGAGTGTGGGACCGCCCGAGTTTAGGGGGACCACCGAGCCAATAGAGGCTCAGTCATGGGTGAAAGAAGTGGAAAAGGCGTTCGTTATTGTCGGAGTCGGGGAGGAGCAGAAAACTATTTTTGCTACCTATTTACTGAAGGGTGTGGCCAATTTCTGGTGGGAGGCCAACCAGAATAGGGCTGGAGAGGGGGTTATTGCTTAGGAAAGATTCAAGGAGATTTACTTCGAGAATTATTTCCTATAGAGCATGCAGAGCTGTATGGAAATACGGTTCCTAGAGTTAAAGTAGGGGGAGATGTCAGTTTCCCAATATACTGCCAGGTTCAACGAACTGGCCAGGTTTGCTCCACACCAGGTGGACACTGAGGAGAGGAAGACGAGGAGATTCGAGCAAGGCCTGAAACCCTGGCTCTACAACAAGGTGAGTGTGTTACAGATTGGCTCCTTTGGGTCAATCTTGGAGAAGGCTATTATAGCCGAAGGTGAAAGGCATTGAGCCTATACAATAGAGAAAAGAATAATAAGAATAGGAGTGACGGGGGAAGTAAAGTTGAGGGAGCCAGTGGTAGTGGAGGAAGCCACAAGAGGAAATGGAACAACTTCGGGAATACCAGAACTAAATAAGGGGACCCAAAGAAGGGAAGGGAACCGTGCAAGACCTGTGGGAAGAATCATTTCGGGGTTTACCTGAAGGGGAAGTCAGCGTGCTACAACTGCAGGCAGGAGGGGCACATCTCTCCTAACTGCCCAAATCTGAAGAAGAACACTAGATGTTTCATCTATAGAGCGACGGATCATATGGCAAGAAATTGCCCAAAGAAGGGAGCCAACGGGGGGAGTGGCAACAAAGGAACCAGCAGTGGTAAGCTAACCATAATTGGTCCAGCCCCAACCAGTAGACCGACTGCCTGGACCTTCAATATGACGATCCAAGATGTCGTGGCATCAGGAGATATAGTTTCAGGTATATCCCAATCAATAATATTAATGCATATGTATTATTTGATTTGGGTGCGACCTCTTCTTTCATATCCTGTGATTTTGCTAGACGTTTAAGATTACCTCTAGAAAAACTAGAGTCACCCTTGAACATAGAGGTTGCGAATAAGGAAGTAATCTATGTTGAACATGTTCATAGGAATTGTTGCGTCGAAATTAGAGGACATAAGTTATCGGTAGATTTAATTCCGATCAAACTGGAAGAATTTGACGTAATACTGGGGATGGATTGGTTGTTTAACCACGGGGTGGTAATAGACTGTCAGAAAAGGAGTGTAAACCTTAAGGCTTCAAAGCAGTCTAAGGTAGTATTTTATGGTATTAAATCACCAAGATGTTCACGTTGTCTGACGATGATGCAAGCATAGAAGCTGTTGAGGAAAGGTTGCGAAGGTTATTTGTGCCATGTTGTTGATACCCGGCAAGTGGGAGCAAAAATGGGACAGATACCGATCGTAAAAGAATTCGCTGACGTATTTCCAGACGAGTTAACAGGTCTTCCGCCAGATAGGGAGATAGAATTCGTGATAGACGTCGTACCAGGGACGACACTAGTTTCGAGGGCTCCATATAGGATGACGCTAGTAGAAATAAAGGAATTGATGATACAATTACAAGAAATTTTAGATAAGAAATATATTCAACAGAGTGTGTCTTCATGGGGAGCACCAGTGTTATTTGTTAAAAAGAAGGACGGATCGTTAAGGCTTTGTATAGACTACAAGGAGTTAAACAAGGTAATAATTAAGAACAAGTATCCGTTATCCAGGATCGATGATCTATTTGATCAGTTGAAAAGGACAAAATATTGTTCTAAGATAGATTTAAGAATGGGGTATCATCAGTTGAAGGTTAGAGGAGAGGATGTACTAAAGACAATATTCAGGACTTGTTATGGCCATTACGAGTGTCTAGTGATGTCATTTGGGTTGACAAATGCGCCAGCCGCATTTATGGATTTGATGAACAGGGTGTTCAAGCAGTGTCTAGATAAATTTGTAGTAGTGTTCATAGATGATATCCTGGTCTATTCAAAGACGCAGGAGGATCATGCGGAACATTTAAGAATAGTGTTGGAAACACTAAGAAAGGAGAAATTATATGCGAAATTCAGCAAGCGTGAATTTTAGCTAGAGAGGGCTCAATTTTTGGGGCATGTGATCGACAAAGATGGTATATCCGTAGATCCATCGGAGGTGGAAGTAGTAATTAATTGGGAACAACCAAAGACACCGACGGAAGTGCGTAGTTTCTTAGGGTTAGTGAGCTACTATCGGAGATTCATTCAGGATTTTCCGAAAATAACTACCCCGTTAACAAATTTAACGAGGAAGACAGTAAAATATATATGGACAGAGAAATGGGAAGAGAGTTTTCAGGAACTCAATAAGAGATTAAGTGAAGCGCCAGTGTTATCTTTACCAGATGACACATGCAATTTTGTAGTTTATTGTGATGCGTCGCATAGGGGACTTAGATGCGTGCTTATGCAGCACGGTAAAGTCATTGCGTACGCGTCACGACAACTGAAGGAGTATGAGAAGGGTTACCCTACTCATGATTTGGAATTGGCAGCGGTGGTGTTTGCTTTGAAGATATTGAGGCATTATCTCTACGGAGAAAAATGTGAGATATACTCAAACCACAAAAGTCTGAAGTATATCTTCACACAGAAAGAGTTGAACACGAGGTAGAGGAGGTGGTTAGAATTGATCAAAGACTATGATTGTGAAATTCTATATCACCAGAGGAAGGCGAATGTAGTGGTCGATACCTTAAGTAGGAAGGGTCGGAAAAAATTATCGATGTTAACGGCTCAAGATGAGCTAATAACAAAGATGGCTAAGATGGAAATAGAAGTTAGGTTTCCAAAGAAAAAAGGGGAAAGGTTATTTTCAATGGAGACTCGTTCAACCTTATTAGATAGAGTAAAGGAAGCACAACTCAAGGATGAGGAGTGCGAAGGGATAAGGAAGAGAATTTTAGGCAGGGAAGAGGGTAAGTATAAACTCGACAACAATGGAGTAATAAAGTTTGAAGGAAGAATTTGGGTTCCGCTAGTACTAGAGCTAAAAGAAGAAATTTTACAAGAGGCCCATTATTCGAGGTACTCAATATATCCCGGTAGTACCAAGACCTCCGTTAACATTTCTGGTGGCCAAACATGAAGAGGGAAGTCGCGGAGTTCGTTAGCAGGTGCCTGACTTGTCAGAAAGTCAAGGCCGAACATCAGAGATCGAGTGGATTGTTACAATCATTAAAAATTTCAGAGTGGAAATGGGAGCATATCACGATGGATTTTATGGTAAGACTTCTAACAACACAAAAGGGATACGACGCTATATGGGTTATAATGGATCGTTTAACGAAGTCGTCACATTTTCTGCCAAATAAGATTAGATTCAATCTAGATCAATTAGCTAAAATTTATGTTAAGAAAATTATTTCAAGTCATGGGGTACCAGTTTTGATCGTGTCGGATCGGGATTTACGGTTCATATCGAACTTCTGGAAAAAGTTTGCAAGACCAGATGGGAACACAACTGAGGTTGAGTACGGCGTACCACCCTCAAACAGATGGTCAGAGCAAATGGACAATTCAGACCCTAGATGATATGCTACGGGCCTATGTGATGGATTTTAAAGGGAGTTGGGACGACCACCTATCTTTAGTAGAATTTGCTTATAATAATAGCTATCACACAAGTATTGACATGCCACCATACGAAGCATTATATGAGGTAGGGGAACGTCGACTGTTGGGACCAGAGTTGGTGCAACAGACTGCGGAAATTATTGAATTAATACGTGCACGGCTAGTGACGGCTCAAGATCGACAGAAGAAGTATGCAGATCAGCATCATCAGAAAAGAGATTTTGAAGTCAGGTCGTACGTATTTTTGAAGGTGTCTCCCTGGAAAGGGAAGATAGGATTTGGGAAGAAAGGGAAGCTAAGTCCAAGATTTATAGGACTGTTCGAAGTGTTAGGAAGAGTATGAGAGGTGGCATACGAAGTAGCCCTACCTCTTGAGTTAGAACATATACATAATGTGTTTAATGTGTCACTTTTGCGACCTTATAAGCAAGACTATAAGCATGTAATTGAATATGAACCTATTCAAGTAGAAAAAGACTTAACGTATGAAGAAATTCCAATTTAGATAATTGATAAGAAAGAGCAAGTCTTAAGAAATAAGGTTATACCTTCTGTAAAAGAAGTATGGACGAACCACAATGCCAAAAAAACAACGTGGGAACTCGAAGAAAAGATGAAGAAAAATTATCCCCATCTTTTTGTGTAACCCTGTAGTTTGATTCTGGGGACAAAATCCTTATAAGGGGGAGAATGTAGTGACCGAGAATCCTAATTAGCTTGTAATTAGGGTTTTATGGAATAAATTGAATTTTTATGAATATTACTCTATGTTATGTATTTAAAAGTCATATTATGACCTAGATACTGTTTATATGTTAGAATTAACGAACTAAGGTTTCATATGAAGAAATAAAAATTTTCTCGAGAAAAAGACAAAATAACACTATTTACGCTAAAAATGCCTTTCACGTTTTTAAAATTTCGAAAGACGCCATAGTGTTTATATGATGTCATGAAGCGTAATATCTAATAAAATTCGAAAACGAAAAATGCGATTTTTCGGCTGTGGATCGGATTACGAAAAATCCACTGAAAGTTAACAAAAGTCAAGGTTTTAATCTTTAATCCTTCGGGCTTTGTTTTTAGGAGCCCAATGGAAGAAATATAGGAGGCCCAAGATAATTTAATTGAGGCCCAAACAAATTATTAAGAAAGCCCAGCAGATTGGCCCAAACAAGCATTAAATCAAGCCCAAAACCTAATTGGATCAAAGCGGGTCAACCATGGATCGATGGGTGGGCAAAAGAGGATGAAGCAACCCATGTGGGGGCCCCAAGTGGGGGTGGTGGCCGGCCATGTGGGGTGGGATATCTTCTTGGAGAAGCTTGGTAAAACTTCTCCACTAAGCTAAGTAATGCATTAAATGAAAACCCCTAAAATCTTTGTTGGTTAGTTTAACTCAACCATGGTTAGATTAGGCAAGGGCATAGTTGTAAGGATTGAGAAGTTAGAGGGGAATGACCAAGCAAGACCAAACCTAAGGGGATTACTTATAAACCCTAGCAAAGTTGTCTTAAAGACCAAAGTACCCCAAGCCTTAGAAATCCTATAAATAGCAAGCATTTCCTTCATTATTTTCCACCAATTCAATTCTAAGAGAAGAAACTATAGCCAAATATAGAGAGGAAGGGAGAGAATACTTGGATTCAAGAAAGAAAAAGAGCTAGCCAATAATTATCTTCATCTTGTTAATCAAGAAGCAAGAGCAAGGGTAAAAACCCTAAAACTAGTCTTTCATCCTTTATGTTTTTCATATAGTTATGAAGTGCATTGTTGGTGGATGTTGGTTATATGATAGATCATTGAACGATCTTGGTGATATAAGGGTGATGACATTAGAGGACTAATATTTACCCGGTAAATGCTTGCTAAGCGAAAACATAACAATAATAAAGAACTAAACCAAGAAAGTATGAAATCGTATGTAAATGTTGTTGATGGACAAGTTTAAAACCATCGTTAGTAAGTTAATAAGTAAAATTTGAAAAGAAGGAAATGTACTCATGTGAGTTACAGAAATGTTCCTAGTAGAACAGAATGAAAACACGCTATAACGAAGTCATGGCGAAAAATTTAGTAAAAGACGTCAATCGACAAAAACCCTAGCTTGATGCGACTTTCGTGCCAAGTTAATGGAAAGTTATCGCTTCCAGAAAATTATGGTTTTCTGTGGGTTTTGAAGTTCAAAAGAATAATGAGCCGTAGGCTCAAGAACGGATCCATTCCGATAAGGAATGATCAATATATGAAGTTGCGATGTGATTAGGGTTTAATGAACACAAAAATGAAGAGTTAGGAAAACTTGGGGAGGGAGGCTACCGAGAGTATGCGTAGCAGCGCATGCTTATGGCGCAGTAGCGTATGACTTTTAAGCGAAAAAGCGCAACAGCACTTGTCATGTCGCGGCGCTGGTGAAGGCCAAGGTCTGGGCGCACGCGGCGTGCGGCACTGGGCATGGCCTTGGGGTTGTGCCATGGGCGTGTCGGCGAACGGGTTTCGCGATGCCGTGCAATGTTCGGAGCACTTAAATTTTTTATTATTCAAAGTTATAAAAGACGAATGTTCTATAATGAACTAATGTTAACATAAACTAATATTTGGCGTCAATTATGTGATTAATTGGTATGTGTATGTCAATTTAATTGTGTAGGCCATTGAAGGGCAAACTAGCTTTAATTTCTAGAAGACGCATAAGACAAGTTTTCTAACTTTATTTGACTATGTTCTTATAAAGTTTTTATGACATGTTGTTATTCAGATTTATATAATCCTTAAATGGTTATGTGAATTCTAGACTTATGCAAATCTTTTAGTATTTGTACGAGTGTTCAAGCTATGCTATGCATAAACTATTAAAGCTTTCAAGTTCTATATTCATGAACTGCTTACGAAGACTGTCGATGCCATTTGACTTGGTTAAACAAATGTTTAAAATATTTTATCAATTACATTATAAATCTTTGAAATATTATTGATGTTAAGTAGAGCTATCCAACTAAGTTGTTTTTGTTAGGATTCAAATGCATGTATGTAATGAAAAACCCTAATAATAGGAAAAAAAATTAGTCGAATATTCTGGCAAGGCTTCAAGTGCCTAAACCAAACGCATATAGTCGTTTACAAGTAGAGTGTTGATCACCATAGAGTACTCTAGGCTGATCACTTAGAAGTGCTCGTAAGTACATCAGTTTGCAGTAGAAATATGGTGAAACCTTTTATGAATGAAAAAGAATATTCAAGGTCTTATAACCATTCAATATGTTGTTTCGAAAATTTCTTCAAACAAAAGCAAAGTATTATTCTTACTTATTCAGCATGTTTCACAACTATTATTCAGTTGTTGAATTGTTATAATATGATTCCTAATTTTGTTGTTATACAACTGTTATACTTGTTGAGCAATCGAATACTCATCCTTGCTTTTAAATAAATGTTTTCAGTTAAGCCAGAGGTTGTCGAAGGTTCCCGACGATCCTGGGGGTTTCAACAAGACTTGGCTGGACTGCTAAGTGATTTGTAGATGAGCTCTATAATGCCTCTATCTTAATCCGAATCAGTAACTCAGCAAGCTCTATAAGAGAATTTGGGGTCTTTATTTATAGAGGAACCTTTACCCAATCATTGGTCCTTACCCATCCCTTAGGACCAGTTCTAACCGTTTTAACCATTGGGTGAGAAGAAGTTGGTGGAAAGTCCTTACCAACTCCCCTTCAGCCCACACCTTCAGTAATAATGCTTTTCACCTATTAATAAGTAACTAGGGACTAGGCCATTGGTTCAAGTCGACTGATTGTACTTTTACGACTGGCAATCCAAGATTTCCTTTTAGATAGCTTATCCTCTTATCAGTAACCAATTAGGGTTGCCTGGGTACCGCCCCGGTCTGTGATCTGCCACTATCAGCACCAGTCCAAAGCTTAATGGGCTGGGGTATAAATAAAAGATTACCTGATTGGGCTGGTACATGCTCCAATCAGACCACTTGGTATACTACATTCGTCAAGGCTGCCACTTATGATGTTAAAATACACCATCAAAGAAATCGTCCTTATTAATCAATTAGTCATTTCTTTTAAATAACAATTTCAGTAACTTTCAATTGATTTATCATAAATCATTATGCCACACATGGATCATTCCACCAAGCTTAGTTAATTCCTAACTTAAGCTTGTCACATAATATAAATCATTCATAATGTTTCTTATCGTACGTTAAGCATAATGCCACTTCATCACATACACTAACTTCATAATCACATAATACACTTAATGCACATAATCGAATGTATATATATATAAGAAAATATTCCCCATTTTATTAATCATAAAACTTATAAAATTTTCAGATATTAGATTACGTAGCTGAAGGATGATGGAGTGAGTTCGAAGGTGATTCCAGTTCAGAATCAAGCGATGATGAAGAACCTCAGATTGTAATCTATGTCTTATGGGGATAGAAGAAGATTCCAACACAACCACTGATCGTCGAGTGATCGACATCAGTGAGGTATTTGACCTTAACTCTCCTGATGTTAGTATGGATGATCTCAGATTAGCTTTACATGATATAACATCTGAATTACATAAATATATAAAGTTATTCAGGGTTCTATCAAAGGATCATTCTTTGTTTCAAAAGGAAAAGGAGAAGGTGCACGTAGCGTTAGAAGCTACTCTACGAAACACTGCTTCTCTATCCAAGTTTGAGGCTGAGAATGAAAACTTGAGAAAGATATCTGAAAACTGTACACTGAGAGAGTCTTCTCTTAACTCTAGAATAGAGGAATTAGAAAAGACAATCTCAATGTGGAATTGTTCTTCTTCATTAATAGATATACTGATCACGAGTTAGAGAGTTGTATCTGACAGATCAGGACTAGGATTTGGTTATTCTTCTTGTAACTCATATATGGAAAAATCAGTGGAGACTAGCAATAACCATGTCTCTTCTTCTAATAGAGGTATTGTATTTGTAAAATTCAAAAAGGATTATGAGCCTAGTATTTCAAGTTGTCAAATCTCTGGTGATCAGATTGTCGTTCCAAAAGACAACAGGTCATATGCTAGTCTGGGCTTTGTTAAACCGTAAAGTAAATCCAAGTCTACGATTTTACCACAAAGAGTCATAGAGTCTGGCAAGTTTAACTCTACCAATCAACCTCGTGTCAATCGTAGAGCTGGGTCTCACTCTACAAAATCTCAAAATCGTAGAACAGTATATAAACAGAAAAAGGTTCAGTCATGGAAAAGGATTCATTCTCCACATAAATTCCAAATAAGAAGATATCCACACATACACTCTCACATACAGCATGTAAAATGTTATAACTGTGTTAAACATTGTCATAAAACCACATACTATCATTACTTTTAGCATAATACACACAAAGGACTCAATGTAACGACCCCAAAATCGGGACTATTCTTCAACCCAACTTTGGTCGTTAGCAATATATTTACGGTCTAGATTTACATCATTATTCGATGTTATAACTAATAAATAATGTGGACCAATTCAAAATCTTTTCTATCTTCTTTCTTTTATTCCCTGAATCTCAACCTTTACGATTACTTATCTTAGAATCATATTTATTTTATGATTCACTTTATCAAACTTATTATATAAGATTTCACATCTCAGTACAATATCCTTCATATATCGGATAGTTTAATATTTACATCCTGCCATTAAATACACATCATAAAATGCCAATAACATACGTTGAAAACCCTCAGCGAGGTTCAAAGTAATTTCTAGATAAAGAAAATCTATTTTTCTTGTAAGTCTTCTGATCATCATCATCCAAATGGTAGAAAGCATCTTACTATATCCTTAACCTGCAAAATGGTTATTTTTGCAAGATTGAGCTCGACAGCTCAGCAAATTAAATAGTTTTCATGCATCGCATAGTATATAATATCATACTCAACTTGTACAATCATAAATATTCTAACATGTTGTAACGATCGGGAATTTTAGATTTCCTTGTAACCCGAGTTATGTATGAATAAAATGAATTTTTATTACTTTTTTTTATTTATTTATATTAATCTATACTACGTGTTTAGAGTTGTGTTACAGCCTAGAAAATGTACATATGTTAAATTTTATGTGTTGTTGTGTCGTTAGAGTGAATAAATCGATTTTGCGAAAATTCATAAAATCACTATTAGCGGGACCCGCTTCCCGAAGCACTATTCACACCCGAACTTTTTCGTCTATTTCAATTTTTATTAATTTAGAGGACGCATATATACGGAGGAATAATTTTTTCAAGTGTCAGAAATTTTATTGGAGCTGATACGTGATTTAATCCATATCCGAAATGTATAGTATGGGTGTTCTGAATAAATGGATAAATCCCATAATAAATATTTTTATGTGTCCCAATAATTTATGGGAGTACCCATTTTAATTTTGGGTAGAGTTATTTACCAAATTTGGTACAAAAGTGGAAATATTCGGGTATATTTATCTGTGTATTCGAATTAATTGGTGAGACATTTAAGCCTCAAACCAATTGGGGGAGGCCACGTGTATATTGAGAGCCAATTGGGGGAAAGGAATAAACACGCACAGTACACCATACATGGGGCTGTTAACTACACCAACACTTGGCTCGGGTAACACATTTTTTTTGCATACCCATACATTCCATCTCCTCCCGAAGCACTCCTCTTATTCTCCCCTCAGCTCATTCTCCTCCTCCATTCAAGACATACTCGACTGTTAGCAACTTCAGAGAGAGAGAGTTATTTCTTTTTTTTGCTAAGCAAAAAGCTTACTGCAGCTAGAAGGAGAGTAAGTGTGTGTGTGCGGTAAGGACGTAAGAAGGAAAGCAAGGAGAAGAGGAAAGGAAGTATCAGCAGAAACGAGCAAGGAGAAGAGAAACCTAGCAAGTCATCTCAACCTACCCAAAGCCAACAAGAAGAGGTATACAAGCCTCATCCCTTCCCTTTTTCCATTGTTAGTTATAGTTGTGGTTCTTGAGCTCAAACCGATGGGTTTGAGCCCTCCTTGAGATATTTGTTGCACTGTTGGTTATGGTTCCTTATGAACGTTGTTAAGAAGCTTTATAAACCATTAATACCTTCAAAGTGAAACAAAAACAAAGAATGATTCGGACCCAAGCTTAAGCAGGAAGATAATGGACTGTTTGGACCTTTGGACGATTAGAGGACAGTAAAGCCTTGATGTTGTGATTATTTTGATTGTTTGTTGTTGGAATATTGTACTTCTATCAGTTGTGAAGATATCCCAATTTGAATGAATCAAAATGATGCTAAAATGAAGTCACAGTTGCCATTTGTGTGAGATATTTCATGGTTGCGAAAAACAGAGCATGCAGTTTATGTTTTAGCTCAGGATTTGGTCATGTTAGTGATTATGGGTCGTCCTGAATTTGTGATATGTTGTAGGCTCGTGTCTTGGGAATCCATAGAATCCGTAAGGGATCAAATTGATCGAGTATAGGAAGAGTTATAGCAGCTAGAGCGAGGCGAGGTGACTGTGTCGCGGTTCTGCAGGAACTGCAATTCGCTACTGCAACTGCTACTGCATGGCCCCTGGTCCGGGTCGGGTCAGGCCGGATCGGGTCGGACCCAGTAAATTTTTTCCGCGAGTCTAAAACTTATATTTTTGTACAAAATGATTAGAAACACTTATATCTTGTTAAAGCCTTATGTGCTTAATTTATACCCGTGCCAACTAAAGTGATGTTTAATTTATACATGTGCCTTATGTGCTTAATTTATACCCGTGCCTTATGTGCTTAAACTGATTGCAAATTACGCTTGATTTTCAGGGGGCGCTGCCCCCCCGACCCCCGCCAGCTCACCGGCGAGCTGGGCAGCCGCTCGCTCACCGGGGAGCGAGACCCCCGACTGGGTAGTCGTAGCGGCAATTAATTTATTTTGATGATGTGATGACTATATTGAACCTAGTCCTCACATGACTAATATTTATGATGATTTTAATGAACTGTAGGGTATTATTTTTGAAGGACGATTAACGTTAAGATTTTAACGCACGCGCAAGGCAAGTTCCTTACTCAACCCTTATTTAAATGTGCGAGCTTTTCCTTAACTCATATATCTGTTAGGTTTGTACATAGCGCGAATATGCAATCAAATTACATAAATAGTGCGGAAGCGCGATAAAATCAGATTTTAAAATTTTATACAAACCATCACCATGATCTTTCTTTATGCACAATTATTAATTAAACGAAAGAGATGGAGAATAAGAATTATACCCTTGTAGAATTCTAGCTTCCTCAGGTACAAGTTCACCTCCAATTCCTTCGCGTTCTCCTTGAATTCCACCGATTAAATTCATTCCTTTGATCAACGTTAGCCACCCAAGTGTTTGGCCTCTAGAGGTGATCCACCAAGGAATAATACTTGTCCAAGAAGATGGGTGTTGGCAAAACCCTAGTTTCTATCTCTATAGAAATTGTAAGTACTCTCTACAATTCTTATGCAAGAGTGTGTAACCCTAATCTATGATAAGACTTCTCTTATTTATAGATGTAGGAAAACCCTTCCCTAAACTATTTAGGATTAGGGTTTCTATTCTAATTAAACTCCTTTAATTAAATTAAACTCCTAATCCAATTAGGAATTCATGTGAGAGTACTTCTATTAATTAATTCCCAATCCCTATTAGGAATTAAATAATAGTAATAGTAATAATAATAATAATAAGACTCCTCTTATTAATTTATATTTAATATTTCTAAAATATTAAATAATAAATATTAAGCTATTTAATTTATTCTATCTCCATAGACTAAATTAAATACACTTAACTTATTATTACAATTATGCCATTTACTTCTTAAATAAATATTTTCCTTTTGCGGTGTGACCCTTTAGGTTCTTCATATTAAACCGGTTGTAAATAAATCAATTAGAACAATTCTAATCTTATTTAAATAAATAAATTAAATTATTTAATTCATTTAAATAAATAATATTTATTCTACAATAAGGGTAAGCCCCCTTAGCGATCAACGACTTTCCAGATAATATAGATTTCAACATTAATCATAAAAGAACTTTTCAGTGCATAGTTACCGTACAATTCAATCCTCTACCATATAATGTCCCAATTAAATATAAGACATGGAATTACTATCAAGTCTTATTTTATTTAATTATATGTATTTCGATTCTAAAATGCACAACTCTGATAATGCAAATTAGAAACTCCTTTCTAATTTCATTTTGCTTTGGCCAAAGACTTCTGAGTCGTCATTTATCGAATCGCATAGGACATTCTCTCCTTTTACTAGAAGTGGTAGATTCTTTGTTGATCATTCACCTATCTCTATGTATAACTTATTATACCCAATCATACCCTTTGATATACCCTAAGGGTCTTAAGGGACATGTCAAAGTATAATTCATCATACACAAGATACTATGATGATCTCAAGTCCAAGGATCACTTGTACTACTATCACTAAAGGAATTACTATTGACAGGCGAGTAAAACTCCATTAGGTATTCCTTAGCGAGCCACGTTCAGTGAATTTATTCTCTAATAAGCACCTACATACTTGCTTTAGTGTCTCCACACAAATGATTATGAGATCAATCATCCTCTTCATAAGAGCAAGCAACGTATGTACTAATCTATCCGAATTCACTAATCCCCTTTTTAGTAATCCATCGATTAGGAACGATTTTAGTTTGTGAGCTATCTAGAATTTAGATCTCATTAGCATGATCACCATCATGATTCTAAAAGCATTGCTCAAAACTATGGGTTTATCACATTCAATATAACAGCATCATGTAGATAAAGTAAAATGCCTTTAACAAATGAATAAGATTACAAAGTATATGCTACATCATATCAAATATGATTGGCTTGTGTGCATACTACTTTCAATCTCCCACTTGCACTAAAGTCAATCGTCATGGTATCTAATACGCTTCTTCTCTAAGTGACGATCATCCTGCTATTTGGATAAAGCTTCAGTAAATGGATATGCAATGTTGTTCTTGAGAGTCCACTATCTCTATAGTGATTTCTTCTCTTTCAATGATTCCACTAATCAAATGAAAGTGTCGCAACACATGTTTGAATCCAAGATGAGACTTAGGAACTATTCCTAGTTCTGTGATGAACTTTTCATCCAAACAATCAACTTGCAGCTTTATTTACAGCTATATACTTTGTCTTTGTCACTAAACCAACAACAATTTGTTGTTTGGAACCTTTCCAATTCACTGCACCACATTTCAAGGTAACGTTTTACCCTAAAGTGGATTTGTTATCGTCTTGGTTAGCCTAAAAAACTTGAGTCTATTTAGCCCTCTAGTTTTAATTCAGACCTACCATGAATCATAATCACATCTTCAGTACCAGTTAAGTACCTAAAGATGTTTATCACTGTCTTACAGTAATCTTCTCCAGAATATGACTGATCAACATCAAGCCTAGTATATTCATTGCATACATAATAGTAACTCATGTGATCTCTCTTTCAATTGGGGACAATTTTAGAGAGATTCTCTCCATGGCTCATCATCATGACACCTCTCTTGGAGTTTGCCATGCTAAATGCCTTTAGCATCAAATGAATATACATTCCTTGGGTCAAGCCGAACATCCTTTTAAATCTATCTATATAGACTTATATCCCCAATTTATAGGATGCTCCTCCCAAGTCATTCATGGAAGAATGTTTAGACAATTTTATCTTTACTGATTGTAGCATTGGTGTGTTATTCCTTGTCAGTAGTATATCAACATATAATACCAAGAATGTCACAGCGCTCCCACTGACCCTTTTGTACACACTAGGTTCATTCTCATTTTTGATAAAATCAAACTCTTTTGATTGTCTAATCAAAATGAATGTTCCATCTTTGAGAAGCTTGCTTCAATCCATCAATGGATCATTGTAGCTTAAAACACGATTTGCTTCAACCTTTGTAACAAATTCCTCTGGCTGTATCACACATACATTCTCCTCAAGTTTTCATTGAGGAAGGACGTCTCCACATCCATTTTGCCAGATTTAGTAATAAGCTATAATCACAAGCAAAATCCAAATGGACTTGAGCATTACCCGGTAATAAGATTTTATTACAGTCAACTCCTTGACTTGAAAAACCTTTTAAACAGGTCTGGTCTTATAGGTCTCCACCTTGCCATTTGCCCCAGTCTTTCTCTTAAAGGCCCATATACACCAGAGTCTATACTTGGTTCTAATACATGGAGTCCATTTCGGATTTCATGGCCATCTGCCATTTCTCTGAGTGTCTACTACTCATAGCCTCATCGTATATAACTGGATCATTATCCTCTATGATGCGTACCTCATCATCATCCTCTATAATGAATCCATACCTCCCAGGTATCTACGGTACTCTTCCAGATTTACGATTCGGTTGTGGTACAATAGGTCTATCTACAGGTTCCTCGGTTTGACTTAAAGTGCTTTGTGGTTCTTGAACTCCTTCAAGATCTATTACCCTCCCACTAGCTCCTTCAATGATAAACACCTATATCTAAGAAGGTAGCATGTAGGATTATAGTACCCTAAACTTCTTTAGGATATCCCACAAATCTGCACTTGTCAGATTTTGTCCTAAACTTATCTTTAAAACCTTTTCACATAAGCTGGACAACCCCTTATCTTAACATACTTAAGAGTAGGAATCCTTCCTATCCATAACCTTTATGGAGTCTTGGGCTCGAATTTTTGAGGTTACCTTATTTTGTAGATATGCAGCCGTTTCTAGGGTTTGACCCAGATGGATACTAGAATGTCGGTAAAAATCATTATGGACTGCACCATGTCCAACAAGGTACAATTTCTCCTTTTAGATACACCAATCAATTATTACGTATCAGGAAGTGTCCATTATGAGAAAATACCATTTTGAGATGATCTAGAAACTCATTGTACAAGTATTCTTTCCTCGATCTGATCAAAGAATCTTAATACTCTGTCAATATGTTTCACTTCTGAATTCTTTGAACATTTCAAATGATTCAGACTTGTATTTCATCAAATACACACATTCAACTCTTTGAATGACCACCCCCTTTTCTTTTACTAGTTTGTTCAATTTGCAAAATAATTTTCATGTAAGTCAAGTATACAAAGTCTATCAAGTAATCTTCCAGTTTCAAACAAAACATTATCATTATAAATAGAACAACAATTGTTCTTAAATATAATACCAGAACCTTCCTTGTCCAACAACGGAAGTAATAATGTTTCTAAAGAGAACTGGAACATAATAACAACTTATTAACTTAATAGACTTGCCCGTAGGCAATGCTAAACTATAAGTTCCTACGGTTAATGCAGCAACCATTGCTTCATTATCCACGCGTAAGATTATTTATTCTTTGTTTAGCTTTCTACTTCTGCTTAGTCTCTGCATTGGATTGCATACGTGAGAACTACAGCCGGTATCCAATACCCAAGTAGAACCTTGACTTATAGAAAAATTTATTTCAATCATGAACAAACCCATATTTGTAACCGAAGCTTCACTAAGCTTCTTCTGGTTACCCTCTAGTTTTAATTCTAGTATCCAGGCTTATTGCAGTGGAAGCAAACTCCTTTGCTATCTGCATCAGTCTTGTTCTTATTGTCCTTTATTTTTGCCCTTCAATTTACCTTCTTTGAATTGTTCTTCTTTTAAGAAGATCCTTTGGCCCTCTTCTGCTTCCTGGAAGAATCATCTACCAGTAAGACTTGGTCTTTCTTGGTTGGAAAGTGACTCTTTACAGTTTTCAACATGTTTAAGCAACTCAGGCAGGCTGACATATAACTTGTTCATGTGGAAATTCACAACAATTTGCGAGAAAGAGTCCGGAAGTGATTGCAAGATCAAATCTTGGATCAACTCTCCATCCATTAAAACCCAGTTGTCCCAATTGTTCAATCATATTGATCATTTTAGGACATTTGTCTATACTGTAGTGCCATCGGTCATTCTAGATCGGAAGAGCTCCTTAGATATCTGATATCTAATAGTCCTACTTTCCTCACCCTTCAACTCCTTGAAGGTGCAAGAGTATAGTAGGAGCATCCATAGTTTCATGCTGACGCTGAAGCTCGTTACTCATAGATGCGAGCATGATGCATTGAGCCAACTGTGCATCATCTTGCCACTTTCTAAAAGTAGCAATCTATTCCTCAGAGGCATTGTCTGCAACCATTATAGGGATAGGTATATTAAGGACATAAGATAACTTTTCAGCCTTGAGAACTATTCTCAAATTCCTTAACTAGTCCGTGTAATTCGGTCCGGTTAATTAGCATCTAATATGCTATGCAGTGATAGTGAATTAGACATCGTAAAATTCTGTAAATGAATTTGTAATTTAACAACATTTTAGCATACATTCATTTTTAATTAATTACCAAAATAAATTAGGTCTTTATTTTAAATTGGTATCTCCCACTATTTTCATCAAACTATATTACCCTCATTATATAGTTCGGCAATTCTAATTAAAGATTTGCTAGTGAGACTAAGGATCCCATTTTAGATGTATATAGCCTTGTGGTGACACAACAAACGATATATAAATAAATAGGTAAACAACTATTGTCAATTACATCTCTATGTAACTCCTTGTATTTTGCCTCTTAGATTATTTTGATCAAGTGGTGACACATCCGAATCAAAATTATCCAAGTTAAGTCCATCCTAGCACTTCCATATATTCGAAAGAAAAACACTGTCCTTGTGGTGACACAACAAAATAGTATCGTTCAGTCTATGTATAAGCATCAAATGTGATAAAGCAACATCTTAAATTTTTAATACTTGCCTTGTGGTGACATAACAAACTCATATTAAATATTTAATACTCTATTGCTTTACCATGCTAGAAGGCGACGTTCGATATTCCAAATATCTTTGAACGCTTAGGACTTAATATGATTTCTTTGAGGGGTTTGTTATTATTTGTCTCATCTTGTTTAGCGCGCATGCACATATATATATAAAATACGCGTCATATTATTTAACATGCGAAGCATGTTGTATAATATATAATATATACATAGCAAGCATGCACATATAGAATACTATATTCTACCCGGATTGATTATGGACTTTTATTCTAGTTTGGTTCACTAGAGCCACCAAGTAAACTAAAAGGTCAAACCTAGGGTGCGAGAATTAAATTTAAATATAACTATTACATTTAAACCCGGGCTCCATTACAAACGGGTCTTCAAGCGCTCCTTGCTCCTTTGTCTCCAATTCTTCAAGTAATTCTAACTAAACCTATTACATAAACTATTTACAATAAATAGAAACCTTGATCAGCAGTCAAGGGGAGGTACATAGGAGGAAGATAGAATTTACATCAAGAAAAATTAGAGAAGACGAGGTACGCAGACCCCATTTATAAAAACCCATTCATTCAAGCATCCACTAAAATAAATCCAATCACACATTGGTCAGCAGTCCATAATCAATCCCTATTTATTATCATACATATCTCCATATGTATCAATAAATAACATTCATCCCATGAATAATAAAATCATTCCATATATGCATTGATATCATTTAATGAGCAATATTAGTTAGTATAAAATTCAATTTCAACTCCAATTAGTTATCATGGAATCCAATTTCAACTCTAATTAGTTATCATGAAATCCAATTTTAATTAAAATAAACTTCTTTATTTTAATCATATTCCAAATCAAAATAAACTCTTTTATTTTAATTTATCCAATTTTTTTGAATAAAAATAAACTCCTTTTATTTTTAATCAAATTCCAAATCAAAATAAACTCTTTTATTTTAATTAATATGGAAACTAATTTCAAGTTTAAAATAAACACCTTTATTTTTAACTTAAAATTGTTGGAAAATAAAATATGTTGAATCCTATTCCTTATCAAAATAAACATCTTTATTTTTTAAGGAAACATGGAATCCTATTCCATATGTGAATAAACTCCTTTATTCTAGGAAACATGGAATCATATTCCATATGTGAATAAACTCCTTTATTCTAGGAAACATGCAATCCTATTCCATATATGAATAAACTCCTTTATTCTAGTTAACGTAGAATCCAATTCCAAGTTCAAATAAAACTTTTAATTTTAATTATATTCCAATTCAAAATAAACCTTTTATCTTAATTGAAAATAAATAAAATAAAATAAATAAAAAATAAATAAAATAATTTTACACAAACAATTATGCCCAATTAAATTGTTCTTAACACATATCAATGTATATACAGAATCAAAACAATTAATAATTCGCATAAAGTTTGGCTCTTAATACCACT
Source organism: Aralia elata (assembly GCA_034770075.1). NCBI lineage: Eukaryota > Viridiplantae > Streptophyta > Magnoliopsida > Apiales > Araliaceae > Aralia > Aralia elata. The sequence goes on along the minus strand of CM068388.1, from coordinate 31,993,697 downwards.
GTTAGGTTTGTACATAGCGCGAATATGCAATCAAATTACATAAATAGTGTGGAAGCGCGATAAAATCAGATTTTAAAATTTTATACAAACCATCACCATGATCTTTCTTTATGCACAATTATTAATTAAACGAAAGAGATGGAGAATAAGAATTATACCCTTGTAGAATTCTAGCTTCCTCAGGTACAAGTTCACCTCCAATTCCTTCGCGTTCTCCTTGAATTCCACCGATTAAATTCATTCCTTTGATCAACGTTAGTCACCCAAGTGTTTGGCCTCTAGAGGTGATCCACCAAGGAATAATACTTGTTCAAGAAGATGGGTGTTGGCAAAATCCTAGTTTCTATCTCTATAAAAATTGTAAGTACTCTCTACAATTCTTATGCAAGAGTGTGTAACCCTAATCTATGATAAGACTTCTCTTATTTATAGATGTAGGAAAACTCTTCCCTAAACTATTTAGGATTAGGGTTTCTATTCTAATTAAACTCCTTTAATTAAATTAAACTCCTAATCCAATTAGGAATTCATGTGAGAGTACTTCTATTAATTAATTCCCAATCCCTATTAGGAATTAAATAATACTAATAATAATAATAATAATAAGACTCCTCTTATTAATTTATATTTAATATTTCTAAAATATTAAATAATAAATATTAAGCTATTTAATTTATTCTATCTCCATAGACTAAATTAAATACACTTAACTTATTATTACAATTATGCCATTTACTTCTTAAATAAATATTTTCCTTTTGCGGTGTGACCCTTTAGGTTCTCCATATTAAACCGGTTGTAAATAAATCAATTAGAACAATTCTAATCTTATTTAAATAAATAAATTAAACTATTTAATTCATTTAAATAAATAATATTTATTCTACAATAAGGGTAAGCCCCCTTAGCGATCAACGACTTTCCAGATAATATAGATTTCAACATTAATCATAAAAGAACCTTTCAGTGCATAGTTACCGTACAATTCAATCCTTCTACCATACAATGTCCCAATTAAATATAAGACATGGAATTACTGTCAAGTCTTATTTTATTTAATTATATGTATTTCGATTCTAAAATGCACAACTCTGATAATGCAAATTAGAAACTCCTTTCTAATTTCATTTTGCTTTGGCCAAAGACTTCTGAGTCGTCATTTATCGAATCACATAGGACATTCTCTCCTTTTACTAGAAGTGGTAGATTCTTTGTTGATCATTCACCTATCTCTATGTATAACTTATTATACCCAATCATACCCTTTGATATACCCTAAGGGTCTTAAGGGACATGTCAAAGTATAATTCATCACACACAAGATACTATGATGATCTCAAGTCCAAAGATCACTTGTACTACTATCACTAAAGGAATTCCTATTGACAGGCGAGTAAAACTCCATTAGGTATTCCTTAGCGAGCCACGTTCAGTGAACTTATTCTCTAATAAGCACCTACATACTTGCTTTAGTGTCTCCACACAAATGATTATGAGATCAATCATCCTCTTCATAAGAGCAAGCAACGTATGTACTAATCTATCCGGATTCACTTATCCCCTTTTTAGTAATCCATCGATTAGGAACGATTTTAGTTTGTGAGCTATCTAGAATTTAGATCTCATTAGCATGATCACCATCATGATTCTAAAAGCATTGCTCAAAACTATGGGTTTATCACATTCAATATAACAGCATCATGTAGATAAAGTAAAATGCCTTTAACAAATGAATAAGATTACAATGTATATGCTACATCATATCAAATATGATTGGCTTGTGTGCATACTACTTTCAATATCTATCGAGCAAGTCTCCTATCTTATTCAAGTAATTATTGTGCAAGTTTACTTACCCTACCCAAAATTATATTTGAGCAAATAGTATTTATTGAGCAAGCTTGTTGAGTTTCTTGACTCCCGTTCAAAATTACTTATCAAATTAGCAATTAGTGTGCTAATATTCATACTTTTATTCAAGTATTGCAATGGAAGCTCATTTCATGCAATGTTATATATTGTGTGATTCCAAAGATTATGAATTGTTATTCATTTAAGATATTATTGATGTTGTTGTGTATGTTGTTGAACCTTAAAATTCTTTACTCCATAAACTGTTTGAAAGCTATGTCAAAGCTAATTGTTCCAGCTAGACACTTATTGATTTGTTTATTGAAGTGAGGTTAAATTCTCCAACTATAATTGTTGTTAAGTAAAACTGTCCGATCAAATTGTTTTGGTCCGGACTCCCGTGTAAAGCTGAGAAAAACAACCCTCATAGCAGGGGAAATGATATAAACGTCGGGGAACCGACAGGCGCGTAAATGGAAAATGTAAGGCTTATGCATAACGCCAGGTATTTTAAGCTGATCACCTATTGTACCAGTTTGTGGATTATCGGATGAATTTCCAGTAATTCTAGAATAGAGTTCTGTGCCTTGGTGCACCCTCAGTATTGAATAGTTCCCTTCTTCTAGAAACTTTGAAATCCTTGGATACTTCAGAAATCCTTCGGTCCATAGCGACCACTATAACGGTGATAAAAAGAAGTTGTTTATTTCCTTGACTCAGATAAATTTTTACTCTTGTGAGCTATAAAGTTATTCATGTGATTATTCATTGCTATTATACTTGCGGGGCAAATTTGTTGCTCACCCCTTGCTTTCCTTAAAAACATTTCAGCTAGTGCGGCACGTGGCGAGAGCTCAGGAAAAGATAAGGGAAAGGGGAAAGCTACGGAGTAGTTGTAATTTGTTGTTCTGGAATTACCGTTTGTATTAAGACTTATTATTGTCGTCGTGTATTAAGACATATTTACCCTTATGTATTATGTTATGTTTTGTTGTAACCTTGGTTTCGAGACTTGGGACAGGGTTATTTATGTTATATCAATGTAAATATTCCTTTATTCCGCTATAAGTTATCGATTGTATAATTCTTGTGTTAGATAGTGACGAACCAGGTCTGTGGCTCAGGTGACCCGGATTTGGGGGCGTCACACATGTCATACATACTACATCTCACATAACATATAATAAGACTGAGTTCCTTACTCAATCAACATAGTCATATATTGACTTTCTCATCTCATAAATATTTCATATGTAATTCAACATCATAGCAGTACACAATTCCACTAATCAGTTATTAGATTCATATAGCAAATAGGAACTGAAAGACTTGCCTGGCTCGTAGATTACCAATTACAGCTTTTTGTCCTTGTAGACTTCCTACACAACATATGATCATGCACATCAATTATTAGCCATATAACAATGTTTGGTAATCGTTTAAGTAACTCTAATCTACATTCCATATTCGTTCATGTTTAATCGATACACAATGTTTAATTTAGTGTTTAAGTCCTGTTAGGGTTCCTCATTGTCCATTCGGTTTATTTACGTTAAACTTCATTTTCCTTCTCATTACGTTTCACTTTAATTGACACTTAACATTTAGCTAAGTCTTAAACTTTGTCTTTACATCACATTAGATGTATGATGTTTGTTAACATTACTTAAGTTAACATTCGTCTTATATTTCTTCATACTTCTCTTTTAGTCGACATAGTTGTCATTACATCGAATTAGATGTATTACATTTGTTAACATAAATTAAATAATCATTTGTCTTAGGTTCCTCTATAATTATCACTTAACATTTAGTTAAGTAACTAAAGTTTGCCTTCACATTACAATATATATATATATATATATATATATATATTTGGTTTATTCAATTCAATTAGGAACTTTACCTAGCATGTAACATAAGGCTTAGCACTTAAATAACATTACTATACCTCACGAATATCAAGCTTAAGTCTTATATAACGTACTAAAACACGACCTTTAAATCATCATTTGCGTGATCCTCCAGTCGTAGAGCTTACACACTTTACGCCTGATGCACAGACATCACCCTCTCCGATCGTCGAGTCTCAAAACCCTTCGATCGATGTTCATATTTCTACCTCTCTTGTACAGAACATAGATTCTCCCTCACCTATTCAATTATCCTCCATGATAGTTACACCTCATCAATCCCCAGTTCACTCTCCCTCCTCATCTGCATTCTGCTCCCCGAAAGTCGAGCCTCAACCCTCTAAGTCTGATAAAGCCAGGTCCATCTTACTTATTTCCCCAAAAACTTCCCCTGTACACTCATCGCCTCCACCCTCACCACACACATCCACTTCTGCTATTCCTTCAGACATTCCTTCTTCCTCAAAGAAAGAATTCTTCAATCTCCCTCTTGCTCTCTTGAATCTATCTTAAAGTAATAAAGAATGCTTTGAGCCCCTCTTAATCATTCCCTCAACACAACAACTGACACACTCGACAACTCATATGTCTCGAGAGATCGAGGACAAGCTTGAGCAAAACTCCACTGAGCTTCATCACCGAATAGATGACATCACTACTACTGTTGGTCATTTATCAGAAGATTTGGGGAGAGAGCTACAGAAGTAACTAAAGTTTATGTTCAAGGATATGTCTAGTCGTCTTCACGATCGAGACACAATCTTCTTAAACGCTCTTGATGATCAAAAGAAAGTGGTACTTTCTCTGCAGCAACAGAATGAGCAGTCAATCAACTCTTTGTCTACTAAAGTCTTTGAGCTCAGCAATGGATTATCTATTTTTAAAAATGAAATGAAAATGTATGCTGCCAGCACCACCACTTTAGTTACTCAGCAAAATGAACATGTTGTTGCTCGTCAACGAGACATCCAAGCTGACATTGCCATGAACTCTTCTTAGGTCCAAGAGTTAGTCGACTCAGTCCAGCATCTCACAAGGGTGCATGATAACAAAAAGGGGGAGAAGAGTCAGGGGGATAAGGGAAGTCAGGGAGATAGGGGGAGACAAGGAGATAAACAAGCAGCTTCTCAAGCTTCTCAAAGGAAAGAAGATTGGAAATCTCCTCGAGCTTTACCAATAGAGCATGGCCAAGGACAGATCAAATCGTCGAGTGCAGTAACGCCAATTGGGATAAGAATTCTATCTGGAGATCCGGCTTATCTGAACAGAAACCTTCAATGAACTCATATCGTAGGAAAAGAAAGAACATTTTCTTCATTCACTCCTAATCTTGGCCCACGAGATTCTATTAAGGAAATTAGAAAAAAAAATGTTGAGTAAAGAGAAGCATCCAATCGCAGAAGGGAAGCTGAGAAGAAATAGCTTGCTTTGGAAAAGCCAAGAAAAAGAACGAAATAGTAAGCATATTCTATCTATTCCTTGTTAGAATGTTTGTAAATCTGATATTTTTTTGAAAATCTTTTAATCTTCAATAATCCTTTTGATCTAGCAATACAGTGGTTTACTATATTTTAAGTTATATTTACATTTTAAGCAATGCATTTTAAAATTGTCTCATGAAACTGTTGGTTTTGTCATCATCGAACAGGGGGATATTGTTGAAATATACATGGTTTATTTGATTTGATTTAATGATAAAAGTCCTTAATGAATATTTGTACCGGCAAGATTTGTAAAGTCCTTCTTAATGATTCAATGTACAAGGACTTAGAGTTAAAAGATCAAACGTGTTAGGTTGATTTCTTTGAGCTGCTATGAGGCATAATCAATAGGCTTAATATGTATGTAAAGTTAGTTTGTCGAGCTGTAAAAAAGATATGTTAGATCGCAGACTTAACTCTTCTATCGTAAAGCTTCAGACAAATCGTAGAGTTATTACATCTATCGTAAAGTGAACAGAATCGTAAAGCAAGAGCAAAGTTCACTCAGCAAAGACTGAACGTAGAGTGCTTCAGAGAATCGCAAAGCACAAGTCAAATGGTAAAGCACCTTTAAGATCGTTCAACAAAAGATAGATCCGTAAAGTCAGCTCTAGAATTGTAAAAAAAATCTTAGTAGAGAACGATTCCATTCGTAGGGTTCGAGACTTAATCCAAGCCATCTTCAGATCGTAGAATAAATACTATCAACTTTCATGATCGTAGAGTAATCAACCCTGACAGACTGATAAGAAAGCACTGTTGGTAGAGAATCCCAATACCCACACCAATCATACTTAGGCAAAATCGAAGATCAAAGGATGTGTCTAACAGCTAGTTTGCTGAAAGTGACGGGTCAAAGTGGTAGGTGGAGTTGCAGGCTGATGTGATAGGCTAAACAACAAAAAGCTGACACCTAAACTCAAAATGTCCACATCGAGTATCTCAGAATATCTAAAGCATTAAATGTTGCAACATAAACCTATCAACGGGAAGAGATTTAGGCATACTATAAAATGGTAGAGAGATTCAAATCTAAAAGCAACGAACTACAAAGAAAAGAAAAGAAACTCTGCCAAAAAGGAAAGAAACCACTCTACGATCTGAAGTTCAAATTCAAGTTGCTAAGGATTTGTTGAAAGTAGTATGCACACAAGCCAATCATTTTTGATATGATATAGCATATACTTTGTAATCTTCTTCATTTATTAATAAAAGAATTAATTTATTAAAGGAATTTTACTTTATCTACATGGTGTTGTTATTTATTATGTGATAAACCCATAGTTTTAAGCAATGCTTTTAGAATCATGATGATGATCATGCTAATGAGATCTAAATTCTTAAAAAGCTTAAAACTAAAATCGTTCCTAATCGTTGGATTACTAAAAGGGGATTAGTGAATCCGGATAAATTAGTACATACTTTGTTTGCTCTTAGGAAGAGGTTGATTGATCTCATAATCATTTGTGTGGAGACACTAAAGCAAGTATGTAGGTGCTTATTGGAGAATAAGTTCATTGAATGTGACTCGCTAAAGGAATACCTAATAGAGTTTTACTTGTCTGTCAATAGGAATTCCTCTAGTGATAGTAATATAAGTGATCCTTGGACTTGAGATCATCATTGTATCTTGTGTATAATAAGTTATACTTTGACATATCCCTTAAGACCTTTAGGGTATATCAAAGGGTATGCTTGGGTATAATAAGTTGTACATGGAGATAGGTGAATGATCAACAAAGAATCTACCACATCTAGTAAAAGATGAGAATGTCTTATACGATTCAATAAAATGACAACTCATTAGTCCTTGGCCAAGGCAGAATGAAACTAAAAAGGAATTTCTAATTTAAATTATTTAGAGTTGTGCATTTAAGAATCGAAATGCATATAAATAAATATAATGCGACTTGACAGTAATTCAATATCTTATATTTAATTGGGACATTCTATGGTATAAGGATTGAATTATATGGTAACAATTCACTGAAAGGTTCTTTTGTGATTAATGTTGAAATCTATATTATCTGAAAAGTCGTTAATCGCTAAGAGCGCTTACCCTTATTGTAGAATAAAAATTATTTATTTAAATTAATTAAATAGTTTAATTTATTTATTTAAATAAGATTAGAATTGTTCTAATTGATTTATTCACAACCGGTTTAATATGGAGAACCTAAAGGGTCACACCTCAAAAGGAAAATATTTATTTAAGAAGTAAATGGCATAATCGTAATAATAAGTTAAGTGTATTTAATTTAATCTATGGTGATAGAATAAATTAAATAGATTAATATTTATTATTTAATATTTTAAAAATATTAAATATAAATTAATAAGAGGAGTCTTATTATTATTATTATTATTATTACTATTATTATTATTTAATTCCTAAAAGGGTATGTGAATTAATTAATAAAAGTACTCTCATACATTCCTAATTAGATTAGGAGTATAATTAATTAAAGGAGTCTAATTAGAATAAAACCCTAATCCTTAATAGTTTAGGAGGGTTCCCTATATCTATAAATAAGAGAAGTCTTATCATGATTTGGGATTACACACACTTCCATTAGAATTGTGGAGAGTACTTACAATTTCTATAGAGATAGAAACTAGGGTTTTGTCAATATCCATCTTTTTGAACAAGTATTATTCCTTCGTGGATCACCTCTAGAGGCCAAACACTTGGGTGGCTAACGTTGATCAAAGGAAGGAATTTAATCGGTAAAACTCAAGGAGAACACGAAAGAATTGGAGTTGAACTTGTACCTAAGGAAGCTAGAATTCTACAAGGGTATAATTCTTATTCTCTATCTCTTTCATTTAATTAATAATTGCGTATTAAGAAAGATCATGGTGATGGTTTGTATAAAATTTTAAAATCTGATTATATCGCGCTTCCGCTTTATTGATGTAATTTGATTGCATGTTCGTGTTACATACAAACCTAACAGTGATATAAGAGCCAAATTTTATGCGAATTATTAATTGTTTTGATTCCTTATATGTATGGGTTTGTGTTTAGAATAATTTATTGGGCATAATATGTTGTATAAAATCATGGGTTTTTTGAAAACAATTCCAGAAAATCAAGTTTTGAGTAAAAAACAGATCAAATTCGCGACTGCAGGAAAACACAGACACAGTTCTGCAGACATGGCGCCACAGCGCCGTGTCCCCTTTGATAAACTAGCGCTGCAGCGCCGTGTCCCTCTGATAGTATGGAGTGATACGCAGTGCCGCTTTCCTTCACAAAAACCGATTTTTGCGATTTTGATAATTTTTGCAGTTTTTTTCAAAAATTAAAATAAAGTGTTATTTTACATGGTTTTATAATTAAAATAAAGAGTTATTTCAAATATGAAATTAGATTTCATGCAACTTTAATTTGTCCATTAAATGATATCAATGCATATATGAAATGGTTTTATTATTCATGAGATGAATGTTATCTATTGATGTATATAGTGATATATATATATATATATATATATATGATAATAAATGTGATTGATTATGGACTATTGACCAATGGATGATTGGATTTATTTTATGAGGATGCTTGAATGAATGAGTTTTTATAAATGGGGTCTGCGTACCTCGTCGTCTTTGTTTTTTTTCTTGATGTAAATTCTATCTTCCTCCTATGTACTTCCCCTTGACTGTTGATCAAGGTTTCTATTTATTGTAAATAGTTTATGTAATAGGATTAGTTAGAATTATTTTGAAGAATTGGAGACAAAGGAGCAAGGAGCGTTTGAAGACCCGTTTGTAATGAAGCCCGGGTTTAAATGTAATAGTTATATTTAAATTCAGTTCTTGCACCCTAGATTTGATCTTTTGGTTCACTTGGTGGCTCTAGTGAACCGAACTAGAATAAAAGTTCATAATCAATCCGGGTAGAATATAATATTCTATATGTGCATGATTACTATATATATATTATATATTATACAACATGCTTCGCATGTTAAATAATATGACGCGTATTTTATATATATGTGTGTGTGTGTGTGTGTGCATGCGCGCTAAACAAGATGAGACAAATAATAACAAACCCCTCAAAGAAATTATATTAAGTTGTAACGTTCAAAGATATTTGGAATATCAAACGTCGCCTTCTAGCATGGTAAAGCAATAGAGTATTAAATATTTAATATGAGTCTATTGTGTCACACAAGGCAAGTATTAAATATTTAAGATGTTACTTTATTACATTTGATGCTTATTAAGGAATTGAACAATGTTATTTTGTTGTGTCACATAAGGACAGTGTTTTCCTCTTCACATATATAGAAGAGCTAGGTTGAACTTAACTTGGATAATTTTGATTCAGATGTGTCACACTTGATCAAAATAATCTAAGAGGCAAAATACAAGGAGTTACATAGTGATATAATTGACAATAGTTGTCTACCTATTTATTTATATATAGTTTGTTATGTCACACAAGGCTATATACATTTGAAATGGGATCCTTATTCTCACTAGCAAATCTTTAATTAGATTTGTCGAACTATATATTGCGGATAATATAGTTTAATGAAAATAGTGGGAGATACCAATTTAAATAAAGACCTAATTTATTTTGGTAATTAAGAAATGAATGTATGTAAAAATGTTGTTAAACTAAAAAATTCATTTACAAAATTTTACAATGTCCAAATTACTATCACTGCAGAGCATAGTAGATGCTAATTAACCTGTTAATTAACCGGACCGAATTACACAGACTGGTTAAAGAATCTGAGAATAGTTCTCAAGGATGAAAAGTTATCTTATGTCCTTAATATGCTTATCCCTACAATGGTTGCAGACAATGCCTCTGAGGAAGAGATTGCTACTTTTAGAAAGTGACAAGATGATGCACAGTTGGCTCAATGCATCATGCTCGTATCCATAAGTAACGAGCTTCAACGTCAGCATGAAACTATGGATGCTCCTACTATACTCCTGCATTTTCAAGGAGTTAAATGGTGAGAAAAGTATGACTATTAGATATCAGATATCTAAAGAGCTCTTCCGATCTAGAATGACTGATGGCACTATAGTATAGACAAATGTCCTCAAAAATGATCAATCTGATTGAACAATTGGGACAACTAGGTTTTATAATGGATGGAGAGTTGATCCAAGATTTAATCTTGCAATCACTTCCGGACTCGTTCTCACAATTTGTTGTGAATTTTCACATGAACAAGCTAGATGTCAGCCTGTATGAGTTGCTTAAACATGTCGAAAAATTGTAAAAAGTCACTTTCCAACCTAGAAAGACCAAGTTTTACTAGTAGATGAGTCTTCTATGAAAAGAAAGAGGACCAAAGGATCTTCTGAAAAGAAGAAAAGTTCAAAGAAGGAAAAAGTAAAGGCAAATACATAGGACAATAAGATGAAAACTGATGCGGATAGCGAAGGAGTTTGCTTCCACTGTAATAAGTCTGGACACTGGAAAAGTGTTATGTTTGTAATAACGAAAAACGTACAATCAAATTGCATATAATCAAGCGAAAGCATGGCAAATCAGAATTTGAAATTTTACAACCCAAACCCAGGATCAATCTTTAATGCGCTATTATTAATTAATAAAGGTAGATGGAGAATTAGAATTATACCCTTGTAGAAACTAGCTTCCTCAGGTATGAGTTCTACTCCAAAATCCTTCACGAAGATTCCTTCTTTTGATCAACGCAAGCCACCCAAGTGTTTGGCCTCTAGAGGTGATTCACCAAGGAATAATATTTACTCAAGAAGATGGTTGATGGCAAGCCCTAGTTTCTATCTCTATAGAATTATGAGTATTCTCCCAATTCTTATGGAAGAGTGTGTAACTCTAAATCATAATAAGACTTCTCTTGTTTATAGATGTAGGCAACATTCCTAAACTATTTAGGTTTAGGGTTTTATTAATTATACTCCTAATCTAATTAGGATCTAATATGAGATTACTCCTATTAATTAATTTCTAACCCATTTAGAAATTAAATAATAATAATAATAGTAATAATAATAATAAGACTCTTCTTATTAATTTATAATTAGTATTTTCAAAATACTAAATAATAAATATTAAGTTATTTAATTTATTCTATCACCATAGTTTAAATTAAATACACTTAACTTATTATTATGATTATGTCATTTACTTCTTAAATAAATATTTTCCTTTTGTGGTGTGACACTTTAGGTTCTCCATATTAAATCGGTTGTGAATAAATCTATTAGAACAATTCTAATCTTATTTAAATAAATAAATTAAATTATTTAATTCATTTAATTAAATAATATTTATTCTACAATAAGGGTAAGCCCCTTTAGCGATCAACGACTTTCCAGATAATATAGATTTCAACATTAATCACAAAAGAACATTTTAGTGAATAGTTACCGTACAATTCAATCCTTTTACCATGCAATGTCCCAATTAAATATAAGACATAGAATTACTGTCAAGTCTTATTTTATTTAATTATATATATTTCGATTCTGAAATGCACAATTCCAAATAATGCAAATTAGAAACAACTTTCTAATTTCATTCTGACTTGGCCAAGGACTACTGAATTATTATTTATCGAATCACATAGGACATACTCTCCTTTTACTAGAAGCGGTAGATTCTCTGTTAATCATTCATCTATCTCTATGTATGACTTATTATACCCAAGTATACCCTATGTTATAAGGATTCTTCGATCGGATCGAGGAAGGAATACTTAATCAATGAGTTTCTCAATCATCTCAAAGATAATGGTATTTTCTCATAATGGACACATCCTGATAAGCAATAATTGATTGGTATATCTGAAAGGAGAAAATGTACCTTGTTGGACATAGTGCAGTCCATGATAATTTTTACCGACATTCTGGTATCCTTCTAGGCTCATGCCCTAGAAACGGCTGCATATCTACAAAATAAGGTAACCTCAAAATCCGTCCCCAAGACTCCATATGAGTTATGGACAGGGAGGAAACCCAGTTTTAAGCATGTTAAGATTTAAGGTTATCTAGCTTATGTGAAAAAGTTTCAAAAGGATAAGTTTGGGACAAAATCTGACAAGTGCAGATTTGTTAGATATCCTAAAGAAAGTTTAGGGTATCATTTCTATAATTCAATGAGCAAATGGTGTTTGTTGTGAAACACAGTACCTTCTTGGATAAAGGAGTTTATACTTGAAGGGGCTAGTGGGAGGAAAAATAGATCTTGAAGAAGTTCAAGAACCACAAAACACTATAAGCCGAATTGAGGAACCTGTAAATAGACCTATTGTACCACAACCGAATCGTAAATCTGGAAGAGTACCAAAGATACTTAGAAGGTATGGATTCATCATAGAGGATGATGATGAGGTACGCATCATAGAGGATGATGATCCAGTCATATACGATGAGGCTATGAGTAGTAGACACTCAGAGAAATGGTAGATGATCATGAAATTCGAAATGGACTCCATGTATGAGAACCAAGTATAGACTCTTGGTACTCCACAGAAAGGCATATTGCCTATAGGCTGTAAATCAGTCTTTAAGAGAAAGACTGGAGCAAATAGCAAGGTGGAGACCTATAAGGCCAGAATGGTGACAAGATTTCAAATAATGGCAAGGAGTTGTCCATCATGAAATCTTATCACCAGTAGCAATGCTCAAGTCTATTCAGATTTTACTTGTAATTGCAGCTTATTATTACGAAATCTGGCAAACGGATGTGGAGACGTCCTTCCTCAATGAAGACTTGAGGAGAATGTATGTATGATACATCCAGAGGAATTTATTTTAAAGGTTGAAGCAAATTGTGTATGTAAGCTACAATGATCCATTTATGGATTGAAGCAAGCTTCTCAAAGATAGAACATCCATTTTGATGAAACAATCAAAGGAGTTTGATTTTGTCAAAAACGAGGATGAACCATGTGTGTACAAAAAGGTCAGTGGGAGTGCAGTGACATTCCTAGTACTATATGTTGATATACTACTGAAAGGGAATGATATACCAATGCTATAATCAGTAAAGATGATGTTGTCTAAACATTCCTCCAATGAAGATTTGGTTAAAGCATCCTATATTTTGGGATGAAGATCTATAGAGATGGATCTATAAGGATGCTTAGCTTGACCCAAAGAACGCACATTCATTTGATGCTAAATGGGTTTAGCATGGCAAACTCTAAGAGAAGTCTCATGTTAATGAGCCATGGAGTGAATCTCTTTAACAATTGTCCCCAAAGACACCTATAAAGAGAGATTGCATGAGTAACTATCATGTATGCGATGAAATGTACGAGATCGGATATTACTTATGCACTAAATGTGATAAGCAAATATTAGTCTGTTCCTGGAGAAGATCACTGTAAGACAGTGAGAAACATCCAAAAGTACTTAAAAAGAACTAAGGATGTGTCTTAATGGTGGATCTGAATTGAAACTAGAGGCTTCACATACTCAAGTTTTTCAGATTGACCTAGACGACACCAAATCCACTTTAAGGTATATGATTATCTTGAATGGTGGTGCAATGAGTTGAAAAGAGTTCCAAGCAACAAATGGTTGTTGATTAAGTGATCAAGACAGAGTATATAACTGTAAATGAAGCTGCAAGTTGGTTGTTTGGATGAAAAGTTCATTACAGAACTTGGAATGGTTCCTAGTTGGTATATTGTGAAAAACACTAGGTTGTTGCACAAACCAAGGAACCTAAGTCTCATCTGGGATCCAAACAAGTGTTGCGGCACTTTCATATGATTAGAGAAATCATTGAAAGAGGAGAAGTTAATATAGAGATAGTGGACTCACAAGACAATATTGCAGATCCATTTACTAAAGCTTAAATACAATAGTAGTTTGATCGTCACTTAGAGAAGATGGGTATTAGATACTATGACGATTGGCTTTAGTGCAAGTGGGAGATTGAAAGTAGTATGCACACAAGCCAATCATATTTGATATGATGTACCATATACTTTGTAATCTTATTCATTTATTAATAAAAGAAATAATTTATTAAAGGCAATTTTACTTTATCTACATGGTGCTATTATTTAATATCTGATAAACCCATAGTTTTAAGCAATACTTTTAGATTCATAATGATGATCATGCTAATGAGATCTAAATTCTTAGAAAGCTTAAAACTAAAATCGTTCTTAATCGTTGGATTACTAAAAGGGGATTAGTGAATCCGGATAGATTAGTACATACTTTGCTTGCTCGTAGGAAAAAGATGATTGATCTCATAATCATTTGTATGGAGACACTAAAGCAAGTATGTAGGTGCTTGTTGGAGAATAAGTTCACTGAACGTGACTCGCTAAAGGAATACCTAATAGAGTTTTACTTGTCTGTCAATAGGAATTCCTCTAGTGATAGTAATACAAGTGATCCTTGGACTTGAGATCATCATAGTATCTTATGTATGATAAGTTATACTTTGACATGTCCCTTAAGACCTTTAGGGTATATCAAAGAGTATGTTTGGGTATAATAAGTTGTACATGGAGATAGGTGAATGATCAACAAAGAATCTACCACATCTAGTAAAAGACGAGAATGTCTTATACGATTCGATAAAATGACAACTCATTAGTCCTTGGCCAAGGCAGAATGAAATTAGAAAAGAGTTTCTAATTTGCATTATTTAGAGTTTTGCATTTAAGAATCGAAATGCATATAATTAAATATAATAAGATATGACAGTAATTCCATATCTTATATTTAATTGGGACATTGTATGGTAGAATGATTGAATTGTACGGTAACTATTCACTGAAAGGTTCTTTTGTGATTAATGTTGAAATCTATATTATCTGGACAGTCGTTAATCGCTAAGGGGGCTTACCCTTATTGTAGAATAAAAATTATTTATTTAAATGAATTAAATAGTTTAATTTATTTATTTAAATAATATTAGATTTGTTATAATTGATTTATTCACAACCGGTTTAATATGGAAAACCTAAAGGGTCACACCGCAAAATAAAAATATTTATTTAAGAAGTAAATGGCATAATCGTAATAATAAGTTAAGTGTATTTAATTTAATCTATGGTGATAGAATAAATTAAATAGCTTAATATTTATTATTTAATTTTTTAGAAATATTAAATATAAATTAACAAGAGGAGTCTTATTATTATTATTACTATTATTATTATTTAATTCCTAAAAGGGTTTGGGAATTAATTAATAAAAGTACTCTCATACATTCCTAATTGGATTAGAAATTTAATTAATTAAAGGAGCTTATTAGAATAAAAACCCTAATCCTAAATAGTTTAGGAGGGTTTCCTATATCTATAAATAAAAGGAGTCTTACCATGATTTGGGGTTACACACACTTCCATTAGAATTGTGGAGGGTATTTACAATTTCTATAGATATAGATAGAAACTAGGGTTTTGCCAATATCCATCTTCTTGAACAAGTATTATTCCTTGGTGGATCACCTCTAGAGGCCAAACACTTGGGTGGCTAACGTTAATCAAATGAATGAATTTAATCGGTGAAATTCAAGGAGAACGCGAAAGAATTGGAGTTGAACTTGTACCTAAGGAAGCTAGAATTCTACAAGGGTATAATTCTTTTTCTCTATCTCTTTCGTTTAATTAATAATTGCGTATAAAAAAAGATCATGGTGATGGTTTTTATAAAATTTTAAAATCTGATTTTATCGCCCTTCCGCTTTATTGACTAATTTGATTGCATGTTCGCGTTACATACAAACCTAACACTTGTGAACAGAAGCTTAATGACAACTTAGCAGCACCTCTCAACAACATTCATTCAACAATTAGTTCTGGGCTTAGTGACCACAAAGATTCTAAGTCTGATGGGCTTGAAGAGTACTTAGTGTACTATGTTGTTCCAAGTTTGTTGGACTTGAAGAGGTCTTAGTGTCCTTGTCTTAGTGACTAAAATATCCAAGTCTGCTGGGCTTGAAGAGGGCAAGAGTGTCCTGATCAGAGTGATCGAATTCATAGTGAAATTCCTACTTGTTGAAGTAGAAGAGTGGAGTAGGAGTTATTCAGTCTCCGAACTGCTTAAAAATCTCCTTGTGTTATTTACCTTTTTTGTCTTATATTTTGTCTATATTATTGCTTGTGATTGAGATTCTAAACTAAACTGGGAACTAAAATTTTCAAGTAATCAGTAAGGGGATAACCTTTTTAGTTTAAATCATATATTCCATTGTGCTAAATCAATTTGATTAACAAATATTGGGTAATACCTTAATCAAGTTTTATTTAAAAGAAAAAAAGAAAAAAAGAAATGGATCTATTCACCCCCCTTCTAGATTTTTAAGTGCCTTTGGGAAATAACACCTTTTATTTATCCTATTGTTTTCTAATACTGCTGAATATAAATTGGGGGGGGGTTTGAATTGAATTAAACTAATTAATGTAACCGAAAATAATTAATAAGAATAACTAATGAATTAAAGACCTACGTTCAATATCGCCTTTTTACAATCTTTGGAATAATCAAGTATAACAGTATATTTATCTTCAATGAAACTAATAGTCCTAAATAACATTAAGCTCTGATATTCGAAATTCTCCTTAGATTATCACTCAATGAAACAAGCTCTTCACAAGATTCTAACTATCATACAACCTAGAACAAGCTCTCTAGATTTAATATAATAGTACCATTAAGAACTAGGAAATTAGACTATTCCAAGCAATCATCACACAAGCTCGGATTATTTAACCTGTCTTCTGATAATCTTAATAATACACAAAAGTTTGTCCACAATCATGTATTATTAATTACTACTTGTGATTAGGAACAATATCAATTATACATAATAGTATTCCTTAATCTAGCATATGATATTAGCTAATCAATTCAATTCTGCAGAAATCAAATCAATTAAGCCAAATAGCATTCAATAATTAAATCAGATTATCAAGAATGAATTTCATACACAAAGGAATAAATAAAGTAAACTTGATCAAACCATTAATTATAAAGAAGGTTCAACATCCCTTAGAACTGAAATAGAAAATTTAGCTCGACATGCCTTCAATCTTGTAAAACTAGGGTTTGAATTCCAATGTATATTATCATGTAGTACCTCTAATATCTAACTAGTAACATGTATTTATATTCCTAAGATAATATCTTAATACTCTAAGAAATAACAATCCATTTACAATTAGAACTCCTCAAGATTCCCTACCAAAAATAAACTGATTTCTTTTTTTTCCCCGCTGAATTCGTCGGGGTTGATCCATTGAACTGGAGGAGCTCGTCGGGGCGGATTCGGCAGAGAAGGCTGGGCCAGGGCGAACTCAATACACGCTAGGGCGAATTCATTACCCTTCACGAACTCGCCGGGGCGAGTTCCCAACTTTCCAAAAATCGAATTTTTCCTGTTTTTCTTAATTTAGCTCCATTTATCCCTGAAATCAATAAACACCTTAATAAGCTCATATACACCATAAAACATGTAATAAACTAAACATAAAGGAATTATAATAAATGAATATTATGCACTCATCAAATTCCCCCACACTTAGCCTTTACACGTCCTCGTGTAAATCAAAACAAAGGTAATATTAACTTCATCTGAAATTCATTTAACCAAGCTTTCAAAAAGTTTAAATCAATTACCAACCATGAATATCAACACTAACTAACAGAAATTTGGTCAACACTTTATCAATCAATTCACAACAATAACCTCGTCATTCCACACCGAACATCTCTAAATCAAACTGTGTCTACATAAGTATCTTTTCTATGATCTACACATATACTCAACTCAGTTATCATAGAATAACAGCCGTGCACACAAACTCAAAACATATTTTCTCTGTTGTTTATTTTTTCCTTTTCTCGAAAACCATCAAATTCACACTTTTTTCCAGGTGAATGCATTTTATGCTCTATTTCACCTTTCTCATTCCTTCTTAAGTGAGTGCATTTTATGCTCCATCTCACTTATCTGTTTACCAACGAGTGCGTTTTATGCTCCATCTCGTTGCATGTGTTTATAGGTGAGTGCGTTTTACGCTCCATCTCAACCCACCATATGTTGCTCTTTTGCACTTTTTGTCATCCAATCTTTCTTCAATTTCTTTCAAATTTTCCTCTTTTTTTCTTTTTTTCTTTTTTTTCCTTCACATGGTCCTGCAAACAAAACAAGCAGATAAACAGTTTTAAATCATGAAATCAATGCACATAGACAACTCCACAGATAATTCAGCTAAATAAACATATATCTCATATTCAAGAACTCATGCAGTACAAATTAGATCTAAATCAGTTACTATGGATCATGACTTAGTTATCATCATTCATTAACTAATTTCGCATCAAACAAATTCTATCCAATTAGCATCAATTTTCATTCTTCAACCAAAAACCTTCAAAACCTTAGTCAAACACAATCATTGAGCCAAAAAGTTTTTTAAAGCAAATTTTTAATTTTTTCTTCTATAAAAATATAAACATAATTAGATCATAATCTCCTAGAGTAAACCTAAATATAACCTAAACCCCTCCCCCACACTCAAACCTTACATTGTCCCCAATGTAAGACAATCATGCAAAGACGAAATAACTAAATAAAATGCAACAAGTAAAAGTAAAAGGGATAGAAAAGCAAATCTGAATGTTGGGTTGTCTCCCAAGCAGCGCATTTGTTTAACGTTGTTTGCTCGACACCAATCCTCTCAATCCTCATAAATTAGGTCCACCAAGTCCAACATCTCAACGTTCTCCACCTGATATCCTTCATCGAAGGGTTTGAGCCTGTGACCGTTTACTTTGAATACCTTTCCTGTGCTCGGACTCCGAATTTCCGCTACACCATGTAGAAAAACATTAGTTGCAAAAGGTCCAACCCATCTAGAACGCAACTTATCAGGAAATAACTTAAGCCTTGAGTGGTAAAGGAGAACTCTTTGTCCCACAATAAAAGTCTTTCTCAAAATCCGTTTATCATGGAAGGCTTTAGTCTTTTCCTTGTAAATCTTAGAACTTTCATAAGTATCATTCCTCAATTCTTCGAGCTCTTGTAACTGCAACTTCCTCTGCTCTCCAGCTTGATTTAAACTCATGTTGCACTGCCTAATTGCCCAGAAAGCTTTGTGTTCTAGCTCTACAGGAAGGTGACATGGTCCTAAATACAATCTGGTAAGACGACATACCAATATGAGTCTTGTATGCGGTTCTATAGGCTCAAAGTGCATCCTCTAACCGAAGACTCCAATATTTCCTGTTCGGGTTGACTACCTTCTCTAAAATGGACTTTACCTCATGGTTGAATACCTTAGCTTGGCCATTACTCTACGGATGATAGGATATAGAAACCTTATGCATCACATTGTATTTTCTAAAAAGTGCGGCTAGCATCCTGTTGTAGAAATGCGTCTCTCTATCACTGATGATGGCTCTTGAAGGTTCCAAACCGACAAATATGTTAGATTTGACAAAATCTGCAACAACTTTAGAATCATCAGTCCTGGTGGCTTTAGCTTCCACCCACTTAGAAACATAACCAACAACCAAAAGAATGTAAATATTACCATAAGAAACAGGAAAAGGTCCCATAAAATCAATACCTCAAACATCAAAAATTTCAACAACTAAGATGGGAGTTTGGCATTTGATTCCTATGTGATATGTTCCCTGTCTTTTGACAATTCGCACATGATTTACAAAACAGATAAGAATCTTTAAAGATTTTTGGTCTATAAAAACCACATTCTAAAACCTTATGGGTTGTCCTTTTTGGTCCAAAGTGACCTTCACAAGCATAAGAGTGACAGAAATTTAGAATCGATAAAAAATCACTATTAGGCACACATCTTAACTATCTAGTCAGCACAAAATTTTTACAAATATGGGTCATCCCATAAATAATATTTGGCATCACTATTAAGCTTTTCTTTTTGGGATTTAAAAAACTCACTAGGAACATAAGCACTCACTAGATATTTCACTATATCAGCATACTAGGGTACGAACTCATGAATGGAAAACAGATGCTCATATAGGAAATAATCCTGCAATGGTAGAGCTTCCTCATCTCTAAACAACCTACTCAAGTGATTTGCCACCAAGTTGTCTGTTCTTTTCTAATCCTTGATCTCTAAGTCAAATTCTTGCAGCAGCAGAATCTATCTGATAATTCTAAGTTTAGAGTCCTTCTTGGTTAGCAAATACCTGAGAGTAGCATGGTCAGAATAAACTACAACTTTAGTACCAAACAGATATGATCTAAACTTGTCTAAAGTAAATAGAACAGATAAAAGTTCTTTTTCAATTGTAGAATAGTTAATCTGAGCATCATTCAACGTTCTAGAGGCATAATAAATGGCATGAACAGCTCTATCAACTCTTTGTCCCAAGACAGCTCCTACTGCATAGTTACTTGCATCACACATGATCTCGAATGGCAATTTCCAATTTGGTGGTTGTATCACCGATGCTGAGGTCAACAACTTCTTCAATTTATCAAAAGCCTCCTTGCACTCATCATCAAAATGGAATTCCACATCCTTTTGTAGCAAATTACACAATGGCGATGCTATCTTCGAGAAGTCCTTGATAATTTTGCGATAGAAACCTGCATGTCCAAAAAAAGAGCGAATCTCCCGCACACTTACAGGGTAAGGCAAAACAGTAATAATCTCTATCTTAGCTTTATCAACTTCTAATCCCCTAACTGAAATGACATGACTAAGTACTATACCTTGTTCTACCATAAAATAACACTTTTCCCAATTAAGAACAAGATTAGTCTCTAAGCATCTATCTAGCACACGAGTCAAATTATCTAGGCATGCATCCAAAAAATCACCATGAATTGTGAACATCCATAAAGACTTCAATGCAACTTTCAAAAAGATCAGAAAAGATACTTACCACGCATCTTTGAAAAGTACTTGGTGCATTGCAAAGTCCAAAGGACATCCTACGAAACGCAAATGTACTGAATGGACATGTGAATGTGGTCTTTTCCTGGTCTTCGGGTGCGATCACAATCTAGTTATAACCTGAAAAACCATCTAGAAAACAATAATAAGTATGCCCATCTAATCTTTCTAACATCTGATCAATAAAAGGGAGAGGGAAGTGATATTTTCTAGTTACAGCATTCAATTTCCTATAGTCAATACACACTCTCTATCCTGTTTGCATTCTTATGGGCATCAACTCATTATTGTCATTCTTGACGACCGTGATTCCAAATTTTTTTGGTACTACCTAGATTGGACTCACCAATTGACTATCTGAAATGGGGTAGATGATACCTGAGTCAAGCAATTTATAACCTCTTTCTTCACTACCTCCATCATGGGTGAATTTAATCTTTATGTGCTTCTTTAGTGGGCTTAGCTCCATCCTCCAAAAGGATTCTATGCATGTATATAGCAGGGCTTAGATCTTTGATATCCGCTATGGTCCAACCAAAGACTGTTATGTGGTCCCTTCGGATTCTTAGCAGTTTGTCCTCTTGAATTTTGGTCAGATTGTTAGCGATGATCACTGGTAGTGTGTCCTACTTTCCTAAGTATGCATATTTCAAGTGCGTAGGTAACGGTTTCAATTCCATAGTTGGAGCCTGCACAACATATGGCAATAACTTTTGATGAGAAGTAGGTAATTGAATGGAATAAACTGCATAATTATATGAAATTTTAGGTGAAGAATGCAACGCAGCCACAATTTCCTTCAATTCCTGATTTTGCTCAATCTTTTCTTCCTTGTCCAATTCCATGTTGTTTCTAATGGCAACCTCCAAGCTTTCCTGATGAATTTGTTCAAAAGATCCCTGCACCAAAGAGTCAATGATATCAATAGCAAAAACGGGATTAATATCACTAGGATACCTCATGGCCTCAAATATGTTAAACTGAATCTTTTCGCCATCAAACTCCATGGTCAAGGTCCCATTGTGCACATCAATCATTGTCTTTATTGTTTTCAAGAATGACCTCCCTAACAAAATATGTGAAGGATTTGAAGATGTATCATCCTCCATATCCACAATGTAAAAATCTGCAGGAAAGATTAGTTCATTCACCTGCACCAAGACATCTTCAATCACCCCTTAGGGGTAAGTGTTAGTATGATCAGCCAATTGAATAATAACATCAGTTTGTTTCAAAGGGCCCAGATTTAAAGAAGCATAAACAGATAATGGCATAACGTTAATTGAAGCTCCTAAATCTAGCGTAGCTTTCTCAAATCTGGTATTACCAATCTTACATAGAATTGTGAACAAGCTTGGATCTTTACACTTAGGGCATTTTTCTTTGGAGAACCGCTGATACATTCTCAGCCACGGTGACTCTTTCATCATTTTTCAGTTTTCTTTTATTAGTGCACAATTATTTTGAAAACTTTGCATACCTTGGCACTTGCTTAATTAACTCTTGGGTGCATGAGGTCTTGGGATCCATTCCTGCCAAAGGCAAGAATGTTAAGATTTTAGCTAAACTAGCAAAAAAAAATTCCTTCTCTTACTCATCCTTCTTTTACGTCCTAGGATTCCTGGGGGGGAAAGGTAAAGGATTAGTCTTGAGCTGAATAGAAGTGTTAGGTATTACCTTAGATATTTCTGTTTCCTCCTTAGCTTTTTCCTCCTCAAAATCAATAGTGGCTTTTGGTGTATCCATTTGTTTTCCACTCCTTAAAGTTATGGCACTTCCATTCTCTCTCGGGTTAACAACAGTTTGAGAAGGTAGCTTCCCTGAACCTTGAGAGTCCAATCGACCAATTGTAGTAGCAAGTTGACTCATCTGATTCTCCAAATTGTGAATGGAAGTCATTGTCTCTTGTTGAAATTGTTGAGTCTGGTTCATGAATGCTTTGAACATATCTTCAAGGGATGTTCCAAGATTAGCAGGTGTTGCTTACCTTAGTGGATATTGCTGTTGAGCTAGCTAAAATACTTGCTGCTTAGGTGGATAAACACCTTGCACTGGTGGCCTATTTCCCCCGTAACTAAAATTGGGATGATCCTTCCAACCTGGATTGTAGGTGTTTGAGTAAGGAACATACTTTCTCTACAGTTGTGCTTGATAGTTTCCCACTGCATTGGCTTGTTGCACAGTCTCATCTTCTTGCAATGTTGGTCATGCATCTTTGTTGTGGCCTGTTATTAAGTATATCCCACAAGCCTTCGATACTGGCATGTTTCCTACAACCATTTGTCTAACCATAACAGTTAAGTCAGAAATCTGTTGTTTAATATTACTTGCGCTCACCTCATTTACCCTTTTCGGTGCATGATCACTCCTGGTTTCGTATTGTTGGGAGTTAGTTGCCATATTTGCAATCAAGTTCTTTGCAGCATCTAGAGTTTTATCAACTAGTGCTCCTCCACTCGCGGCATCGATCATACTCCTATCCAATGGCAATAATCCCTCATAGAAGTACTGAATCAGGTGTTGATCATCAATTTGGTGGGGTGGATAGCTAGAGCACAGCTTCTTGAACCTTTCCCAATACTCGTAAAGAGTCTCTCTAAAAGTAGTATGCACACAAGCCAATCATATTTGATATGATGTAGCATATACTTTGTAATCTTATTCATTTATTAATAAAAGAATTGATTTATTAAAGGCATTTTACTTTATCTATATGGTGCTGTTATTTAATATGTGATAAACTCATAGTTTTAAGTAATGCTTTTACAATCGTGATGATGATCATTCTAATGAGATCTAAATTCTTAGAAAGCTTAAAACTAAAATCGTTCTTAATCGTTAGATTACTAAAAGAGGATTAGTGAATCCGGATAGATTAGTACATACTTTGCTTGCTCTTAGGAAGAGGATGATTGATCTCATAATCATTTGTATGGAGACACTAAAGCAAGTATGTAGGTGCATATTGGAGAATAAGTTTACTGAACATGACTCGCTAAAGGAATACCTAATAGAGTTTTACTTATTTATCAATATAAATTCCTCTAGTGATAGTAATACAAGTGATCCTTGGACTTGAGATCATCATAGTATCTTGTGTATGATAAGTTATACTTTGACATGTCCCTTAAGACCTTTAGGGTATATCAAAGGGTATGTTTGGGTATAATAAGTTGTACATGGAAATAGGTGAATGATCAACAAAAAATCTACCACATCTAGTAAAAGATGAGAACGTCCTATACGATTTGATAAAATGACAACTTAGTAGTCCTTGGCCAAGGCAGAATGAAATTAGAAAGGAGTTTCTAATTTGCATTATTTAGAGTTGTGCATTTAAGAATCGAAATGCATATAATTAAATATAATAAGACAGGACAGTAATTCCATATCTTATATTTAATTGGGACATTGTATGGTAGAAGGATTGAATTGTACGGTAACTATTCACTGAAAGATTCTTTTGTGATTAATGTTGAAATCTATATTATCTGTAAAGTCGTTAATCATTAAGTGAGCATAACAGAAATGTCAGAAAAAAATTATTTATTTAAATGAATTAAATAGTTTAATTTATTTATTTAAATAAGATTAGATTTGTTATAATTAATTTATTCACAACCGGTTTAATATGGAGAACCTAAAGGGTCACACCGCAAAAGAAAAATATTTATTTAAGTAAATGGCATAATCGTAATAATAAGTTAAGTGTATTTAATTTAATCTATGGTGATAGAATAAATTAAATAGCTTAATATTTATTATTTAATATTTTAGAAATATTAAATATAAATTAATAGGAGGAGTCTTATTATTATTATTACTATTATTATTATTATTTAATTCCTAAAAGGGTTTGAGAATTAATTAATAAAAGTACTCTCATAAATTCCTAATTGGATTAGGAGTTTAATTAGAATAAAAACCCTAATCCTAAATAGTTTAGGAGGGTTCCCTATATCTATAAATAAGAGGAGACTTATCATGATTTTGGGTTACACACATTTATATTAGAATTGTGGAGAGTACTTACAATTTCTATAGATATAGAAACTAGGTTTTTTTGCCAATACCCGTCTTCTTGAAGAAGTATTATTCTTTGGTGGATCACCTCTAGAGGCCAAACACTTGGGTGGCTAACTTTGATCAAAGGAAGGAATTAATCGGTGAAATTCAAGGAGAACGCAAAAGAATTGGAGTTGAACTTGTACCTGAGGAAGCTAAAATTCTATAAATTCTCTATCTCTTTCGTTTAATTAATAATTGCGCATAAAGAAAGATCATGGTGATGGTTTGTATAAAATTTTAAAATCTGATTTTATCGCACTTCCGCTTTATTTATGTAATTAGATTGCATGTTCGTGTTATATACAAACCTAACACTCTCCACTGAATTGTCGGATTCCACATATCTCCTTCCTTATGTTGGCTACTCTTGAAGCAGGAAAGTAATTTTCCAAGAACAGCTTCTTCATGGCGTTAAATAACTGTATTAATCCGGATGGAAGATAATACAACCAATCCTTTGCCAAATCTGCCAGTGAAAAGGGAAACGCTCTCAGCTTGATTTGTTCCTCCGTGATTCCTTGCGGCTTCATGGTGGAATACACCACATGGAACTCCTTTAAATGCTTGTATAGATCTTTACCTGTAAGACCATGAAAGGTAGGTAAAAGGTTAATTAGTCCGGATTTCAGTTCAAAAGCAGCAGTTAAAGTAGGATACTCAATGCATAAGGATTATTGATTGAGATTAGGAGTGAAACTAGTATGCACACAAGCCAATCATATTTGATATGATGTAGCATATACTTTGTAATCTTATTCATTTGTTAAAGGCATTTTATATTATGTACATGGTGCTGTTATATTAAATGTGATAAACCCATAGTTTTGAGCAATGCTTTTAGAATCATGATGGTGATCATGCTAATGAGATCTAAATTCTAGATAGCTCACAAACTAAAATCGTTCCTAATCGATGGATTACTAAAAAGGGGATTAGTGAATCCGGATAGATTAGTACATACGTTGCTTGCTCTTATGAAGAGGATGATTGATCTCATAATCATTTGTGTGAAGACACTAAAGTAAGTATATAGGTGCTTATTAGAGAATAAGTTCACTGAACGTGGCTCACTAAAGAATACCTAATGGAGTTTTACTTGCCTGTCAATAGAAATTCCTCTAGTGATAGTAGTACAAGTGATCCTTGGACTTGAGATCATCATAGTATCTTGTGTATGATGAGTTATACTTTGACATGTCCCTTAAGACCTTTAGGGTATATCAAAGGGTATGATTAGGTATAATAAGTTATACATGGAGATAGATGAATGATCAACAAAGGATCTGCCGCTTCTAGTAAAAGGAGAGATTGTCCTATGTGATTCGATAAATGACGACTCAATATGCCTATCCCTGCAATGGTTGCAGACAATGCCTCAGAGGAAGAGATTGCTACTTTTAGAAAGTGGCAAGATGATGCACAGTTGGCTCAATGCATCATGCTCGCATCCATGAGTAACGAGCTTCAGCGTCAGCATGAAACTATGAATACTCCAACTGTACTTTGGCACCTTCAAGGAGTTGAATGGTGAGGAAAGTAGGACTATTAGATATCAGATATCTAAGGAGCTTTTCCGATCTAGAATGACCGATGGCACTACAGTACAGACATATGTCCTAAAATGATCAATCTGATTGAACAATTGGGACAACTGGGTTTTAATGGATGGAGAGTTGATCCAAGATTTGATCTTGCAATCACTTTCGGACTCTTTCTCACAAATTGTTGTGAATTTCCACATGAACAAGCTATATGTCAGCCTGCCTGAGTTGCTTAAACATGTTGAAAACTGTAAAGAGTCACTTTTCAACCAAGAAAGACCAAGTCTTACTGGTAGATGATTCTTCTAGGAAGCGGAAGAGGGCCAAAGGATTTTCTTAAAAGAAGAACAATTCAAAGAAGGTAAATGGAAAGGCAAAAACAAAGGACAATAAGAACAAGACTATTGCAGATAGCAAAGGAGTTTGCTTTCACTGCAATAAGCCTAGATACTAGAAAGGAAACTGTAAGAAGAATCTTACAGAGGCTAACCAGAAGAAGCTTAGTGAAGCTTCGGTTACAAATACAGATTTGTTCATGATTAAAAATAAATCTTTCTGTAAGTCAAGGTTCTACTTGGGTATTGGATACCGGCTGTAGTTCTCATGTATGTAATCCAATGCAGAGACTAAGCAGAAGTAGAAAGCTAAACAAAGAGTAAGTAATCTTATGTGTGGAAATGGAGCAAAGGTTGCTGCATTAACCATAGGAACTTATAGTTTAGCATTGCCTACGGGCAAGTCTATTAAGTTAATAAGTTGTTATTATGTTTCAGTTCTCATTAGAAATATTAGAACTTTCGTTGTTGGACAAGGAAGGTTCTGGTATTATATTTAAGAACAATTGTTGTTCTATTTATAATGATAATATTTTGTTTGAAACTGGAAGATTACTTGATAGACTTTATATACTTGACTTATATGAAAAATATTTTGCAAATTGAATAAACAAATAAAAGAAAAGGAGATGGTCATTCAAAGAGTTGAATGTGTGTATTTGATAAAATACAAGTCTGAATCATTTGAAATGTTTAAAGAACTCATAAGTGAAACATATTGACGGAGTATTAAGATTCTTTGATCAGATCGATGAAGGAATACTTATGCAATGAGTTTCTAGATCATCTCAAAATGGTATTTTCTCATAATGGACACCTCCTGATATGCAATAATTGATTGGTGTATCTAAAAAGGAGAAATTGTACCTTGTTGGACATGGTGCAGTCCATAATGATTTTTACCGATATTCTAGTATCCATCTGGGGTTATGCCCTAGAAACGGTTGCATATCTACAAGAATAAGGTAACCTCAAAAATCCAAGCCCAAGACTCCATAAAGGTTATAGATAGGAAGGATTTCTACTCTTAAGTATGTTAAGATAAGGGGTTGTTCAGCTTATTTGAAAAGGTTTCAAAGATAAGTTTGGGATAAAATCTGACAAGTGCAGACTTGTGGGATATCCTAAAGAAAGTTTAGGGTATTATTACTATAATCCTACACGCTGCCTTCTTAGATAAAGGTGTTTACCATTAAAGAAGCTAGTGGGAGGGTAATAGATCTTGAAGGAGTTCAAGAACCACAAAGCACTTTAAGTCGAACCGAGGAACCTGTAGATAGACCTATTGTACCACAACCGAATTATAAATCTGGAAGAGTACCGAAGATACCTGGGAGGTATGGATTCATCATAGAGGATGATGATGAGGTACACATCATAGAGGGTGATGATCCAGTTATATACGATGAGGCTATAAGTAGAAGACACTCATAGAAATGGCAGATAGCCATGAAATCCGAAATGGACTACATGTATGAGAACCAAGTATAGACCCTGGTTACTCCACAAAAGGGCATAATGCCTAGAAGGTAAATATGGGTCTTTAAGAGAAAGACTGGGGCAAATGGCAAGGTGGAGACCTATAAGACCAGACCTGTTTAAAAGGTTTTTCAAGTCAAGGAGTTGACTGTGATAAAACCTTATTACCGGGTAATGCTCAAGTCCATTTGGATTTTACTTGCGATTATAGCTTATTACGAAATATGGCAAATGGATGTGGGACGTCCTTCCTCCATGAAGACTTGAGGAGAATGTATGTATGATACAGCCAGAGAAATTTGTTTCAAAGGTTGAAGCAAATCATGTATATAAGTTGCAATGATCCAATTATGGATTGAAGCAAGCTTCTCAATGATGGAACATTCATTTTGATGAGACAATCAAAAGAGTTTGATTTTATCAAAAATGAGAATGAACCTTGTGTGTACAAAAGGGTCAGTGGGAGCGCTGTGACATTCTTGGTATTATATGTTGATATACTACTGATAAGGAATAACACACTAATACTACAATCAGTAAAGATAAAATTGTCTAAACATTCCTCCATGAATGACTTGGGAGGAACCTCCTATAAATTGAGGATATAAATCTATATAGATAGATTTAAAAGGATGTTTGGCTTGACCCAAAGAACGTATATTTATTTGATGTTAAAGGCGTTTAGCATGGCAAACTCCAAGAGAGGTCTCATGATGATGAGCCATGGAGTGTATCTCTCTAAAATTTTTCCAATTAAAAGAGAGATCGCCTGAGTTACTATCATGTATGCAGTGAATATACAAGGTCTGATGTTGATCAGTCATATTCTGGAGAAGATCACTGTAAGACAGTGAAAAACATCTTTAAGTACCTAACCGATATTGAGGATGTGATCATGATACATGGTGGGTCTGAATTAAAACTAGAGGGCTAAACAGACTCAAGTTTTTCAGATTAACCAAGACGATAACAAATCCATTTTAGGGTAAATAGTTACCTCAAAAGGTGGTGCAGTGAATTGAAAAAGTTTCAAACATCAAAGAGTTGCTGGTTTAGTGACAAAGACAAAGTATATAGCTGTAAATGAAGCTGCAAGTTGATTATTTGGATGAAAAGTTTATTACAAAACTAGGAATAGTTCCTAAGGCTCATCTTGGATTCAAACAAGTGTTACGGCACTTTCATTTGATTAGTGGAATCATTGAAAGAGGAAAAGTCACTATAGAGATAGTGGACTCTCGAGAACAACATTGCATATCCATATACTGAAGCTTTATCCAATAGCAGGATGATCGTCACTTAGAGAAGAATGGTATTAGATACCATGACGATTGGCTTTAGTGCAAGTGGGAGATTGAAAGGAGTATGCACACAAGCCAATCATATTTGATATGATGTAGCATATACTTTGTAATCTTATTCATTTGTTAAAGGCATTTTACTTTATCTACATGGTGTTGTTATATTAAATGTGATAAATCCATAGTTTTGAGCAATACTTTTAGAATCATGATGGTGATCATGCTAATGAGATCTAAATTCTTGATAGCTCACAAACTAAAATCGTTCCTAATCGATGGATTACTAAAAAGGGGATTAATGAATCCGGATAGATTAGTACATACGTTGCTTTCCCTTATGAAGAGGATGATTGATCTCATAATCATTTGTGTGGAGACACTAAAGCAAGTATGTAGGTGCTTATTAGAGAATAAGTTCACTGAACGTGGCTCGCTAAGGAATACCTAATGGAGTTTTACTTGCCTGTCAATAGGAATTCCTCTAGTGATAGTAGTACAAGTGATCCTTGGACTTGAGATCATCATAGTATCTTGTGTATGATGAGTTATACTTTGACATGTCCCTTAAGACCTTTAGGGTATATCAAAGGGTATGATTGGGTATAATAAGTTATACATGGAGATAGGTGAATGATCAACAAAGGATCTGTCACTTCTAGTAAAAGGAGAGAATGTCCTATGTGATTCGATAAATGACGACTCAGAAGTCTTTGGCCAAAGCAGAATGAAATTAGAAAGGAGTTTCTAATTTGCATTATCAGAGTTATTCATAGGAGAATCGAAATGCATATAATAATAAGTTAATATTTTGAGACTTGACAGTAATTCCATATCTTATATTTAATTGGGACATTGTATGGTAGAAGGATTGAATTGTACGGTAACTATGCACTGAAATGTTCTTTTGTGATTAATGTTGAAATCTATATTATCTGGAAAGTCGTTGATCGCTAAGGGGGCTTACCCTTATTGTAGAAAAAATATTATTTATTTAAATAAATTAAATAGTTTAATTTATTTATTTAAATAAGATTAGAATTGTTCTAATTGATGTATTCACAACTGGTTTAATATGGAGAACCTAAAGGGTCACACCGCAAAAGGAAAATACTTGTTTAAGAAGTAAATGACATAATTGTAATAATAAGTTAAGTGTATTTAATTTAATCTATGGAGATAGAATAAATATTATAGCTTAATATTTATTATTTAATATTTTGAAAATATTAAATATAAATTAATAAGATGAGTCTTATTATTATTATTACTATTATTATTATTATTTAGTTCCTAAAAGGGTTTGGAAATTAATTAATAAAAGTACTCTCATAAATTCCTAATTGGATTAGGAGTTTAATTAATTAAAGGAGTTTAATTAAAATAAAAACCCTAATCCTAAATAGTTTAGGAAAGTTCCCTATATCTATAAATAAGAGGAGTCTTATCATGATTTAGGGTTAGACAGTTAGACACGCTTCCATAAAAATTGGAGAGAGAGAGTACTTGTAATTTCTATAGAGATAGAAACTAGGGTTTTGTCAAAACCCATCTTCTTGAACAACTATAATTCCTTGGTGGATCACCTCTAGAGGCCAAACACTTGGGTGGCTAACGTTGATCAAATGAAGGAATTTAATCGGTGGAATTCAAGGAGAACGCGAAGGAATTGGAGGTGAACTTGTACCTGAGGAAGCTTTGATTCACGAGGGTATAATTCTATATCTCTATCTTTTTCGTTTAATTGATAATTGATCACAAGGATGATCATGGTGATGGTTTGTATGAAAAATTTTAAAATCCGTTTTATTGCGCTTCCGCACTATTTATGTAATTTGATTGCATGTTCGCGCTATATACAAACCTAACAAGGAGTGGCTAATTCTTTCAACGTCCTATTGTTGTTTGGCACCACCATCTCTTCTTCTTCTTCTGATTCGGTGGATGACTTGTTTGACAGTAGTTCCAGTGCTATGTTAAGGCCTGGTGATGGAGCTTCGTCGGAATCTGTAATTGTACTTCGAGATTGACGAGTCTCCTTCCTTAACCTGCGTGCAATTTTCTCTGGATCAAAATTCAATTCAAGAGAGTGAGAGGATCGAGTCATAAACTGGAACAAAAGGAAACAAAAAATAAATAAATGAAAACAAAGAATAAATAAAATCAAATAACATTCCCCGACAACGGCACCAAAATTTGGGAGTTGTCGTTAACACTCCAAAATTAATACCTTACTTCTACTCTACTAACACAGAAATCAGTATAGTGACAAGCAAGGATCGATCCCATAGAGAGTGAATTGCCTTTTATTTATCCTATTATTTTCTAATACTACTGAATATAAATTGGGGGGTTTTGAATTGAATTAAACTAATTAATGTAACAGAAAATAATTAATAAGAATAACCAATGAATTAAAGACTTCAGTTCTTCAGTTCAGTATCGCTTTTTTGCAATTTTTGGAATAATCAAGTATAACAATATTTATCCTTCAATGAAACTAATAGTCCTAAATAAAAATAAGCTCTGTTATCCGAAATTTCTCTTAAATTATCATTTAATAAAACAAGCTCTTCACAAGACTCTAACTATTATACAACCTAGAATAAGCTCTCTAGATTTAATATAATAGTAGCATTAAGAACTAGGAAATTAGACTATTTCAAGCAATAATCATACAAACTTGGATTATTTAACCTGTCTTATGATAAACTTAGCAATACTCAAAAGTTTGTCCACAATCATGTATTACTAATTACTACTTGTGATTAGGAACAATATTGATGAATATGTTTTATACCTATAATCTGAGTACTTTTGACTTAATGATTTATGAGTTTTCGAGTATTTTCTATTCATGTTTATATGCTTTTGTGTTATTATGTAGGAAATGAAGTTGAAAGTCATTTGGTTGCATTTTAGTCAAATTGGAGAAGCATTGCAATTTTTAACTTTTAGGAAAGTTGACCGCCGGAGCTTCAATGGAGGTTTGGATTATGTTTGAGTTTTGGAATGTGAAAATAGTCTTAATCATGTTGTAGAGGACGTCTCAAGCTTTTTAGAAAGGTATGGTTTACAAAAATCTAAGTTCGTTTAGGTCTCCAAGCAGTGTGTCAAAGTAAAGCTAGTTGGAGTTGGATTCCTGTTCGAACTAGTGAGCTTTAAATGGCCATAACTTTTTATCCGAAAAGAGTTACGGAACGAGCCACCTGTCAAATCGAAAAGCACGAAATTTTCTACAATCTGGTGTATAGTGTCGGGGCACTAGGTTAGAGCGTCAGGTCACTAAAGGGCAGAGAGCAAACACATTTTTGCTGAATTTTGCTATCCTATTTGACTTGGGTCTTGCCATATTTATTCCTAATTGTATTAAATGTCTACCAAGATATATAGAGGTTATAAAAACACATTAAAAGACTAAGATTAAAGGGGATCTTGCTACTTTTTGTTAACCCTAGAATTGAAGAATGATTGGAGGCTTGAAGCAAGAGATTATCACGAAGGAAGATCAAGATAGAAGGCTAAGGAGGATATCAAGGATTGCTTCAAAAGAGTTTTTCCTTTCTTCTTTTATCTTTTTATTTTGTAATTCTTGGATGATAGTTTACTTGTGGATTGTGGTTATTAATTCATTCATGAACTAATTTTTATTTAAGATTACAATGGATCTTATTGCGTAGTTTATTTTAATATGCTTCCTTGTTAGTTTTTGTTAACTATTATGGGATTGTCTATTATGGTTTGTGATTAGTTACTTAATTGCCTGATTAACAATTACTGTGGTAATCTATATAAACTCGGGAGATGAAGTATAGATTTAGATTTGATCATAATAGCATGTGATTGTGTTTTTTGCGTGATGATGAAATTTATGATTTGTGTTTAGGATAGGGATATACCTTTGTGCCGCATGTAATCTGATAGGGAACATGTACTTTAAATTATTTTTAATTACAATTCATATAGGGATATAGTGAATTAGTTAACTAGGGTGTTCACCTTAATTCTATCATCTGTGGATTTAAGTTGATTTGTTTATGATATATCGGGAGATGGTCATAAATATTGATGAGTTCTCGATTAAAAATCCGGAATAGTTAGCATAACTTAACAGGAAGTGTATTGATCTAAGTGAAGTAATAAGTGAAATTATAGTCTTAAGTCGTCATTATCTGGTTTTAATCTAGTGGTATTTAGTATTAATTTAATTAAATATTTTAATTTCATAAATTCACAATCCTAAAATCAATTGTTTAAATAAAATTAATTTGGTTAAGAGTTAGTACTTGGTAATTTTTATTAAATAATTCCTCGTGGGAACGATACTCTACTCACACTTTATTACTTGTTGACCATGTATACTTGCACGTATTCATTGATTGCTTAATCTATTAACAAATATCAATTACACGTAATATTATTCCTTAATTTAGCATATGATATTAGCTAATCAATTCAATTCTGCAGAAATCAAAGCAATTAAGCCAAATAGCATTTAATAATTAAATCAGATTATCAAGAATAAATTTCATACAAGAAGGAATAAATAAAGTAAACTTAATCAAACCATTAATTATAAAGAAGGTTCAACATCCCTTATAACTGAAATAAAAAATTTAGCTCGGCATGCCTTCAATCTTGCAAAACTAGGGTTTGAATTCCAATGTAGATTATCATGTAGTACCTCTAATATTTAACTAATAACATGTATTTATATGCCTAAGATAATATCCTAATACTCTAAGAAATAACAATCCAATTGCAATTAGAACTCCTCAAGATTCCCTGCCAAAAATAAACTGATTTCTTTTTTTCCTCGTTAAATTCGCCGGGGCAGATTCATTGAACTGGAGGAGCTCGTCGGGGAGGATTCGGCAGAGAAGGCTGGGTCGGGGCGAACTCAGTATGCGCTAGGGCGAGTTGGGCATAGGTGAATTCGCCAGGGCGAATTCATAACCCTTCACGAACTCGTCGGAGCGAGTTCCCAACTTTCCAAAAATCGAATTTTTCCTGCTTTTCTTGCTTTAACTCCATTTATCCCTGAAATCAATAAACACCTTAATAAGCTCATATACACCATAAAACATGCAATAAACTAAACATAAAGGAATTATAATAAATGAACATTATGTACTCATCACTTTTCCAGCTCCTCTATCTTAGAGGTTAGAGCAAACTCTCTTTGTGCATTGGTTTAAGTTATCTGCCTCAAATTAGCATCCTCAGCCTCAAGTTTGGATAGAAAAGTAGTGCTTCGTAGAACTATTTCTAACTCTATTTGCACTTTCTCTTTCTTCTCTTGAAGAAGAGAATGGTCCTTTGATAGAACCCTGAACCACTTCATATATTGATGCAAGTCTAATGTTATGTCATGTAATGCAGTTTTAAGATCATCAATATTTATATCAATAAAGTTAAAGTCAAATACCTCACTGATGTTAATTTCTCAATGATCAATGGTCTTGTCAGCATATGCTTCTATGGCCATCAAACAGAGATTGGCCACTTGGGGTCCTTCATCATCATTGGACTCTGCGCTGGTATTATTTTCAGAATTGTTCCACGATCCTTCAGCTACAAGCCCTTTTTCCTTCTTGTGGTAATTTTTGTAGCCCTTGAACTCCTTCTTTGGATAGGACTTCTTATCTCTCTTTAACTCCTCTCGCAGGGGCTTGGTGCACTCTGTGATGTAATGACCAGGTTTCTTGCAGTTGTAGCATAAATCTTTTTCTTGGTATCTATTACTGTTGCCTTTGTTGTTGAAGTTCTTCCTTGGTTTTCTGTTGCTGCTCTTTCGCATAAACTTCCTCAGCCTTCTGGAAAACAGCGTTATGTCTTCTTCATCATCTTTTCCAGCACTATCATCATCAGATATTGCTTCTGCTGGAGCTTTGGAGGCAGCTTCCGATGCCTTTAGAGCAACTCCTTTATCTTTTCTCTTACTTTCTAAGATGGTGATAGACTCCACGGCACGTGTGCCACCCCCAAAATAGGTCCATACAACCCATTTTGAGTCGCCAATAACATTCTACAAAATACAAATACAAATTTTCTCATTTACAACTAATAAGCGTTGTGCAAAATACGACAACACAATACAAATACATCTTAAATTCTCAATACACTTATTTTCACACTAATAATAATGTATTGAGATACTTCTATTGTCTCGGACCATCACTCCATTCCCCGGCTAGTCCCCGTTATACTCTCTTTTCTTGAAGAGAACAATGGAACAAAAAGGAAAAGGGTGAGCACAAATAGTCCAGTAAGAAATATCATGACTAAGATAATGAAGAATAAAATTATCTTTAGCCTTCAACCAAAATAAATCAGAGATTTAAAAATATTATAATTGTTCAATAACAACAACTGCAGCGGAACGAACAATCCATTAGAAGAGTCCAGTAGATTATAATATCTACCATCTTCTATAAGTTAAAGGATCACCACCAATATTTTATCCCTGTAACACCAATCAACAGTTCCTGTTTATGAACATCCAAATCAATAGTTTATATTCAACAGCCTCTCTTTGCACTATGTGGCAAAGATATTTATTTGTAACATTACCGGTCATGATCATGTCAAACGCTAGTTCATCTTTGCACTACGGGCCAAAGAGAACTTTCACCATACGCCTTTGTTTGTAACACCAAAAGTCATGATTATACCAATACACAATTTGGTCAAAATCATGTCACGCCAGTTCATCTTTGCACTACGGGCCAAAGAGAACTATCACCACAATTTAAGTATGAGGATGATGACAATGATATAGAATGAATACAGTGAGATCAAGAATAAGAATGAATGTTTAATTTATCCAATGTCGAAGGTTGACCAAATTGCCAACATGATGACGAAATTGTGGAGTCAAATTCAAGAATGATATTCAAGAATAAAATTCACGATTCAATTATATCATATCAAACGAAATAGAAAGATTCCGGTGAAAAGATATTAGATGAAGCACAAACTATTAAGGATATTCTACAAATTTTCAGGGATTTTCGCCATTTAAAATAAGGTTTTGGAAACAAACAGAGATTTATTTATCATAAATGGAGAAATGTGAAAGAAAAAGATATCCCTTAAAGAGTACAAAAGAAATAATACGTTATACAAGTATAAAAGAATATATGAAACTGCAAATGAATTTTCACCAGTCATGCGATAATCCGCGTAGACAGATTATTTCTATAAAAGATTAATAATTAATGAATACGAAGGGTTATTCACCAGGCATGCGTCAATCCACACGGACATGTTATACCCACAAATTAATAAGAAATAAATACAAAGGGATATTCACCAGGTATGACACTCCGTACATACAGGTTATTCCCACAGAGTAATAAGGAATGAATACAAAAGGATATTCACCAGGCATGCGTCAATCCGCACGGACAGGTTATCCCCACAAATTAATACAGAATGAATAACAACCTTTATGAGTATAATATTACTTACGAACATGGAAGCAAATGATATTACATAAGAGTATGAAAGAAATGATATCTCCTACCTTTGTTAACAAGTGACTGGATATTGCTTTCTATGAAGCTTACTAATTTGGACAATACTAGTATTCTCACAAATACTCACAATAGCCTAGCACACTTAGAGAACTCAAGAAATTTAGAGAGAGAGGGAGGAAGTATAAGTAAGGAAGGTGTGAAGATTTCTTAAGATAATCCTTCCTATTTATAGAAAAACTAAGTTTCATTAATTGCACAAAAATGGCTCAACTTATTACACTTTAGTACCTCCATCTTTGCCACTATTTTTAATATAATCCCTCAAGTATTATCAATCTTGCATAACATCCCCTAATAGTTCTCACATGTGAACCAATAGTTCCATCATGTGAACCAATAGTTGATTGCATGTGAATTTCACAATTTCAATTAGGTACCCCTAAGTTAGACTCCACTTTTAATCCGTCAATAATGCTAAAATATCATAACAAATAATATGAGTTACAGTGCCATGACAAATAATAAAAAGTACCATGTAGATGCTATTGTAATTATTGAATCAAAATTCTATGCAATTGCTACTTTATCAATTATTGAATCAATAATTTAAAATATTGTGCAACATCGTGTGCCTGTGAAATACCGCGTACTTTTGTGGAATAACACGTTTTACTGTTCTTTTTATTACCGGGTATTTCAACAGTTGCCAGTGAGAATACTGTTGACAAAATACTGTAGTTTTCAGTATCCGACAATGGGGCCCACTATCGTTGACAATATTGTCATTGTGGGGCCCACTAATATTTTGTTATTTCGGTGTCGTACGTTACCGAATATAAAATTGGTTATTTCGATGGCGCCGTTGTACTTTACCGAATATAATATTCCCCGACAGAACGAATATTATCCGACAGAAGGAATATTCCCCGACATATAGGTTTGACTTTTTGTATAAATGAATAGTATATTCGTATGAATAGTACTTTCGTATTTATATCGTATAATTTCGTATCCAGCTCATATAAACATTATGACATAATTTGAAGGTCGAAGAAAGTGTAAAAGCGTTTTTAGCGTGAATAGTCTCCCGTGAATAGTGATCGCGTGAATAGTGATTTAGCGTTATTACTAGACTTCTCAATTTTCACATTTCACTAGTAACTTTATTATTATCGATTTAACACCTTTCTATTTAAAATAATAATAAGAACAAAAATAAATTCTCTTTAT
Source organism: Aralia elata (assembly GCA_034770075.1). Taxonomy (NCBI): domain Eukaryota; kingdom Viridiplantae; phylum Streptophyta; class Magnoliopsida; order Apiales; family Araliaceae; genus Aralia; species Aralia elata. The sequence goes on along the minus strand of CM068388.1, from coordinate 31,955,139 downwards.
TACAATTGTCGGGGTCTTACAATCTTCCCTCCTTATGAAATTTCGTCCCCGAAATTTACGTAGGTACCTAGCATATCGAAGAGGTGAGGATACCTTGCTCTCATTTCAGATTCTAACTCCCAGGTTATTTCCTCTATATCATGGTTTCTCCATAAAACTTTGACTTGAGGTATAATCTTTGAGCGTAGAATCTATTCCTTCTTATCCAAAAATTTCCTCACACGTTAAATTTTCTGTTATCTCGTCTGGTTCTAATTCAATGATACGGTTTGGACCTTTCACATATTTATGTAGTATAGATATGTGAAAAACATTATAAATACGAGACATGCTTGGTAGTAAGGCGAGTCTGTAGGCCACAATTCCTACTCGGTCGAGGATTTCAAATGGACCGATAAATCGAGGGTTGAGCTTTCCTCTCTTTTCGAATCTTGTATCTCATTTCCATAGAGTAAGACGTAAGAATACATGGTCTCCGATTTTGAATTCATCATCCCTTCGATGAAGATCAGCATAACTCTTTTGTCGATCTTGTGCTGCTTATATACGTTACCATCTTCACATGGGATCATGGAGTCTTTAACTCTATATTTATCCTTTGTAAGTCATCCAAAATGGGCCTTTACATTGTCAACATCATACTCGTACATGCATACGTTCTTCTACGTAATGCGTCAGCTACTACATTCGCCTTTTCCACGATGGTATTGAATTATATGGTCGTAATCCTTCAACAGCTCAAGCCACGTCGTTGTCACATGTTGAGTTCCTTCTAGGTGAAGAAATGTTTGAGGCTTTTATGATTTGCATAGATTTATATTTACTCTCATCTTTCTTCTTTATGAATAAAATAGGAGCACCCCAAGGCGATGTATTCGAACGTATGAAGTCGGTATCTAACAACTCCTGTGGTTAGGTTTTTAACTCCAGAAAATTCAATAGGAGCCATACATATGGGGTCTTAGAAATGGGTTTTGTATTGGGTTCAAGGTCGATACAAAATTTGATTTGATGGTCTAGGGGTAGGCCAGGAAGTTCTTCAGAAAATACGTCAGGAAACTTATTAACAAACAGAAATATCATTCAAATTTGACGTATTTTTGTTTAAATCAGTTACATGGGCTAAGAAAGCTTGACATCTGTTTTTCAATAAACGAATGACTTTGTGGATAGAAATGACAGTTATTGATTTCAACGGTTTGGTTGCTTGAATTCGCATAATAGGTTGATTAGGAATGTAAAAACTAACGACCTTACGAAAGCAATCACTTTTAGCATGATGAGTAGTTAACCAATCAATTCCTAAAATCACATTAAATTCTTGTATTTCCAAAGAGGTAATATCAATGGGTAAGGTGAGGGTACCGACTTGAACAAAATAAGATTTATAGACTGTAGATGTAACGAATATTTGTCCCAATGGTGTTTCAACAAATAAGTCAAAATTTAATTTATCAGGGGTCAAATTTAAACGTTGGGCACAAGCAGATGAAATAAAAGAGTGGGTAGAACTAGTATCTAATAAGGTGTAGACTCGCAAGAGTTTATGATTAGCTCACCGGTTATGACGCCATCTGGTTTCCACGCATTTTGAGAGGTTACGACAAAAGCTCTGCCTTATACCACAGGCTTTGACTTATCCGTGTCAGCCCTTGGTGTCATCATTACGGCTGGACTTGATTTTGCTACACGACAGAATCGAGATATGTGACCTTCCTTTCCACAATTGTAACATACCTTGGGTGGCTGTGTACAGTTTGGACTGATGTGTCCCTCCTTTCCGCACTTGTAACATATGACTGGTGGCGGGCATGTTGGCGCGCTGGGCGTGCGGCCGTGTGCGGGCGTGTGCGGCGGGCACGGGCGCTCGGCAGCCTCGGCGTTGGGCGCGCGCGCGCGGGGGGCTCGGCGGACTCGGCAGCACTCGGCAGTTGGGCGTACGGCCCAGGCGCTGGGCGCGGGCGCGCGACACGGGCGTGCGGCAGCCAGCGTGTGGGCGTGCGGCGTTGGGCGTGCGGCCCAGGCGCTGGGCGCGGGCGCGCGCGCTGGCGTGCGGGCGCGCCAACGCCGTGCTGAGTGCGATTCCAGCTGGCCTTTTGGTGCGATCTGAGCGGATTTTTGACCCATAATCTGATTTTTGCTAGGGTTTTCATGGAGGCACTATATAATATCTCATTGGGGCTTCATATTTCAACAACTAGGGATTGAGAGGCTAGACTAAAACATCAAAATAGAGAGCAAAAGTGCTGCAATACAAGGAAATCTCAGCAAAAGCCAAACAACCAAGAAGGAAGGGATTGTCAAGGCATATCTAGACCTTGGGAGGCTGCACATACATCATCAAGAGGAGCTTGAGGGCTACAAATCAAGAAAATTCCAGCAACAAGCTCAGGAGCAAAAAGAGAAACGAATGCCAAATGAAGAGGAAAAGCTAGAGATTGACATCAACCAAGCAAGCAACATATGAATATCTTCTAATTGGGTTTTATCATCTCTTGCTTTCCTTTGAATTTGTAATTCTAATTTATGATGAACACCATGTGTTTGATGTTTTGCTTAGCTACCATGAACTAGACCTTAAGTTCTAAGATTTCAATGGAACCCAACACATAGTTTGAATTGATTTCTCTCTCTTTGTTATTAATTACTCATTTATGAATTGTATGTCATAATTTATGCTTCATATATTAATTGCCTAGCTAGTAATTACCGTGGGAACCTATATGAACTTGACGAACGGATTATAGTGTTTAGACCTTGTTATGATATCATGCGAAAGTTAAAGATTATCGTGGGTTATTAATTGAGATTAAATGACGTGTGTCTTGTTGATTATCCTCAATGATAGGTAACTTGATAGTATTTAGGATAGATATATACCTAGATACCGTGTGCAACCAATGGAGAATCTATTCTTAATGACTTCCTATGTGAAAGTTGGTAATTGAAGGGACGGTAAATGAGATTTAGTGACACGTGTTTTGTTATTGTTCTTGAAATTGGTCTCTTGATAGTGTGTAGGATAGACATATACCTACATGCCGCCTTAGGAACATTCAATTTTGACCATCGACAGAGGCTTATAAGTAGCTTTGATTTCTCGGTTGGCAATTCTATGTTGTTAATTAATTCAAATGAGAGAGTTAGGATATTCAAATGAAGTGTTGGGGGAAATTGCAATCTTAGACTTGTTAATATTAGATTTCATTATCTTTTACTTGATTATTATTATCTTATTCACTTCCAACAACAAAAATATCAAATCATCAATTGTCTAAATAAAATCGAGACGATATATAGTTGGTACTTGGGATACACTAGAACAATTCCCTGTGGGTTCGACAACTCTCTTATCATTATATTACTTGTTGACCGCGTATACTTGCGCGTATTTATCGGTTGCGAAATCGACCAACAAGTTTTTGGCGCCGTTGCCGGGGAATTGTTCTTCTAGTGTTTTTCCAATATTAATGACAATCGAATTGGTCTTAATTTAAACTTGTAAATAATTTGCTTATTATTTATTTTGTTTTTTTTTTGTTTCAGTTAATGGATGAGCATAATTATCAATGGGATTATGAGGGGACGACGCAACCAAGTTCGTCAAAAGTTCTTGAGCAATTGCAAGAACAACTTGCAACGCTTTCAAGGGCTATTGACACTCTTAAAGGCCAGTCCACCCAAAATGCCTACAATCAGAATCAAGCTGACTACTACCCAAACTACTATCAACCGGGTTGGCAAGATCATCCAAGCTTTTCTTGGGACAACTGTCAAGATCAATGCTTTGATCCAAGTCTCTCATACCATTCAGAATTTTCATTCCAATCTCCACCATACCATGAGGATACATCTAATGTGGAGGAGATTCTTCCCTTGTTCATTGAGAAACAAGAATTGTTACGAAGCGTCGAGAACCAAATGGCACAACTTCTCGAGGCAGTGCTTATTCACCCGCAAAGCACCTTACCTTGTATTACACAGATTAACCCTATAGAGGAAGGTGAAGAGCAATGTTTGGTGAATTCGCATAGTTGTGACAAAGCAGAAAGAAGGAGGGAGGAGCTCATGGGTCATAACTCTCAAAATGAGGTTAGGTTGGAAAATATACAAGCTTTAGTGCAGAGCATCATGAACTATGTTGCCAATTCTTACATTATTCACCCGCATAGCACCTTACCTAGCGATACAGAGATCAACCCCATAGAGGAAGGTGAAGAGGAGTGCTTGGTGGATGATCAAGAAAATGGCGCGGAGTCGCACGAAGCTATTAGTGAAAATTTTGAGAGTGAGCATCCTATTGTGGATGATGATTCTGAGGTTGATGAGACGAGGAGCATGAATGGGGATCATGAAAAGGAAATTGAAGACCAAGAAGTCACATTCGAGGTTTTCAAACCCATCGAACACCCATTGGTTCATGAAGAAGATCTTCATGGTCGATCTTGACACAAGTGCAATAATTGATGATGCGGATGAGGAGAGTTTCTTCTTGCCATCGGATGATGCTTTGTTTGAGGGTCACCAACCAGGCATGCATGTCATGCGGATCAAAGAAAGAACAACGAGGCGGCATGCAATGGTCAATTTTGCGATTGAGCCGGATTGAAACGAAATAAAGGAGTCGGGCTAACGACTATAAACCAAGCGCTTCTTGGGAGGCAACCCAAGTTTACTATTTTTTGTTTTATTTTTGTTTGATTGAATTTTAGTAGTTTAATTACATTTTAATTTCTTTAGTCATTTGCTTTCAGGTACGCTCCCAACTTAGAGGTGTTGAAAGATGATATCAATGGCGCTTGACACGGTTTCAGGGAAGTCTTCTATTTTAATTTTTCCTATATCAGACATTGAGGACAATGTCAAGTTTAAGTTTGGGGGTAGTACTTCGTATTTGTGTGTTTAATTTAGTTTTTGTGTGATTTAAGTATGTTTTTCTTTTTATTCAAAAAAAAAATTATTTTTAGGATGTGTCCTTTGAGCATTGTTTTAATTTGATTTGAACTATAATCCATGGTCTATGATAATGGCTTGTTTGAAGAGAATCTAACTCATGAGACGTAGACAATTGTTGTTTAGTCTTTGTGCCTATCGTTTATTGGTTATTATTTTGCTTATGCGTCCTTTCACTTTCATGCACTTACCTATGAGTATTAAGCTAGTTGTATGCTTAGTGAAGGCTTTTATAACCGAATGCTTGTGATAAATATCTATAAACTCTAGAACTCGTTTAAACATCACTCGAACCAAGGTGTCCAAATTTGTTATGTTTGAATTGATGGTCATGTGGTGAGTTGAGATGGAGCGTAAAACGCACTCACTCATGGACACATGCGTAGGAGAGATAGAGCGTAAAACGCACTCTCTTATAATTGTGATTAAAGAAAGAAAATTATTTATTGCAAATTTTGCATGGGGTTGAGGTTGAGCGTAAAACGCACTCGCCCATATGAGCGTGCTTAAGGATTGAGATGGAGCATAAAATGCACTCACCTAGAGCCCTTGGTTCTCAAAATTTTTGGAATTGTGATTTGTACACCTTTGTATTGAGTGATGTGTTAAGCATGTTGTTTTGGGGTTTATTTTGATTATTTCATAAGGTAATGTGGTTGCTTAGTTTCATTCGAGCTTGATTGGTGTAGTGCTATTAGGTACTCACACACACACGGAAGGGGCCTTAAGCAAAGTATGACTAGCTAACTGAAATTTTAGACTTGCAACACTTTGTTTGTTCTCTTGAGTTCTATGTGTTAATGCCTTTGAGACCATTTTCGGCTTATTAATTCATTGCTCAAGTTAGGTTGTATTAGAAGTTTTTGAATTGTTTAGTTTAGGTTTGTTTTGCTTGAGGACAAGCAAAGATTTAAGTTTGGGGGTATTTGATGAGTGTATTTTATACACACAATTTGGGTACTTTTGGCCTTGATAATTTGCAAGTCTTTAGGTATTTTATGTGGTTTTTATGTATTTTTATCTTATTTCTACATAAATTAGTTTTTAGTTATTTTTACATGTTTTATGTTGCTTTGATGCATTTTCATTATGTTTGTAGGAATTGAAATAAAGACCGCTCGGATCGTTGTTTGTATTGACTCAATGTCCGTGCCTGGACGTCTGTGCCCGAATGGTAGTATGATGGAAATTTGTGCTTGGCGACGCTCGGTGCTTAATTTGACAACATTTGGTAGTTGGGCATGCACGGCGTCGGAATGCGTGCACGGCGTACGGCGTCGGCCAAGCCACGAGGGCAAGCCCGTGCCTAGATATCCGTGCCCGAATGATAACACGGTGAAAAATTATGTTTGGCGATGCTCGGGGCTTAATTTGATGACATTTGGAAGTTGGGCGTGCACGGCGTTGGAAAGCGTGCACGGCGTGCGGCGTCAACCAAGCCGCGGGCACGGCGTGCGGCAGACGGGGGCGCCAGCGTGCGGCCCAAGCGCTGGGCACGGGCGCATGGGCGCGGCGTGCGGGCGCGCGCTGGGCTTGCGGGCATGTTGGCGCGCTGGGCGTGCGGGCGTGTTGGCGCGCTGGGCGTGCGGCCGTGTGCGGGCGTGTGCGGCGGGCGCGGGCGCTGGGCGCTCGGCAGCCAGGCGCGTTGGGCGCGCGCGCGCGCGGGGCTCGGCGGCACTCGACAGCACTCGGCAGTTGGGCGTGCGGCCAGCGTGCGGCCCAGGCGCTGGGCGCGGGCGCGCGCGCTGGCGTGCGGGCGCGCGACACGGGCGTGCGGCAGCCAGCGTGTGGGCGTGCGGCGTTGGGCGTGCGGCCCAGGCGCTGGGCGCGGGCGCGCGCGCTGGCGTGCGGGCGCGCCAACGCCGTGCTGAGTGCGATTCCAGCTGGCCTTTTGGTGCGATCTGAGCGGATTTTTGACCCATAATCTGATTTTTGCTAGGGTTTTCATGGAGGCACTATATAATATCTCATTGGGGCTTCATATTTCAACAACTAGGGATTTAGAGGCTAGACTAAAACATCAAAATAGAGAGCAAAAGTGCTGCAATACAAGGAAATCTCAGCAAAAGCCAAACAACCAAGAAGGAAGGGATTGTCAAGGCATATCTAGACCTTGGGAGGCTGCACATACATCATCAAGAGGAGCTTGAGGGCTACAAATCAAGAAAATTCCAGCAACAAGCTCAGGAGCAAAAAGAGAAACGAATGCCAAATGAAGAGGAAAAGCTAGAGATTGACATCAACCAAGCAAGCAACATATGAATATCTTCTAATTGGGTTTTATCATCTCTTGCTTTCCTTTGAATTTGTAATTCTAATTTATGATGAACACCATGTGTTTGATGTTTTGCTTAGCTACCATGAACTAGACCTTAAGTTCTAAGATTTCAATGGAACCCAACACATAGTTTGAATTGATTTCTCTCTCTTTGTTATTAATTACTAATTTGTGAATTGTATGTCATAATTTATGCTTCATATATTAATTGCCTAGCTAGTAATTACCGTGGGAACCTATATGAACTTGACGAACGGATTATAGTGTTTAGACCTTGTTATGATATCATGCGAAAGTTAAAGATTATCGTGGGTTATTAATTGAGATTAAGTGACGTGTGTCTTGTTGATTATCCTCAATGATAGGTAACTTGATAGTATTTAGGATAGATATATACCTAGATACCGTGTGCAACCAATGGAGAATCTATTCTTAATGACTTCCTATGTGAAAGTTGGTAATTGAAGGGACGGTAAATGAGATTTAGTGACACGTGTCTTGTTATTGTTCTTGAAATTGGTCTCTTGATAGTGTGTAGGATAGACATATACCTACATGCCGCATTAGGAAGATTCGAATTTGACCATCGACAGAGGCTTATAAGTAGCTTTGATTTCTCGGTTGGCAATTCTATGTTGTTAATTAATTCAAATGAGAGAGTTAGGATATTCAAATGAAGTGTTGGGGGAAATTGCAATCTTAGACTTGTTAATATTAGATTTCATTATCTTTTACTTGATTATTATTATCTTATTCACTTCCAACAACAAAAATATCAAATCATCAATTGTCTAAATAAAATCGAGACGATATATAGTTGGTACTTGGGATACACTAGAACAATTCCCTGTGGGTTCGACAACTCTCTTATCATTATATTACTTGTTGACCGCGTATACTTGCGCGTATTTATCGGTTGCGAAATCGACCAACACAAACGCCAGTTCATCTTTGCATTACGGGCCAAAGAGAACTTTCACCATACGCCTTTGTTTGTAACACCAAAAGTCATGATTATACCAATACACAGTTTGGTCAAAATCATGTCACGCCAGTTCATCTTTGCACTACGGGCCAAAGAGAACTATCACCACAATTTAAGTATGAGGATGATGACAATGATATAGAATGAATACAGTGAGATCAAGAATAAGAATGAATGTTTAATTTATCCAATGTCGAAGGTTGACCAAATTGCCAACATGATGACGAAATTGTGGAGTCAAATTCAAGAATGATATTCAAGAATAAAATTCACGATTCAATTATATCATATCAAACGAAATAGAAAGATTCCGGTGAAAAGATATTAGATGAAGCACAAACTATTAAGGATATTCTACAAATTTTCATGGATTTTCGCCATTTAAAATAAGGTTTTGGAAACAAACAGAGATTTATTTATCATAAATGGAGAAATGTGAAAGAAAAAGATATCCCTTAAAGAGTACAAAAGAAATAATACGTTATACAAGTATAAAAGAATATATGAAACTGCAAATGAATTTTCACCAGTCATGCGATAATCCGCGTAGACAGATTATTTCCATAAAAGATTAATAATTAATGAATACAAAGGGTTATTCACCAGGCATGCGTCAATCCACACGGACAGGTTATACCCACAAATTAATAAGAAATAAATACAAAGGGATATTCACCAGGTACGACACTCCGTACATATAGGTTATTCCCACAGAGTAATAAGGAATGAATACAAAAGGATATTCACCAGGCATGCGTCAATCCGCACGGACAGGTTATCCCCACAAATTAATACAGAATGAATAACAAACCTTTATGAGTATAATATTACTTACGAACATGGAAGCAAATGATATTACATAAGAGTATGAAAGAAATGATATCTCCTACCTTTGTTAACAAGTGACTGGATATTGCTTTCTATGAAGCTTACTAATTTGGACAATACTAGTATTCTCACAAATACTCACAATAGCCTAGCACACTTAGAGAACTCAAGAAATTTAGAGAGAGAGGGAGGAAGTATAAGTAAGGAAGGTGTGAAGATTTCTTAAGATAATCCTTCCTATTTATAGAAAAACCAAGTTTCATTAATTGCACAAAAAGGGCTCAACTTATTACACTTTAGTACCTCCATCTTTGCCTCTATTTTTAATATAATCCCTCAAGTATTATCAATCTTGCATAACATCCCCTAATAGTTTCCACATGTGAACTAATAGTTCCATCATGTGAACCAATAGTTGATTGCATGTGAATTTCACAATTTCAATTAGGTACCCCTAAGTTAGACTCCACTTTTAATCCGTCAATAATGCTAAAATATCATAACAAATAATATGAGTTACAGTGCCATGACAAATAATAAAAAGTACCATGTAGATGTTATTGTAATTATTGAATCAAAATACTGTGCAATTGCTACTTTATCAATTATTGAATCAATAATTTAAAATATTGTGCAACACCGTGTGCCTGTGAAATACCGCGTACTATTGTGGAATAACGCGTTTTACTGTTCATTTTATTACCGGGTATTTCAACAGTTGCCGGTGAGAATACTGTTGACAAAATACTATCATTTTCAGTATCCGACAATGGGGCCCACTATCGTTGATAATATTGTCATTGTGGGGCCCACTAATATTTTGTTATTTCGGTGTCGTACGTTACCGAATATAAAATTGGTTATTTCGACGGCGCCGTCGTACTTTACCGAATATAATATTTTTCGACAGAACAAATATTATCCGACAGAAGGAATATTCCTCGACATACAGGTTTGACTTTTTATATAAATGAATAGTATATTCGTATAAATAGTACTTTTGTATTTATACCGTAATAATTTCGTATCCAGCTCATATAAATATTATGACGTAATTCGAAGGTCGAAAAAAGTGTAAAAGCATTTTTAGCGTGAATAGTCTCCCGTGAATAGTGATTGCGTGAATAGTGATTTAGCGTTATTACTAGACTTCTCAATTTTCACATTTCACTAGTAACTTTATCATTATCGATTTAACACCTTTCTGTTTAAAATAATAATAAGAACAAAAATAAATTCTCTTTATTAAAATTGTCGGGGTCTTACAGTACGCTTGCGTGAGGTGGTCGTCGTCCGAATCGTTTTTAGCAAGCTATTTGGATGGAACTCTCTCGACACCGCAACCCAACGTCTATAAAGAGACGAGAATCTTAGTACAATCAATCAAGCAATACTAATGCGTTGAATGGAACACCAACAACATCTAAACCCTGTGTTTATAATGAAACAGGAACCTCAGTACAATCGACGATTGATGCGATAATGGACGATGCCACACACAACTATGAATTTGTTATATGATAAGTCAATTAATGAATCTCAAAGAAAAACTAAGAAAATTAACTTAGAAATTCTCAAAGAACCAAAAGATGAGAAAAATCTCTCAGGTATATTGAATAAACTCAGAATAATTATTGATCATCCAATAACATCATCCATGTATTCTATTTATACTAATAGAAAAAACCATAGTTACAAAAGGAATTAAAATACTAGTTAACAACTAATTAGGAAGTAAAATCTATCTAATAAACATCCTAATCAAAATAGAAATCTAAAAGATCTAACAAAATCTTCCAAAACTAGTCAAATCTGGACAAAAACGCGTTTCTTGGAATCTATGTCGTGTAACCGGTGCAGGGTGCACCAGGAAAGCAAAGGCGCTGGCGCGTGGCGCGCTAGGGCACCAGTAGCTCATCGAGGCATGGCGCGGGGCGCGCCAGAGGAACAACCCTTCTGTAGGTCCAGCGCGGGGCACGCCGTGTCTAGGTCAATGCTGGCACAGGGTGCGGCGGGTGAACTTCTTGGGCTAACTCTTCCTTCTTGGCTTGGCATAACCACTTGTATGATGTTCAAAAGCTTGGACTCCAACTCTGATGTCTTGAAACTCGCTCCTTTATCATTCCAAGCTTCTTGAATAAGCCCGTTAAGTCCCTCCTTAAAGTGTTTAGCTCGAGCCCTCGTCACGAGTCCAACTGGAACTTGCACCGGATCCGCTCCATAGCTCTTATCCTTGTCCAAGCTAGGTATGTCCTCATTAGATGTTCTCTACCCTTTGATTTAGCTCAAGCTCATAGGTAAGAAAAATACCGTAGAACTTGTGTACAGTCATCTTATGCAAGTTCTTCGACTCGCTAATGGCAGTGGTCTTTGCATCCCACTTGCTTGGTAGAGCCCTCATAAACTTTATGGTAAGGTCTTTATTTGGATATACCTTTTCATAGGCTCTTAGGGAGTTGAGCACCACGTTGAATCTTTCATAGGTTACTGTGATGTTCTCTTTAGGCACATGAGAGAATATCTCATACTGCTATGTCAAGAGAGACTACTTGTTCTCCCTGATTTCTCTGGTGCCCTCATGCATCACCAACAGGGCCTCCCAGACTTCTTAGGCCATCGTACAGTTGACAACATTCTCAAAAAGCTTATCTTCTAGAGCCATGAACAGGATGTTCTTGGCCCTCTTGTCTAGTTGCGCCAGCTTCTTCTCATTTTCAGTCCACTCAGCACTTTGTTTGACTGCTACTTTATTTGGATTATCTGTTTTTGGTGCGAGCTTAGTTGGAATGTATGGACCATTGATAACAACATCAAATAATTCGTCATCTATTGCGTCTATGTATACCTGCATACGAACCTTCCAGTTAGCAAATTTTTCTCTATTTAGGAGGGATAGCTTATTTCCACCACCAAGCTCAGAACTGGTTTTATTTAGTGACATAGATCAACTCAAAGTGTTTAAGTTTTATGTTAAGAGAACCTACTCTGATACCACTTGTTGTTTTCTAAAGGCACAAAAGAGATCTAGAAGGGGGGTTGAATAGATCTTTTAAAAACTTTTTACTTAATTAAAGAATGTAAGTACCAGGTAATTAATGAATCAATGTTAATTAAGTACATCGAAATATTAGATGAAAACCCCCTTAAAGATATGAAGAAATCACAGCTCTAAATTTAGTTCTTGTGGGTGTAAGTCACAAAGATAAAACAGATAATATACAGAAAGTAAAGACAAAAAGTAAATGACACAGAAAATTTTAAGTGGTGCGGAGTATGAATAACTCCTAGTCCACTCTTCTACTCTATGAGTAGGAAATCCACTAAGAATGTAGATCACTAAGATATGTTACAACTAAACCACTTAAGTTCTTTCTAGTCACTAAGTCTCGAAATAGTCACTAAGACTGAGACACTTAGTCTAGATCACTAAGATCTCTTCAAGTCACTTAGACTTAGAATATTGTCACTTAGACAATGAATCACAGTTGATTGAGTGTTAAGAGGTGCTGCTAAGATTGCAATAAGTTTGACTTCTTTGGTACTTAGCAGCTTGAACAAGCAGTTCACTTTCGTAGAGTGAAGCTTTTTTTACTTTGGTAGAATTTCAGCTTTGTATTTCGTGATTCGTACTTAGATTTGAATTTCTCATTGCAAAATTGCCATTTGAGCATTTAATGCGTTGATCCTAGAAGATTTTAATGCTGACCTTCAAGAGAGCTGTGTCAGCTTGCTTTAAGGCTTTGACCTGTCACATCAGTGTGCAACTTCACCAACCACATGGGTGTTGTCGCTTTTCACCAAACTAGCTGTTAGCCACAAACATGCTCTGATCTTCAATTTCAACTAAAGATGTTTGGTAAAGTCTTGGGTTCTTCAATCTGCAATGTTCCTAATTGTTAGTCTTCTGTCAGTTCTGACTTGCTCTACGAATTTGGTCGATCGTAAAGTTTGATGAGGAACGTATAGTCTATGCTTAATTTTACTTAACGTTCTGAGCTCTACGTTCTGCTATACGAATGATTATTCTACGAGTAGAGAGATACTCTACGATGTGCTCTCTACGATCTTTCTTCACTAAACGATCTTTGAGTCACTCTACGATTCATACTTCACTATATGATTTTTGAGTGAACTCTATGAGCTAATTGCAGACTCTACGATCAAACACTCGATGCTCTACAAAAGTATAGCTTACTTTACGATTCTTGTTAACATTTCAAAATGCCAGAGTAATTATACGATCGTTTAACTTGATTCTACGATCAAATCGATCATATCATCTATACATCAACTCAGCTCTTAAGATTAACCTAACAAGTTTAATTTTTCTATTCTAAGTCCTTGTACATCATATTATCATTAAGGACTTTACAAAAGCTACTAAACAAATATATTTTAATCATATCAACATATCATCATCAAATTTAATCATGCAGACTCTAACAACTTCAACTCCCCTGACAGTGATATATCTGATTTGAGATCTGCTTTATGTGATATAATCTCTAAGTTACATAAATATATGAAGTGGTCCGGGATGCTATTAAGGGACCATTCTCTTTTTTAAGAGGAGAAATAAAAAGTACAAAGTGAATTGGAAACGGTTCAAGGAACTACTTCTTATCTTTCTAAACTTGAGGCTGAAAATGAGAAATTGAGAAATACTATTGAGTAATCTGCACAGAAGGAGTAGTCTCCAAGATTGAGGAAATAAAAAAGGACAATTTTTACATGGAAAATGTCTTTTTTTTCTATGGACTCATTGATCATCATTGGCGTGCACCCAGTAGGAATTGAACCTACGAATTCGTCAATTATGTGCTCGGGGCGTTGGATAGCCCAAATGGCATAACCAACCATTCAATCCAGTAAACACCAATTAGGTTTGAGATTTGAAGACTTGTCTTCAAATCGTAATGTGGGCATAAGGACAAAAACTAACAACAACAGTGCTTCTACAAAAAAATTCACAAACTCAAACAATAATATACTCATCACATTTCTTAACTTTAAAGATAAATTATGTAAAAATTAACAATAAGCTTGAGTGGTGGTGAGAGAGTCCATAGTGGAGAGAGTCCGTAGCGGAGTGAATGTATAGTAAATAATTTTTGAAAAAAAGAAAAAGAATATAAATAAAAATTAAACACCTAAAATATGTTTGGGTAAAAAAATAAATTTATTTATTTATTTATGGAGTGTTTTTAAATTTAGAAATTGAAATTAAGTACTACATACTAATTGAAAAAAAATAAAAATCGGGGTGAGGCGATGGCCCATCCGGACTATGTTTTTTTTTTTTTTTTTTTTATCTTTTGGTGCAAAGGAGGCCAGCAGGTCGAAACTAAATACAAATATTAATAATCTTACGATCATGGGCTAGCATTACTAAGGTATCAAGCGGTCGCTATAAACTATTACATAATCAGAACAATGGCCAAGCGCCGAAGGGACCCCAAATTTATGTAGTGCCCCGCCATTTCAAGGATAGGCCTAACCTTTTAAGAAATTGCATCCATGGTCGGCTGGAGCTCTTATCATAAACTGTCGTGGGTTGGTCAGGGCCAAAATTGAAAATTGAGCTTGGACAGGCTTGGACTTGATTGAACATTTCTCATATATAAGCCGTTCCCAAAAAGAGTTTTATTTAATTTTTTTTTATTAAATTCTGAAAGAATTCTATTATACGTTGCTTTTTTTATTTTAAAATTTTAAAATTAATACGAATTTATTTAATTTTAACTAATGTAATAATTAATATTTTAAACAACTTAAATAGTTTTACCAAGTACTCTCAATGCGTCCAAAACAAAGGTACCACCAGTGGTCCAAAATGTAATATTATAATTATTTTTTGAATTCGATTTGATATATTTTGAAACTTAAAATTAATATAAATTCAACTTATTTTAGTCAATACAATAATAAATATTATAAGTTTTATAAAAAATACTACTAGTTATAAGATTTATTGTTTTATAATTTTTAACGAATTATATCAATTTTAAATTTGAAAATGTTTTAATTAATTTTGCCAAAAAATGAAGGAGTACATATTTTTTTTTATTTTGGAAAATAAAATAAATTTATATCATAATTTAAATTTTAAGATTTATAAATTAATTAAAATAAAAAAATTAAGACTCTTTTTATGGAAGTGATTCCCCTGATAAACCTCTTTTAAGACCCATCTAAATTAGACAAACTTTCTTTTCATTCTTGAAAATTATTTGTAATAAAATACATGTCATCCACGCGCAAACATGTGTCCTTTGCACATAATGACAACAATAGAGTGGAAAGCAACCTAAAGCTAAAACCTTTGCCTAAGACCGGGGTCCCAACCACTCCATATAGGCATATCCAACTTCATATTCTAAAAATAGTCACACTCTTATTTTTCACAAAAATAATCTCATTTATTAATTTTTTTATTTTACAAAAAAAGATTCTTTTAATTAATTGTACACAAAGAATTAATAATATGCTTGTTTGTTTAATAATTATACAAAGAGGGTTAATATTTTTATGTGGAGAGCAAATATTTTCATAAAGATTGTTGAACCAATTTATTATTCGTATGAGTATGAGGAGAGTTTTATAAAAATATTAAATTTTTAGTAAAAGATAATATAATATCTTTCAAGTTAGCATCATAAATTTATTACTATATTATCAAATATATTCTCTTCTATGTTATGTAAAATTGCATAAAATTGAGTGCGCTATTTTAAAAATGATGTCGTTTTGTGTAGTTAAATATATAAAAAAATACATTCCTTTTTATGTTATGCGTAAAAAATATTTTATTATTTTCAAAACAGTGTTATTTTAGGATATAATTTACATATAAACGTGAGATGTCTCTCATATCTTGTGCGCTTTTATTATTTTTTCAAATAAGTATAAAACAAAAGATTCAATTTTTAATATTTGTAAATGGACTTTTTTGGAATGGATTGAGTATTATTTTTTTTAAAGAGTGAGATATTCTTAGAGAGAGAAAAAAGCTACTTATGGGCTGGCAATGAATTGAGACTTTGTTGGCATGGTGTCTGAGACGTGTTTTTGTATGGTTTGGTCAAGGATTTTTTCAAGGGAAGTTCTGCATGAGTTCTTCTAAGCACAACTCCACCACCACTGAGTGAGATTATTATGCAAATGGTGACCTGTTAATTGGGACATCGTGCTTGCATTAACATGTACTAGTTCTTTGGCCCACTTTCATAAACCGTTTTAATTTTCCCTTTCTTCCTTCACACAATCATAATTATGCCATTAATTATGTAAAATACAAAAATGGGAATATACATATAACTACAAAAAACATGGCCTCTTGTGATGGCTCAAATCTATCATATAAATTCAAAAAATCATCACAAAAAGTTTTTGTGATGACTTTAGCCGTCACAAAGGCCATATTGTATACCTCGATCATGAAAGTTTTTTGTGATGTTTTTGACAATCACGCAACCACTTAGTGCTTTTGTGATGATTAATACAATAGTCATCACAAAAAAAAAACACATGACTTTAGGGATCAAAGGTAAGAATTTGAATCTCTTTTTACGAATAATTTATTTCACTATATTAACTGTATTAAATGATACTTGTAGGATTCAAACCTCCCTCAATTTGCAAACTAAATAACAAGTATTACCACTACACCAAAACCCAAATCATGATCATTATAATTTTAAAACAAAATATAAAAGGAAACATATATAAGTTGACTTACTAAACAAAATTAGTCTCACATAAGATTTGATGATTGCAATAACAGTTACAAATACTCTATAATAATGGTAAAATTAGTCATCATTGAGAGTCATCATCGATTTTATTATTTTGTGATGACTTGAAAATTTCATCACAAAATACATTCTTTTTGTATTGCAAATAAAAGTCGTCACAAAAATCTATTTTTTTTAATGATTGTTATGACCATCATAAAATATTGTTTTGATTATTTTTTTTCATTAAAATATCGGTGATAGCTTAAATGCAATCACGAAAAGGGTATATCCATAAGTGATGGCTTAGTGCGTCATAAAAAGAAAATTTATTTTGCGTGAAAATTTTGGTGATTGACATGTTCATCACAATTATAATACATTGATGGTAAAATTAATCATCACTAAGAGCCGTCATATATACTACTATTTTATAATTGCTTAAAAAGTCTATCACAAAATATTATTTTTTGTGATTGTTTTTAAAAACTGTCACAAAATTCTATCACGTATTCTTATTTTTCTAGTAGTATATATATCCATGCATTAATTATACTAGTGTTTTTGGCACACACCGATTAAAAAAAAATAAAATCCCTTCATTCTATTTTATTAGTCTTATTTTAGAGAGTGAATTTTTTTTTATTTGTCTTTTGTAAATTTTTAAAAAAATATTAATGACTTAATTTCTCACATTTTTTTTGCCTTTAATACTAATTAATTTAATCCTCTTTTATCGTTTTAATAAATTTTAGAAGGATAACATTGATATTTAATATTTAATTTAATCTATTATTTATTTCATTAATTATATTTCTTAATTTTTATATTTTCAACTAAAACGTCAAATTAGAAAATAATAAAGAGAGTATTTCAGAGAAAATTAGAGGTTTATGAGGGGCAAGGAGAAAAACGAGAATATTTTGAGAGGAAATATAAGGAGGGTAAAATAGATAAATAATTACACAACTTCAAAAAAGGGGTTAAAATTTTTCTCTGCATTAATAGTATATAGATATGGATAAATTTATGTGCACTACTCCAAACACACATTTTACACTACATTGCACATTCAACCATTAAAAAGTGGGACCTGATACGGAAACCCATTCCAGGTCCCATTATTCAATAGTTAAATGTGCAATGTATTATAAAATGTAATGTTTGGAGTAGTGTATTAACTCTAAAGTATAATTTAGTTTCATCAAATTGGGTGTTCTAAGAAGTACAACTTTCAACACTTCTCCTAGGCTACATAATTTTAACTCCCCAAAGGATAAAAACAAAAGGGTTCTCTTTCCTTTGCTCTTACCGCAGTTTTCAAATTCAAGAATTACATTTGCATAGATTTGATCATATATTTTTAGGTGTGTTTTGTTTGTTAGATTGGCTATTATACATGTGGGTATGTCAGGTAAAGAGAAAGTCTGGTAGGGAGAGAGAAGAAAAAACAAAGGGAGATTCTTCTCTCCTTTCCCCTTGTGCAGTTCTGGACAGGGTGATGTTC
The DNA here is from genome assembly GCA_034770075.1 of Aralia elata. Taxonomy (NCBI): domain Eukaryota; kingdom Viridiplantae; phylum Streptophyta; class Magnoliopsida; order Apiales; family Araliaceae; genus Aralia; species Aralia elata. The sequence goes on along the minus strand of CM068388.1, from coordinate 31,936,855 downwards.
AAAATACTGTCTTTCCAGCAAAACCCAGTTGCTACATCCTACGTTCTTGCCTTATTATTCCTTTGATTAAGCTGTCCCCATCTTGAGGTACTTCTCTCTCTGCGTGTTTTCCTGAAAATTAAGGGGTTTATTTATTTATATGTATATTATATGTATATGTATGTATTTTGGCCGAGGTATTGACAGTAAAGCAGTCTGAGTAGTCTAATTTATGTCTCCTCTTTCTTAAAATTATTCTTTACTGCCTGCCTACATTCCCCATTTTGTCTCTAATTAAAAGGGGAACCCTTGCTCATTCACCAAACTTAAATTTATTGGGTTGTGCAGAAATATTGCATAAGAAAAATTCCATACCCAGATCAAATTGAGCTTTGACAAGCATATTTAGAGCCAGTTGTGAGATGGGTTTTGAGATTTATGTATGATTAGTGGAGGTATGTGGTTCCTCGGTTGTTAGGACTCTCTAATTGCTCGTCTTTGAGTTCTCTTTCTGCTGTTTGTAGAAATGACAGCCTTCTGTTTGTGAATAACTAGTGAGAGAAATAGGAGAGCAAAAATCACGCCGTCTTTGTGTCAATATGAAGGATTTTCCTTCTTGTTTTTGGTGAGAATGGGGTTCAAGTTGCTGATTTCTCATCATCCAGCACTAATAGAGCTACTCAGAATTTTGTCACTTGTGTGTATCAATGTCGACTACGAGGGCGTTCATGCTTGATTACGGTGACATGGAGTAAGAATTTGATGGGTCAAGGCCTTAGTGTTGGGATTGATGATAACTCCAACCAAAGTCTCTGTAAGGTGGACATAAAACCCTGGTTGTTTTCCAAGAAGAAAGGGTCAAAGAGTGTAGAAGCAGATTCTACCAAGATAGATATATATTGGGACCTCTCCTCGGCAAAATTTGGATCTGGGCCTGAGCCATTAGAAGGATTCTATTTGGGGGTTGTCTTCAATAGGAAAATGATTCTGCTTCTTGGAGACATGAGAAAAGAAGCTTTTAAGAAAACAAGTGCCACCCCTGTTCCTTCTAATGCTGTTTTCATTGCCAAGAGAGAGAACCTTTATGGTAAGAAGTTATTCAGCACCAAAACTCAGTTTTGTGAAAATGGCCGAGTCCATGACCTAGTGATCGAATGTGACACAAGTGGTGTTATTGACCCGTGCCTTTCGATGCGCGTAGATAGTAAGACTGTTATGCAGGTGAAGCAGCTTCAATGGAAGTTTCGGGGCAACAACACCATCTTAGTTGATGGCCTTGCAGTGGAAGTGTTTTGGGATGTTCATAGTTGGCTTTTTGGTGCATCACTCGGAAATGCTGTTTTCATGTTCAACACAAGCCTTTCGGCTGAGAAGTTGTGGGCCAGCCATCCCGTCTCCGATCCTCAATCGTTGCCTTGGTCTTGGTCTCAAAGATTTCGATACTCCCAGTCCCAGTGTCTTGGTTTCTCACTGATTTTGTATGCTTGGAAGAATGAATAGAGGATTTAGTTATTCTTGAGTGAGTGCTAACAGATACTTGTAGTGAGGTTTGATGATTGAATTATACTTGATTATAAACTGGCCAATTTATTTTCCCTTATCTATTTTTATCTTTATTAACTTCAGCAATTTGAAGAAATCGGAGACAAATATGTTGCTTTTTTGCTTGTATTTCCATCAATTAAAGTTTTTTTTCCTGGTTTAATTTAGTGTTCCCTATCAAAAGTTATGTATTATAATCACTATGCTAGATTGTCCTTGCAATGCTTTCTTTGGTTGCTCTTGGCATTCTTTACAGAAATGTAATCGATCGAACACTACTTGAAAACGGCTCTTCTGCTCAGAAACAAAAACTCAGTTGTGTCAACATGCTGTCTCACTGAATTGTTTCAGTAAGGTTTCCTTGTCATCTCAGGCATGAGTGTGAAAAGTAGAGAACCAAATACATTTTCAGTGGCTAGGCTAGGGAAAATCAACAAGTAAAGGACCTGCTTCAAAACCTGTATGGAATTTACAGACACTGGTACTAGATCTAGAACTGCTTTCACTCTTATAACGTGCCTAATTTAGATCTATATACTTTGAAACTGTTGGCTGTTTACATGTATTAAGTAATGGCATAAAGTCGTTAATGGAACCCTACCATATTCCGTTATCTGTAAATCTGTTTTCATGTCAAGCGATGCTAATCCTAGTTTTGACTTGCATCTATGCAGCATCAGTTCTAGACAATTAATTAAATAATTAGAGGGGTCAAATCACATTTTCATAAATAGTTTTCTTTATCATCTTGTAGGCCACATCTTAAAACTGTCAAGTTTCACTCTGTCGGTCTTTTAGTATGTTATAACCTAACTGCTTCCACACCAAACTCAAGAAGTAATACCTGAATAAGTAGAATATTTATCTTTTGAGACAATTCATGTACTGTGTATGCAATTTGGTGAGAATGGTTCGTGCCCCACTTTGTCCTCGAAGGCATTAAAATTGGATCAGATCTTAACAGGTAATGTTGTATTTGTGTTGTAACCTTTTCAACGCTTTTATGTTTTTTACTTTCTTCATAACACTGATTCTTAACTGAACAGAGCTTAACATTTTACATATGACTCGTGAGTTAATTCCCTTTTACAGCTTAACCAAATAGCATTTCTCTAAATGGTCACTAATCTATATTTCAGTTACGTGGATTGCTAATTGACCATTATAATTGACTCTTTGGATTATCTTGAGTGTGAACCTATATATAGGGAATATGAAATGAGAGTTATAAAGCTAATGATAATGTGAATTGGATTGGTAGGCTTCCAAAATTGAGAATTATTGGTAAATTTTAGTGAAAAACTCATATACTTTGTTGTGTTTCTCGGTGGCTTCTCGAAGCATATCCATTCTTGAAGTTCTACTCTTTCCGCCTAGACAATAGCTTTTTACCATTGAGAATAAATTTTAAAAAAAAACCTTTTTCTATGAGCGAATGTGTCCATACTTCTTTGCAGTGTTCTAAAAAGGTCCCGTCTAGGCGCTAGGCGGCCCCCCCCCCCTGGCGCCGCGCCTAGGCAAAAAAATCCCCTATGGCCGCCTAGGTGGGGCCTAGGGCCGCTCCCGCCCCGCCTAGGTGGGCGCCTAGGCGGGGCCTAGGCGAGGCAAGGCGGACAAAAAAGATTTTTTGTCTGATAATGACACGGAGAAAGAAGGGAGATGAGGAGTGCGAGTCCGATGGGGACATTATCTTAGAGGGATATGGAAAAGAAGAGTTAGAGATATAGAGGGATACAAAGATGAGGACTATTAGTTTGTATTTTTTATTATTTGTTTGTGTTTGAACTTTGAACAATTGCATGTTTGTATTTGAACTTTGACATTGGACAATATGGATATGTGTTTTGAACTTTAGGAAAATGCCTTTATTATCTTTATTATAGATTGTTTTGCTTTATATTATTGTTTTGTTTAGAGATAAAATGTAAGATAAAATATTAAAATTGGCTCAAAAATAAAAAACCTGCCTAGGCCCCGCCTAGGCCACCCTAGGCGCTAGGCCCCCCGGCCGCCCGCCTCCCTCCTAGCGCCTTTTTAGAACCTTGCTTCTTTGGTCATTAGAAGGGGCCTAATCATAAGAATTTTCCCTTATTTATTATGTCTTTCATTATTGAATGTTTCTAATCTATGTAGACTATCATTCAATTTTTTTTTGGATTGCCTAGTATTCCACCAAGTAGTAAACCCAAGATTGGTTTTGGGTGAATGAATTTTTTTAATACATTTTGGTTGTTTGCAAGGTTTGCCAGTGTGAAAACACTATCATCTTATAGAAGCGCAACATTCTTATTAGGCTACAAGTGGGTTTGGGACCATATATTCAACCCATTTGAGGATTATTTGGTTTGTATTTCCAGTGGACTAGCAGGGCATGTGCTCACATACATGTATCACAATTTCCTTCTATCATGCACGTACTAAAATTTCTTTTCAATTAGTATTTTACTTTGTAATTTCCTTTTCTTTATGTCTTAATTTCTCTCAAATTGCAAGTGGGCAGCATTCCAGTAAAGATAATAGCAACAAAAGGGCCAAAAGAGGGTATTGTCTTAATATATAGAAAATATTAATGTTCTCATGTGGAGTACATTTGCTCATTTCGGATCTGGTTTCATTTTTAGTAACTAAAGTTTACTGCACCAGATTCTTTGCAGACAATAAGCAGAACTGATAATATAAAGCAACATTTCTATTGACTTCTGTTCATGTTGCAAAGTTTTAGAGCATTGGGGTTTCAAATTTCAATATTCATTTTCTCAACTTATTTTTCCTCAGTCTAGAATTCAAATATGTAGCTCAGTAGATTTAAACCTAATGAGGATCCTTTGGAAACCTTGTAACTAGTCCCCCTTCTTGGGTTCTGGTGGAGTGCAGAATCCTACAGTAAAGCGATTGTGTATATATATGCATTGTAACCGAATTACATTAAGAATGTTAATTGAACCCTTGGTATCCTCGCTTATTAATTTACAGTCGTTCTACTTATTGTTAGATTGTCTTACTAATTTGGTTAGTCTTGCAAATGAGAGGTCAAAGCAATAAATCACTCTCCTTAACACCATTGAGTGCTTGAAGGTTATCTTAATAAGTAAGATGCACCTATGGTTATTATATCTCATGGACAGAGCTTTCCTTGACCAGTTGTGTACAAATCTTTATCGAAACTGTTTATGGCTGTATTGAGGACATAACGAAAGAACCAATTCAGAATATGTTATGGCAAAGTCAGCAAGTCTTGAAGCTAAGTGTTGGCAGAATGGGAGAAGCAGCAGAAGGGAAATTGAGCGTACAGTAAGGTTACTGAACAGGTTAAAGTGCAGGAGCAACCGTGGCCATGCATCTACTGCTGAGAAGGTATAATTGTATTAATTGTTTCATCTTGAGTTAATGATAACATAATGTTATAGGCCATATTTGTGTTCATTTTATAAGAATATTTATCTAAATCGTTGTTATAAATCTTTACAGTTTTAGTGATAATTTTTTGGCCTAGTGTAACATTTATAAAGTACTAAAAGAATAAAAAATAAACACTTCCATCACTTGTTGAAATTGCAGAGAGACTGGAAAGATTATTGCAACTGCCATTAACCCTCGTAATAAAATGGCAGGGCATGGTGATTGAGAACCACTTATTTCTCACCACCCGGGGCATTAAGTTCCTAACTTAAGAAAATATTGGCATTGTATAAAATTCTCACTCCTGTACAGCAGTTATTCCACAAAGATACTTTTGGATTCCTTCACAAGGAGCTGGTCTCAATTGAAAACAATTTTCTGTCTGACAATCTTTAAAGTGGGATCAGTTTTACATGGGCAAAAATCTTGTTTTATTTATTGATGTGGATTTTGTCTGATTTTGTGTTTTCACTAAATTTGCTGGAAAGGGGTCTGATATTTCATGTTTCTTATGCTTAATTGATGGTATATTTTGAACTATTTTGGCCTTGTTAAAACTAGCTAGGTCTGAGGTTATTTTAGCCAATTATTATTTAAGGGCATGAACTTTGTCATGCCATTTACAATTTTATTAGCTAAGTTACTTGATTCCGCAAGTGGATGGAGATAAAATTGTAAAGAAAATAACACTATTTACTTACTGTTTTATGGATTGTGGCTTTGCCTAATAACATAATATAACCTCACAAAATATGTTGAAAAATGAGGTTCTTTTGAGAGATTTAAAACAAGGATGAAGAAGCTAAGTACTTGACCCTCTTTTCATTCATTTTATGGATTTTAACCAGGTATTATGTATTTGTTTGGCTTTTGTGTGAGAACACAGAAGCTTGAAAAGATTTAGGATAAACATGTCATTTTTATTTTATTTTTCACCCCCAGTAAATAAGCAAGTAACCCAGAACCCTAAAAGGGGCCAAAGGCGCTTTCAACTGAGGAATATGTTGATAAAGTCATTTACGAGGAGGAAACAAATGAAGATAAGGTTCCCTAAGCATGGAAGAAGGTAATATCTGATGTAACAATTTGAGGATCTTGAATTCTGCTATGAGGGTAATATATTTGATATATTCAACTCATTGAGAAGTCTAAACTTTTGTAGTATGAATAGCCATCATCTTACTTGATGCAGTGTTTATGCATTTTTACCAGCTAATCTTCAACGGTGCAAATTTGACAATTGAAAAGGGAGAGAAACTTTGCTACTTGCTTTTTGGCCCAAATGAGTGGAAAAAATACATTTTTGTTAAACTGATTATGGGTGTAGTGAAGTCAGGAAGAGGTGAAGTTCTGCTTGGGGATCATAATGTCCGAGCTATTTGGGTAGAACCAAGCACGCAACTGTCATTACTAGCCATTCGTATTATCGTATATGAATTCATGATTGTGGAAATTCAAGTTTTTCTGTTGTGGCTTAAGTTCCTCTATTATGCTTTTATGTTTCTATTTCAAGTTGAGAATAATGTAGGGCTAGATTTGAAAAAAGAGTGTTTGATATGTATCAAAAGTCGAAGAGGACTAAAGAGTTGATGAATATAAAGGGGCTTCTTGGGGCATTGCAATTTCATTGTTAATATGCTATTTTTAGCTTGATATACCATTGTTGGTCTCTCTCCTAACAGTTTAAACTTTTAGAATGAGTTGGTAACTTGACTTGGTTTCAAAGCTCTATGCCTGTCCGATTTTTGGTTCAAATCTTTCTGTAGTAGTACAAATGTACATAGTTTGTCGGTCTTAGGTTCAAATCTTTCTACATGCATGCTGCCTGTTACAATGATAGTAGTAGGAGTAGTAGTAGGTACAAATGCACTTAGGTTGTCTCTCCACGTGCAAGTTGCATGTAAGGGGGACAGTTAGCATGATATACATTGTTATGTCTCTATCTAACAAATTAAGCTTAGATGACTTGGTAAGTTAACAACTTTATAGGAAGTTCTCCCTTTGAGTGGTTTCTTATTGTTCATTTTATTCATTCATTGTAAACCTTTTCGGAAAAGCTCACTTTGCTGTTTGGTTCATTATCAAAAACATTTCATATTGCTTTGCGTCAAAGCATAGCTATTTTCTTCTTTAACCTAATCCATTAATTTTGTTTTGCTTCTTGTTGATAGCTCCAATTTATTTTGGTTCTCCAGTTAACATTCTTTTAATTCTTTCTGTCACATTTAGGTGATAGTTATTTAGTTAGCTATTGGGGCCAGAGACTTAATTAATAGTGATAGGTGGAAGGAGAATGTATGCACTGTGATTGTTATTTGTTGGCTACCTTCTATTGGGATAAAACTCCAAAATGTTTATAGATTCAACGAGTCTAGGATTGCCATATTTAATCAAATTTGCACTTTTTTGGAATGCAGGTATATCATTGAGCCCAAAGCATGTCAAGTGCAGAAAATCAAGTTGCTAACATATGCATGCATATATAGGAGAAAGTGACAGCTATTTTTTTATTTTTTTTTTGCTTAAATTTAAATGCATAGAATGAAAATAATTACAGGTGCAAAGGGGCATACCCCAGAAGCATTAATAGCTTAAACATCATGGAGGCATACTACAATGATGGTCATGCTATAGATATAATGAGGACATATACATTTTCCAAAGTGTGGAGAAAAGAGTGTTGTGAAGCAGATTTGTAGAACAAATTTAGAAGAGTGGAGTCTGCATTTAACCAACTGCAGTATTTCTTTGGCAAGGACTTTATGAGGAATGTTGACATGGTCATGAAATCTTGTATTTTTTTCCTGCCATACCTTGTAAATGCAGGCATTAAGACATAGGCTCATGATAAGTTTTGTGGATTTTTCATGCCAGTTTGGGCTTGAATCATCTTTGAAATGGGTTCTATGAGAGTAGGGGGATTGAACCAACCGCCATAAGAAAAAATTCGATTAAGAAACTGTATAGGAATAAGGGCATTGAACGAATAAATGATCTAAGGACTCAAGACTCCTGGCGACCAGATGACACATTGCGTATTAACAATGTATCCAATTTTGACTAGAGCATCTGCTTGTGTAAAGTTTTTTATCATGGCTATGCAATGAGCAAACGTGGAACATGGAGTTGTGTGCACAGACAAGTTTGTACCATATAACTTTGGCGTGCCTTTGTCTAATAGAGTTCCAAAATATTGAGAGAAAACCTTAAGAACAAGATGATGGGTGTTGGTCCCACATAGAGTCTGGTCCACGTAGGCTTGGGAGTATTAAAAGGTTCCTCGAGTAGTCAAAAATGATTTCTAAATATGAGCCAACCAGCAAAGGTGTTCCTAGAAAGCAGGTAAAGACCACGCATTGTTAACAATAATGGTCCTTTCACAGGTAGCATTAATCTCCCAAGCCAAATATGAATGATGAGGAGGGTCATGAGAGTGGAAGGTTTTGGACCCCCGGATACCAAGGATTTGAAACCACAAGGACTAACTAAAATATGGAGATATGTTGTCTGAGCAATATCTCCTTAAGTTTTATAACCTTTCTTCCAAATCAATGAACAATCATGAATGGGAATAGGAACTTGGCCAGAGAGATTTTACCGTTAAGAAACTATTTTCCTAACCCTTATTTGCCCAAATGGAAGTGAGTGCTTGAATTGAATGACACACCATTAAAGTGCAGCAAAAATATAAGCCTTAATTCTATATCTTCTATTTTGCTTAATAACCCAAACCATCTTCAATACAAGGCTTATCAACCTGATTTCCCAATGCTAACCTTGGCACCAATTTTTTAGCCAGCGAGGGGCCTTTCCACAGAAATCTATTGGAAATATTGTTAAATGATACAGCCTTAGGAAGAGTAAAGTGAAGCGGACCAGAAGGACTGTAATGGTAAAAAGAATAGATTTGATACGCTGCAATCTTCCTCTATAACCTAGAGATAAGTTGGTCCAGGAACTCACTCTAGAAGTTATAGTTTAATTATGAATGAGAGGTATGGCAGTCCAAATGAGGATAACTTTGATGAAATCAATGGGACTCCATAAGAATTTTAACATGAAGATGGCCCTGGAGAGTAAGCCCCAATGAGTTGGCAATTTCTTCAGCATGGTTGGGAGGGACACTAGTTAAAAAAATAAGCTTTTAGAGAGACTGGGATGAAACCTAGAAAGCTGAGAAAAATCCTATAAGCAAATTTGGTATAACTTTGAACAGAGTCTGAACCACCATGACAAAAAAAGGCAAAATCATCAGCAAAGTCAAAGAGGTGTGAAAATTACATGTACCCCCTTAGCCCTCCAATCGAATTGGGAAAAAGAGGATTCAGAGAGCCCGCTTAACCAATAATAAAGCAAGAACTTCCATAAACGAGTGGACATACATGTAAGGGGTAGTCCCGTGGCCTTAAGCCTCTAGCCCCTTGGAAAAAAACCACAGGAGGGAATGCACGTGTATTTGTAGTTCTGAAGTTAACTTACTCCATCCGTTTCCAAAATTAAAAATACATTTTTTATTTTTTAGGTTGTTTCAAAATTGAAAAATACATTTCTATTTTTAGACTATAATGTCCACATTAAATTCCTAACATGTCATTACTATATATAACCCCCATGTTAACCAATATTAAATTTCTACCAAAATGTTAGAGAATATGTATTGGAAAAAATAAAAAATATCGTTTAGAAATGTATCTCTTAAGTATGGAACTCAGGCAATAGCCTTTCTTTTTTTTTTTTTTTTTTTTTTGGTTTCCACTTACCTTGATTCATCATGGTCCACACATCCTTGCTCCTGACCATAGTATGTTATAATCGGACCTTCTAACCTCGTTATGTGATCATTGCTTCTACCATAATCATCATTCTCTTTATAATAGTTCCCTGAGCTAGAAATCTTGTTCTGGAGGAGGGGGGGGGGTTTGATTGGGGGGGGGGATGGGGGGTGACAGTCTGTTGGGTTGACTGGGATACTTCCCAAGGATATTAGATTTACTTGGTTTAACAGTATTTAGTAACAATTAGTACAGTAAGAAGTTCCTCAGCTATGCCTTAATGACAATCTTGGACATTATTTGCCAGACTTAGATGGGAAAAAAACTCGACACATGCTCGATGCACACCTTTTCTTAAAGCAATTGCTGCATCCCAATTTTTATATAAAAACAGAAAACGAAGAACACCTGTTTTGGTGTAAGTTTTCAAAACCAAGTTTTCACATCTTTCAAGCAATAGAAAAACAGAATAAGACAATAGACACGGGTTTGTTTACTGTCACGTGGAAGATGCTTATGGGAAATTACTGAGAAGTCCTATTCTCATAAGTCTTTGTAACACTATGAGAGATTTAAACGAGCCTGAGCCGAGTAGGACTTTGGACATGCAGAACTTGGAACAAAAAGTTAAACGAATAGAACTCGAATTTTAATTTAACGAGCCTGAAGATTTGGGATGTTACGAAACTCGGCCCGTTTGATCAAGCTGCGTAGCAAGACATAAAGTTTGACCCGAGTCTAGTTCAAGCCCCACTCGTTAATTTAACCTTTTTAACTATTAAAAAATATATACATACTTAAATGCTATTAAATGCTAGACGGAGCTGGGTTTGAGTTGGACACCACATTGTTTGAGCTGGGCTCCATTAAAACTAAACGGGTTTAAAAAGAGCTTGTTTGAGTTTGGACTTGTTTAATAACGAATTCGAGTTCAAGCTTGGTCGAGCTTGGCCTCGCCAAGCAACCGTTTAAAATCTCTTAGATAGTTGCACCCTTATTTTTCCTGGTCTTTATAATTGTCTTAGTTCCTAAAATTTTTAATTGTTTTCCTGAACAAAGTCTTTTGTAAGATTAACTCACACTAGCAGATAGCTATTGCTAGCATATTCTAGATTTACTTAGAAAATGCATCTCTGGACACACTTTTTGTTAGAATGTGAAGCTTTAAATAAAAGTTTTTGAAACCATGGGTTTTGAAGCTAGAATTTAAGTGGGTTTTCAATTAGTATCATTTGAGATGGATATCCCCTATCAAAGTATATCTACTCCATGAGTAGATTAAAATCAAGTATTTGAGGAAGCTCAAATTCCTATGGTGGTAATAAATGAGAAATTTACTCCCAAATAGCACCCATTAAAGAGGATAAAATAAATGTGTGTGGGAAGAGTCACACATCAACTATAAACTAAAACATTAGATAATATAGATACAAGAAAGTGGCTCTTAGGTTTGGGCCCCAAGGGGCACCCCACTTTTGTGGGAGGGGAGAGGACCTAGCCAAGACTTGGTTTGGTGTTTTGACCACACGTGCACCGCCGCCGATCGGTTCGGTCGGATATCATGGGTCCTTGTTATATTCTATATATGTACATATATTAATAATAGATTATATATATAATATATAAAATAATAGTCTTTCGGGGAAAAGTTTTAGTGTAATTTTTTATTTTATTCAAATTTTGGGAAGCAAAGAGTAAAGCAAGAAGGGAAAACCAGAATCGGCGACAGAAAAGTCCACGCGCGCGTGGCGTCCTTAACCCACTTTGTTGCGATAACACAAACGGCTTTCATTGTATCTTGGGAGGACAAGTGCTATTAACCTCTTTGAGGTCACCGTAAGACGAGCATAAATAGTCTTAAATGACATAGTATTCGAGTACTGGCCTTGAGATCCAATTTTGAGGTTTTACTACAGATAAATTTTATATATAGAGAACTGTTATTTTCATAACAAAAAAAATGATATTTTCACACATGATAAATGTTCGCTTATAGAAGAACCTAATTAGCGACGGTATTTTTCTTTTTTTTTTTTCTCCGTCTTCTCCCGTCGCTATACATCAATAGCGACAACTTTTCCATGGTGAAAATATCAAAAAGTTGTGTTGTGAATAAATATCAATTCTCTCTCTGCTATATATAATGGTATAATATGAGATATAACGTCAGGTTACTATCTTTTTCTAAGTTGGCAAATATATTTCTAAATAAATATATACTTTCCCCTAACAATCCTTAAGACAATTTTATCTTATTTTATTTAATTTATATTTGTATATTAAATATGGCTACCGATTCTGTAAACTATAATTGGTTTTCTTCCTTCTACACTATTAATACCTAATAGTGCCTAATGAACCAATGGTGAAAAATCCAAAAAGGTTGAACGAAACAACATTCAAAAGATGGGTAATAAAAGATGTTGTTTTATCTCATAACGCTTCAACTTGGCAAGGTTTTTCTTCATGAAGAACCCTCTAAGCTTAATGAGAATGAAATAGAGAAGCAAGTTGTTGTCGTTTGTTGATGCATCCGAAACATGCTAATTTTCTGTGCCGAAAATATTTCCTACAATGGATTGGAACAACACATTATACAATGTGTATAGTTCGCATGAAAACAGCAAGAGAAAAAATTTTTTTTTTTTGTTTATTTATGGGATTTCCTTGGATAAGAAGTATAAAATAGAATGAATTGACAGGCACAAATAAGTTTCGTACGTTGACAGGTTTTTAGACTAATAAGATGGTGGATTCCAAGGCTGGTCATTAATCCAGTCCAAGAACAACCAGAATCACTGCGATGAAATACATGCACGAAGGAATATCCTTAAGTGAATCTTTTCAAGTTACTGCTATTATTGAAAAACCTACCCACGCAATGTGGAAAGTATTTTAAGAATATATCCTCAAGTGGAAGTGCAAAGAGATGCAAACTTGAAGACTTAAGTATGGAGATTAAGGATATTAAGAGGATCAACCGTGTCATCGCGAAAAGAGGTCGGGAGAAAAAAACCTTTGTGGAATTTTAACGCTAACGTGGTGGAACAAGGCCAAAAGTCCAAAAAAGAGAAAAGCCACTCTGGCAATGGACCTCAACCAGGGAACCAATAAAAAGTTCCAAGGCAAGTGCTACGTTTTGTGACAAGCTATGATATAGGGCAAAAAATTATCGTAAAACACAAAAGACCAAAACAAGAAGTACCTGCACAAGCTAATGTCACAAAAGTGGATAGTCTTCTTGAAGACGTTTCCGAGGTTGAACCTAACATCTATTAGTTTCTTTCCTGAAGTACACTTGGTTGGAAATCCCATGGAATGGTGGGTAGGAGTTCTGGAGCGAACCCGCCATGTGTGTTCTGACAGGAAGAAATTCTCTACATATCAAGAATTGAGAATGGAGAACAATTTATACATGAAAAATTCTTGCGCCACATTCCCAGATTGCTTGGGCAAGAGAAAGTGGTTGTGAAAATGAACATCTGGCAAGGACCTCATACCCTCAACAACGTGCTCCATGTGCATGATATTCGAAAAAATTTAGTGTCTGGTATCCCTTCTTTAGTCCAAACGGGATTTAAATTGGTCTTTTGTATCAGACAAGTTTGTCCTAACCCAAAAATTGGGATGTATGTGGGGGAAGATATATATACTGAGCAATGGGCTCTTTAAAATAAAATGTAATGACAATTGTACTCTTCCAATCTTAATAAAAAATGTATTCTACTACTTATATGAATTGAGTCATCTAATTTATGACATGGTAGATTAGGAACATTGTTATAATTATAATACTAAATACGTAAATTAATTTATAAATGCGAATACTTGCCAAAATGCTGAGATTAAACCCAATCATCAATGTGAAGTTTGGCGTTGAGGCAAACAACTTCAAAAATATTTCTTTTAAATCAATTGAAAGAAGTTAAACAGAACCTCTTGAAATAGTACATATAGATATTTGTGATTTAAAGAGTATATAACAAACAAGTAGGGGTAAGAAATATTTTTCCTTACTTTTTATTGAATTATTGTATAAGATATTGTTATCTTTTGGTTGAAATTTTGTTCACAACACCATGGTAAAATACAATCTAAAACAACTGCACCATATGCACCACAACAAAATGGTGTTGCTGAAAGATAAGAATAGAACTTTAAAAGTAGATAATGAAGTGCAATTGTTATTATGTTCTAGGCTATCCTCAAAATTTAGTGGGGGGTGGGGGTGGGGGTGGGGGTGGGGCTGGGGGGGAAGCAAATTTCTTTTAAGAGCAAATTATATTCTCACCGAATACCTCAAAAGATGTCTAATGCAATCACCTTATGAGTTTATTGGAAAGGTCGCAAACATGTCTTTTAAACGCTTAAAAGTGGTGGAGGTGCTTAGTAGAGGTAATGGTTCCTACCACCCAAAAAGGTGAAGATTTTGAAGTTATGGACCAGAAAACAATAGGATTGTAATATTCATTGGCTATGCTAATAATAGCAGTGTATATAGATTTTTTGTTTAATAAAATCAAAAATAGAGGAACTACATGAAAAATAATATTATTCTTGAGCTCAAAAGAACCTGCATTTTTTGAATAAAAGATATTTCTCTAATAATGAAAACAATAGCGCCCAAGTTCTAATGAAAATTGAAAGCAAGTTCTAAACTAAAAAGAACTTTATAACAATTGGTTAGTAACACGTGATCATCATGGTTTAGAAGATATTGATGAACCGATTAGGACATAGTAAACGTGCTACGAATTATCAAAATCTTTTGGTCCAGATTTTTCTAAACCTATTTGTTAGAAAATGAGCCTCAAACTTATTAGAGAAGCGGGGGTATCGATTCCTGAAGCACTATGATTGGAAAGAGGCTATAAATAGTGAAGTAGAATCCATTACTGGGCCAACAATCATACGTGGAAAATAGTAGATCTCCCACCAAGTTTCTTAAACCTCTTGGATATAAGGTGGATAATCAAGAAGAAAATGGACAGCAAATGGGATCTAATGAAAAATATAAAGGCTAAGACGTGTACTATAAAGATACAAGCTAAAGGAGGGGTTTGATTATTTTGATACCTATTCACCCGTGACAAGAATCTCATCAATTAGGGATGTTAATAGCCATTGTAGCTATATACAATTTGGAGATACATCAAATGGCTGTGGACAACAGCCTCTCTTGAATGGTAAATCTTGAGTAGAAAAAATATACATAGAACAACCAGAGGGGTTTTATTGTTCTAGGGACAAGAAAAGACAAGTTTGTTGGCTTGTGAAGTCCCTTTAATGGCTTAAAAACAAGCACCTAAACAATGACGTGAAAAATTTGACAGTACAATGATGGTCCCCAAAAGGTTTTTCAAAAATAAATGAGTATGTGACAAATGTGTATATGGTCCAGGACATTGCGAAAGAATTAGTTATTATTTGTCTTTATGTAGATGATATCTCATTAGGGGTAGTAATACTGAAATAATTTTAAAACTACCAAGAATATGTTAAATAAT